>CM060693.1:54195929-54795929 GCA_030686995.1 Artemisia argyi | reverse complement strand
CCTGTATCTTTATCCAATATGACCGGAACAGAAATACTTGTTTTTCCTTTATTGAAATTTCTTTTTGCATGTGACACTTCTGCATGTTTAGAATGTAGACATAATTAAAACAAAGGAATATATGAGGACAACATGTTTTTTTTGTATAACACTATTTTGGTTTTAAACACTCATGACCTAATTGATAACACGAATCATAGAAAGTAATAATATATGAACATATACCCAATGTTGCAAAAATCAGCCTAAGCGGCCTTGTAAATTTGTAATCGGCGATTATAAGGTAGTCGGCCGTGGACCTTGTTGATTTTTGAAAATCAGGCAAAAAAATCGGTCTGGTCAAAAGTCGGCCATTAATTGATAAAAAATCGGCCTAGTCGGTTAAAAATCGGCCAAATCGTCTTAATCGGTCAACTTAGATCAACTTAAAAAAAATATTAATTTAAGCATTCTACTTAATTTGAGGATTTTTTATTTCATTTAAAATGCACAATAGACTTCATAATATGAATTGAAGCTTTTTATTGATGTTTAGAAACATAGTAGGCTTGAAAATCAGTTAAGATTTTTAGTTTGGTCTTCAGAAATACCTAAACCTTGCAGGAAATGTCAATTCGATTAATCACCGATTAATCCTGCTTAGACCGATTACAGGCTATAAAGTGGTCGATCGCCTTACTACCGACTCACGATTTTTGCAACATTGCATATACCTGAAGAATTAGCACGAGAACTTGTTTGTGGTATTTGTGATTGTGTTTGCAACTCATCGTCAAGAAGATTGGCATCCTCCATTGAGAACGATAGCCAAACTTAATTGTTTATAATTAACAGTCATGCAATACTTAGCTTTTTGTTTGCCTCTTGACAAAAGTCTGACAAAAATTTAAAATTCTAAATATGTTGAAATATATCCTTATTTTTAGGATTACTAATTTAAATATGAATTGGTGATAATAATTAATGATGGTTGACAATAGTGTGATGAGAAGTGATTGACACACTCAAATTATTGATTGGGGCACTCACGTACAAGCGGATAAAGCTCAGTGTGAGTTTTGTACAAATAACTGAAGCATTAAAAAGAATGTCCGCTTAAGTTTTAAGAGTGTGCAAATAACTTCCCATTTATAAATATTTTATTACTAATAAACACATATAATTAAGGAAATCACATGTTATATAATATTTATACTTTATATAGAATTATTTTTTTACGATTTTATGATTTAACCTTTTTTATTTTGTATTTTAAATTTATAAATAATCATTAAAATCTCATGTATAGGAAGCCGGCCAAACAAACCATTGATATTACCAATACATACTACGTAGTAAAAAAAAATGAAATATATATACAATATAAAAGAAAATCGTTTGTATGACACGTCACTTCTAAACAAACATAACATGATGGAGTTTATAAATTATAGTTTCAATGACAACGTATAATGTCCATGTCGTCGAATACGTGATACACAAATACATGGTTTTACAAATGTGCGATACTTAAATACTTTAATAATCCGGTTTCGGTCATATTTCGTGTATACGATTTGGAATAGACACGTTGAAACAGCCATACGAATTAACAAATAAATAATATTAACTAATAATAAAACAAAGACGTTAAATAAAACTAATCGAATCGAAACAGAATATTCATATGTATTAACAAAATGTTATAATGTTATATGATAATAAATTTCAAATATTTGATGCAATTAGGATTAGATAAGCATGGAATGTTTGTTATGCTTTGCATGTTTATAGGGATTGATTTTACATTTTAAAATTCCATCCAAAATTATATATATATATATATATATTTTTTTGATAAACTTGCCATTGCATGTTCGATTGCTAGAAGGATACCATTAAAAATAACAAATTGAAATTACATCTACTATATTGTTTGTGAAATATATAACCAATTGGTATATCAGTAACTTTGTTGAGTTTATAATTTTAATCTGCAAAATTATCAGCATACTAAGGTGCATAATAAGAATTTATCAGCATACATAAAAAAATTTGTTATTAGACTAAAAGTTCAATAAAACTACATTTGGTAAACTAAGTGCATCCATTCGGATTTTTAAAAAATTTATAAATTTTATTTGATTAAAAGGGATTATCTTTTTGTTGTGTGTTTCCTAATTAAAAGGGATTTGCTTTTAAAATTGCATCAAGAATTTCATTGACTATACAAACCGAAATTAGCTTCAAAAAATTCTCTAAACTTGCTATTTATGTGATAAATGCCACGTGTAGTTTTATTGGAGTTTTGAGGGATTTTTCTTGATTTTTGCCTTCTAAAATTAGAAATCAAACTTGTGCTTTATATAGGTTAGGATATATATATATATATATATATATATATATATATATATATATATATATATATATATATATATATATATATATATATATATATATATATATATATACTTGTATTACATTGTTTTATATATAATTGTATTATATTGTTTTAAAAATATGTAGGCGAGCTTGAAAGAAAGTGGGTGCGACGATCTTCAAGTTTATGAGAGAGCCAATCTCGATTTTGAAAAACAAATTAGGAAAACTTTCTCGCATTAAAGCGTGACATATTCTCAAAGATCAACCAAAGTGGAAAGAACAACCGTTAGTTAGTCAGACTCAAGAATCCACGGGATCGAGCAAGAAAAGAAAGTCCTGGACCTGGCTTTTAAGCAATTCGTCATCACACGAAAACGCGAGATATGCATCAAATACGGGTGGCCGTGTAGTTTGTATGATTTATTGTTTTTAAGTTTACTTTTAATGGAATTTTAGTTATTTTATGTTTTTTAAAAATATTATGTAATGTTTCTTTAAGTTTTAATGAAATTTTAGTTTTTTTTATAATTTTAATGGAATTTAAAAAAGAAAAAAGAAAAAAAAAGTGAGTGAAGTGTTGCCAACAAAAATATAAGTGAATGAAAAATCAGTGAATGATGTGTCATAATAGGATTTGTTGAGAGCAACAGAGAATGGTTGAAGCACTCCCTCCCCGCGTGAAGTGTGACCTCCCCGTTGGGTAAATAAGCAATGCCAAACAACCTCTCAAAAAGAAAAAACCCTCTTAAAACCTTTGCACAAACAGTAAACTCACCATTTCCGCTGACGTCATCACCATGGACATCGATGACGACACACTGCTCCTCCTCTCCGAGCAACGCCGCGAACTCACCACCTCCATAGCCACAGACTCCGACCTCGATTTCGCATTTCATCTCCAACTACAAGAAGCCATAACCGCCTCACAAACCACCATACCCTCACAAACCGAACCACCGTCAGGTATCGCTCATTTACTCGCAGCCGAAATAGATAGCTTTAACCGTGACTATAACGACAGTGAGCTTGCCAAAACCGAAATGAGGAAAATGCGTGAGAATGTGAACATGTTGTTGCATGATCAGGCTTTTGCTAGGGAGGTTATGGATGTGAATGAGCACGAGTGGCGCGAAACGGGTGATTTGTTTGAAAAACCGTTTAAAAACGGGGTGGAAATGAGTGAGGAGGTTTTTCGGGTTTATTGTAAGGGAATTGTGAGTGAGGAGAGTGTGGGCGGAATTGGGAGGGTGAGAGTTGGAGGGATTGGTGTGGCGATATGTGATACGCGTGATTCTTGTGTCTTTGAGGTTAAGAAAGGGGTTACGGTTAATGCTGAAGATATTTTGGAACTTAAAGGTGTGATTGAAGGGTTGAGTGTTGCGGTTAGTTTGGGGTTGAGACGTGTTCGTGTGTTTTGTGATACTAATGCCGTTTATGGATATGTAAGTTTTTTATTTTATTGTATTTAGGGCATGAATTTTGGATATTTAGATTACTTAATTCATTATTATAATCTGTTATTGGGTTATTTTAGAGGTTATTATATTAGCACTTGTTGATGAACTTGCTGTTTGGGTAAATTACACCCGATAAAGTAAAAATGAATAGAGAAATTCAATAACACAAGGTTTAAGTGGTTAAACTTATTAAGTACAAATTAGGTCCAAGAGTTACATTACGGTTATATATCGAAGTTGCAAACTTGGCCGAGGACTGAAGTATGATTTTCGTTCTAGCGGCACTCTTGACTCCCACATTGTAGTGGGAGGTAGATCAGTTGGCAACAATCAGTCCCCATAACTTAAACAATTGGGAAGTTCTAAATGTGATTGGAAATGCAAGGTTTATGTGAGGTTTATGATCTATTATGGAATGGTGAATTGGGTAATTTGGTGGTTTTGTCATCTTACCTGAAAGGCTGAAAGTCAAATTTCACGTCACTGAATATTCAAATAGCCACAGCATGATTTTGAAATTTGACTTTCAAACAGCCAAAGCATGGTTTTGATTGAAATTGTTGCTCTCGTTTCTTACAAACAGCCAAAGCATGGTTTTGATTGAAATGGTTTTGATAGGAACTTTTCAAATTATCAGATGTTATGCCCCGTTGTTCCTTCTATTCTGAAACAGATGTGGTCTTTCTTGTACATCATTTTGTAAAGAGTCTTAAAATAAAGTTTGTTTTTGTTCTGTTTCTTTATTATATGTCTCGAGCTGGATGTTCTCCATTACAATATAATGTCCTGCCCACCCTATTGATGATTGTAACTTGTCTGATGTGGTAGTCTATATCAGCAATCTTATGTGATATACGTACGGGAGCTATTTGACATTTTGATTGACGCTATTTTTGGCGTTGCAGCTCACTGGTAAAAGGCGACCAACAAACAACACGACTATGGCATTGGTTGACCAATTGAACCTTATTCAAAGAAAGTTTGCTTATTGTGGCGCATATCTTGTGAGGCAAAATGATATCATGTTTGCTTATGAACTGGCAAGAGATGCTATAACTTCTCAGGTCACTCAATTTGCAGAAAATGCTTCTGGCAAGACATTACTCGAGCAATGTACAATCTGTTTTGATTCTGTCCACAGTGGTCAAATGTTTTCTGTTAACAACTGTCTACACAAATATTGCTTTTCGTGTATGAGAAAGCATGTGGAAGCAAAGTTGCTTCAAGGGCAGCTGCCCGAATGTCCACATGAAGGATGCAAGTCTCACCTAGAAATTGAGAGCTGCAAGAAGTTTTTAAATCCAGAATTATACGATATTATGAGCTTGAGGATCAGAGAAGCTTCCATTCCTCCAACAGAAAAAGTTTATTGCCCGTTTTCTTATTGCTCAGCTCTAATGTCGAAAAGTGAGGTTAAAGAATATACTGCCACTTCATCTGCTGCTGGTCAAGGAACTGGAATGAGAAAATGTGTCAAATGTCGTCGCCTTTTTTGTGTCAATTGCAAAGTACCATGGCATGATAACTTTACCTGCTCTGAGTACAAGAGGTATTACCCAAATCGATCTGCTAGTGAGGCTAAACTCAAGTCTCTTGCATCCAGAAACCATTGGCGTCAGTGTATCAAGTGCAAGAATTTGGTTGAACTTGCAGCAGGGTGCTACCATATTAGTTGCAGGTATCTGAATTCACATCTATATTTATCTTACTTATTTTCAAAAAATACGGTTTCTCATTTACCTATAAATGGGTTAGAAACGCTAAGCTAAAAGAGTATGGGTCAGCCAAAGTGTATTCAAATCCATAAAACCTCCGAATATACTTTTAAGAGATGTAATGTATAGATGATTAATAATATAAGTTCTTGTAATCATAATGAATACATTAGTTGTTTTAAAATTGGAAAAAAGATGGATAAACAAGTGTTGCAGCTCGGTCCAACCAAACCCCTTCAGTTTTGAGTTTGACCAGCACTAAGATTACTTTTATGGACTCAAACCCATATTGGCCTGTTATCCAGTCAGCCCATTTTGTGCTCTGTATATAAAGCTAAACATGACCCTCTTGCATTTTGAAATAAGAACCATTATGAAACCTGGGACCCACCAGCTGCGTAAAATATGTGTGAATTATATTATTTTCTTGGTTTATATCCATCAAATACTGTTATTGTAACGGGTTGATTGTTCTTTCCTGGTCTATATGCTTTTTCAGTAGTACTTATCACCTAAAAACCAGTGTAAGGTGCTTCTGCTATCTCTTTATGTTTGGACTAAATCATCGTTTAGTCGTGTGAACTAATATTCGCACTTATTTAGTTGTCATATAATCAAATGTACTAGGGTATGTTCCAGTTTTCAAAAGTTACAATTTTTACTTCATTTTTTTCGTCTTTCGGCGATCCTTATAATGGTCCATGAAAGGAGAATGCAGGTTGGGGGGAAGATTCATTAAGGGATGGACTAAGTTTTTTAGAATTTTTCATTTGAATCATCGTACTATGATTGAAAGACATACACTAACTTTATTTTTTTGTTGACTGGTGTTCGTGAGTATCATTTTCTGTAAGATACACAATCTATAATGTATGGATACTTTTATATAGTGACAACACTGAAATATTAGTGTAAATATATAATATCCAGGTTGGTAGTCTAGCTAACAGAAACACTTTAATTTGCTAACTGAAAAACTAAAGCAAAGCCCCCACTCCTGTGACATGACTAAACAGCATAATTAGATATTTGACTTATTGAGACTAAAGAGCCTTTATATCCATGAAGAAAACAATGTTGATTTGATGAGATGAAAAGTATAATAGCATTTGCTACTTGTAAACTATGCTTGTAACTTGGAATGCTATGTTGCAGATGCGGATATGAGTTTTGCTACACATGTGGAGCTGAGTGGATCAAGAAGAAAGCAACGTGCAACTGTCCAATCTGGGATGAGCGCAACATTATAGACGATAGGCGTTGAAATTGATCTTCATGTGAATCACTGAATCATATAACCTAACTCATCTTATGTCCAATCTTGGTTTAGGAAATAGTTGTTGATGTTACTATTTACTACTTGCTAGACGTCATGTGCTCCATGTTGTTAATGAATGGTGGCATATATATGGTCAATTCGGAATTTATGTACAACTTTTAGTCCACATTCTGCATGTCGCCGTGTTGTTGTTGTTGTTGTTTTTTTTTGTTTTTTTTTTGTTTTTTTGTTTTTTTTTCAAGCAGGTATTTGGGAATTCGTTTTCTCCATTTTGTCTGGTTTTGGATGAATGAGTTGATGTCTGACTTACTTTTGGGATGATTTTTACCGTTTCAACCTTTTCTACAGCAAGCTTTGGCTTTTCTGGTTCACTTTTTGGCTAAAAGTAATTATACTATATTCTAAAAGGCATTAGGATAAGGCATGAGTTATAAGGACGGGGTACCTTTTTTAGACTAACGGGGGCTACATTTTAGGTGTACTTTTTATATATATATTTTTTTGACTTTTACCCTATTTTGTCGTTTAGCGCCGGTTTTTTTTTTTTTTTTTTTTTTTTTTTTTTTTTTTTTTTTTTTTTTTTGTGTTTAAAGTAAATGTATTGTATATGTATAATATTTTGTATATTTTGTGTTTAATAATGTTTTGTATATGTGTAATGTTTTGTATAATTATTTTGTTTGTATAATAGCACGTTAAATATTACCACGTTAAATAACTGCAACAAAAACTGTTATTATTAAATTAAACGACAACGTTATACATATTATTTAAAAACAACATCTACGACATATGAAGATTATTCATCTCATTTAAAAGATCATGGAGCCGGGCACTTGACTGACAAGCGTGATCCTCAGGATTCCTTGCCATTTCTAACTCCATTTCCAGCGCCTTTATTCTTGCCTTCAACAACTTGTTCTCATTTTTTGTAGCAACGCAGTTTGAGCAATGCGTTGAAGAAGAGAGTTGATTAAAGTGTTCTGCTTCAAATTCATCTTTTCACGCGAAGAATCGACACCCATAGTCTTTTGTACCTGGCTGTTACATGTTAAGAAAATAATAAGAAATTTATTTTTAACAAACAAATTATTTACATAACTAAGCAAACGTATGATTATTTACCACTGAAAGAGGACATGCATAAAACAGTCGCCCACGACTACCATCTTGCCAGGATTTCCGTTCTACAATAAATCCTTTATTACATCGGCACCAGAAAGGATTTATTTGGCTCATCTGACCAAAGAATTTGCATAATAATTTACATCAGCAATCAATAATGTTATTACTAATTTAAACATTTTCAAACAATTAACATTTAAACGATGTTAAATAATCATTTACAACATTTTCAAACAATTTACATTTAAACGATGTTGAATAATCATTTACAACATTTTCAAACAATTTACATTTAAATAAATGAATAATCATTTACAACATTTACAAACAATTAATAAATGAATAATCATTTACAACATTTACAAAATACATCGATTGTTATATATTGCATCCCATTCGTTTGCAACTGGCTGTTTGAACCACCTCCATTATGGGTGGTAATGTGGTAGATCTGAATCTCTGTCTATATTGAGACAAATGTAATGAGCACCACTGTTCTCCCCCACACGCGCAATCACAATGGGGTCAATTCCATGTGATAAGTTTGGAGCAGAAAATAGGGGTAAACATGTGAACCAACCATGACGGTCTATATATACAAGAGGTCGGCGAATAGCTGAAGCGATGACCAGACCGTTATGTGGCATCGTCATCCAGTAATCTTCAGGCGCTGGTCCATTAAACCAGTTTAATGTATCACGAAGGTGGTAAAAGTCTTCTTCCCCCCACATACTCACGTAAGTTACACTATGTCTTTGTAACTATTCCATTAACATGTATCTAGCATCGGCCCACCTATTTTGGTCATGCACAATCCAATGGGCAATGCACCGAAACCCACAATTTCCGTCACCCTCCACATTATTTATACTTATTACCTGTGAACGGAAAATCTCTGGAATGCGATCAATAAAATCCTCGCTATCCTTATCTCCAACGTAAAATCTGTGTCTTATTTTTTGACCCGTGTACGAACTATGTCTCGCAGGTTCTTTGGCGCGTTTCGGGACTTTCGTGGATCTTGAATTTGTGCTTCTTCGGTGATTCATGGTTGGCACATCATTCAAGTCATTCAAGTCCGGGACTTCATTCAAGTCCGGAACTTCATTCAAGTCCGGGACTTGTGTAGCCTTGCCCTTTTTGTCCTTTGCGCTCGGACGTCCACGGGTATTTTTTTGAATAGCTGGTTCACGTGTGTCAGCAGATTCAGGTTGGAATATATCTTTTAACTTCGTTAACATATTCTTCTTGACAAACGATGTTGATTTGCTAAAAATATTCTTGAATTGTCGCATGCCATCGTTAAACTTAGTATTATCATCATCATCATCATCATCATCATCATCATCATCATCATCAACAACACCACCATCATCATCATCGTTAAACGAAGTGCCATCTTTATCCGGGGGCCTATTGATAACAGGCCACGGAACAGATAGAGTTCTCCAAAAAATATCAACTCGTTCCAGTGGAATGGGTACTCCTGAATTCAATTAAAGTGACTTGTATAAATTACTGATATTAATGTGGAAAACAACTTGATAGTTATAAATTTAATATACTTACCTTGAATAACATAGATTCGCATCTCGTGAAAGCATGGTAGTCCGTATATTGCTCGATTATTATGGCTACAGTCTTCTGGGGTGATCGACAGGTGGAGTTCTTTGTGCATGAGGTTCAAAGCATGTTTAGAAACTTTATACGTTAATTCGTAAAATAGTGGTACATCACACTTAATTAGTTTCTCGTTCATGCTTCTGTTGAAAGTCTCTTTTATCGCATCTTCTTGCGTAATGAGAATCTTATCGACCGACCTCAACAACCTGTCTAATTTGGACTGTGTGCCGTCCAAATATAATTTCAACAACGCGTGGTGAGCCTCAACTCTGCACGTTGTTGTCTGGCCGTAGGATTTATATCGGTCGGTAATATACGAGACAAACATGGGTGCATAATCTTGCACCCAGTTATGCAGATACAAAGCGACATCTGAAAAAAACAATGAATTAATTAAAGGTCATTCGGGTGCATATTTAAAAACAATCAATTAATAATTAAGTACCCTGATGGTTGACCAATAGCTCTTGTAGGCGTCGATAACGTCGCTCGAACGATTCGAAGGTCGGAGCTTTAACCATCCAATCCCATCGTTTTTTAACGGAGTCATAGTCAATATCCCCACCCGTGAATTTATTTTTGCAAAACTTAAGTATGTTTTGCTGTATATGCCATCGACAGAGTAATTGGTGAGCGTCAGGAAATTCTGCTCTTATTGCCCTAACTAACGCTAAATCTCTGTCAGTGACGATAACACGTGGATAATATCTTTTGCCAATCACTTGCTTCACACGTTGAAATACCCATCTAAAATTATGCCCTTGTTCACTGGATAAAAAGCTATACGCCATTGAAAATGTTTTGTTTGTTGAAGTAAGTCCAACAATTTCCAACAACGGCAATTTAAACACCGTGGTATTGTACGTGGAGTCCATCAGCATGACTTCAGGGAATGTACACCATATAGCATACGACGTGGGGTGCAAAAAAAATAGCTCCTCAAGCTCGTTGGTATGCTCATTTACCCTCGGGTACCATGTATACCCTGATTCTTGCAAATGCGAGTAAAGGACTTGAATTGGAGTTCTATCACCTACTCTGACTCTCCGGAACTTATCTTGTGCGTTATATATAGTTCTAACGCTAGACACGTTATCCGGATTACGACCCTTTATTGTCGAAAGTATATTAAGTGGTCGTACGTTATAATCTGTCAATTCTCTGACCATGCCCAACTCATCATCCTTTAATCGCATTGCATATGGCACACCATGCAACGACTCTAGCATATCATGATTATGCGTATCATCCTTCACCCTCAATACCCAATAATTTTTTGTTCGATGATATTTCGCATCTAATCTGAATGGACAACCAGTTTTGCATGTTTTGGTTTTCCGTCTGCCACTACCTTGAGGTATATACGGCCCACCCTTTGTACACCTATAATTGATTTCGTTCATATAACCATTTTCTGATTTGGTTCTATCTTTAACAATTACAAAACCGAGCTCACGAGCTATATTTTGCGCCCACTCAGTTACTTCCTCGTGAGAACCGAAAACCTGAAAATACATAACATTTTTTACTAATACTTTTGGTTTTAGTTTTTATTACAACTTTTGCATTTTTATAACAAAATTCTTTTACATTTTTATAACTTTTATTTCTTACATTTTTATAACTTTTATTTAACGTTTACATTTTTTACATTTAAAAAAAAAATAATACAAATACAAAAATTAATACGAATACAAAAATTAATACAAATACTTTTACATTTTTATAACTTTTATTTAACTTTTATAACTTTTATTTCTTACATTTTTATAACAAAAATTCTTTTACATTTTACTTTTATTACTTTTTGTTACAAAAATTAATACAAATACAAATTAAAAAAATAATAATAAACCCGTATACCCACGCGTATACCCACCCTCTCACACACACATACTCCACACACTCAAATACTCTCTCTCTCTATTTGCTCTCGTTTCTCTCTCTATTTTTAGATCTAAAAACGATTTTAGATCTAAAATCAATATTTGGCAACCCAAATATTTATGTCATGTTTCTGTGATTTGAGAGAGAGTTTGTGAGTGTGTGGTGATGTTGTTGGGTAGATGGTTCTGTGTGGTGATGTTGTTGGGTAGATGGTTCTGTGTGGTGATGTTGTAGATGGTTATGTGTGGTGACGTTGTTGTTGGGTAGATGGTTCTGTGTAGTGATGTTGTTGGGTAGATGGTTCTGTGTGGTGATGTTGTAGATGGTTATGTGTGGTGATGTTGTTGTTGGGTAGATGGTTCTGTGTGGTGATGTTGTTGGGTAGATGGTTCTGTGTGGTGATGTTAGATCCGTGTGTTAATTGATTGGTACGTTAATTGATAAAAAAATTGATTTTTTCAAAGAAACCCTAATTTTATAAATTAGGGTTTCGTAAAATTAGATTGGGGGTTTTCAAGTTTGGAATATATACGTGATGATTCTGTGATTGGTTTGTTAGATCCGTGTGTTAATTGATAAAAAAAAATTGATTTTTTCAAAGAAACCCTAATTTTATAAATTAGGGTTTCGTAAAATTAGATTGGGGGTTTTCAAGTTTGGAATATATACGTGATGATTCTGTGATTGGTTTGTTCGATCCGTGTGTTAATTGATAAAAAAAATTGATTTTTTCAAAGAAACCCTAATTTTATAAATTAGGGTTTCGTAAAATTAGATTGGGGGTTTTCAAGTTTGGAATATATACGTGATGATTCTGTGATTGTTTTGTTAGATCCGTGTGTTAATTGATGAAAAAATTGATTCTGTGTTGGTAGTTCTGTGTTCTTATGTGGTGGTAGTTCTGTGTAGGTGGTTCTGTGTTCTTATGTGGTGGTGGTTCTGTGTAGGTGGTTCTGTGTTCTTATGTGGTGGTGGTTCTGTGTTCTTATGTGGTGGTGGTTCTGTGTAGGTGGTTCTGTGTTCTTATGTGGTGGTGGTTCTGTGGTGATGGTTCTGTGTTCTTATGTCTAGTAGTCAAATATGCAAGCCCCCGTTAGAATAAAAAAGTAGCCCCCATCTTTATATCTCATGCCTTTTAGGTGTACTTTTATAAAAAAACTGCTTATTATGATACTACTTAAATGCCTATAAGAACGGGGTCTATGGTGGTGGTTAACCTGTGGATGTGGGTAGGTTAACACCTTGATCTGCCACCTTTGAGTGGTATGAATACCTGCTCTGGCCTACCCCCAGTCCACAGGCTCTAGTTTTAAGCATATTATAGGCAATGATGATTTTTTTAAAAAATTGATATTGGCGTGGCATTTCCAAATGGATGGCAATAGAAACTTGATTTTGCAACATTTGAAGTTGCAGCCATATAATCTGAGCCTAATGTAAAAGCGTAAAACTTATTGTTACCTCATTTGTGGAAAATCATGACCTAGACATTTTGTGTTACTTGTTGTGATGCTCTGGCCCAACCCTTGTGATACTCTGCCCCAATCCTTGTTACTTGTTACTTGTTGAGCTTTTGTTGTGATGCTCTGCCTTTTGTTGTGATAATCTGAGCTTTTGTTGGTGTTACTTGTTGTGATGCTCTGGCCCAACCCTTGTTGTGATGCTCTTGCCTTTTGTTGTGATACTCTGCCCCAATCCTTGTTGTTACTTGTTACTTGTTGAGCTTTTGTTGTGATGCTTGCCTTTTGTTGTGATAATCTGAGCTTTGTTTATAGTGGAGCAAAGCTGATTGTAACTGTTGAGCTTGTGAGTATTTCACATGCTTCTGATACTACTTTTCTTGGTGATTTGAGGGTTGCTTGAGGAAAGCTGCAAAAGCAAGTGAGAATCTTGCTGTTTACTTACAAGCTTTTGTTGTGAGAATCTTGCTGTTTACATGCTTGTGAATTTTTTGGAATGGCTTGTGGATGCTGTTGAGGTTATGTAACATGTGCTTTATAAGGACGGGGGCTACTTTTTTTATCTTAACGGGGGCTATCTGCACTTGGACATGATAAATTTTGTGTGAATCTGCACTTTGTAACAAAGGCGATGACGAATGGTTTTTAAAACCGAATGGCATGGCAAAGTGATATTTTTATCACTTTGCAGCCTTCATTATCCGAGCCTTAAGTCCATAACGAAATAGCCCCCGTTCTTGTATAACAACCCTTGTGGGCAGTGTGTTTATAGTGTAACATGTGATATGTTGGTACAGGTCTGCAAAAGCAAGAATCTTGCTGTTTATACATGTGATAGTACTTGTGATTCTGATACAGGTTACTTATGCTGTTTACAGGTTTGTGTAACTATCACTTTGTAACTAAGGCGATGACGAATGGTTTTTAAAACCGAATGGCATGGCAAAGTGATATTTTTATCACTTTGCAACCTTCATTATCCGAGCCTTACTAAAAATCTGAGCCGATAAGGCGATGACGAATATTTCTTGTGTTTACTTTGTGTTGATTGTGTGAACTGCCTAAACATGAATCTGCACTTTGTGGTTGCTGCACTTTGGTCTTTGGTTGCACTTTGTGGTTGCTGCACTTTGGTCTTTGGTTGGACTTGGAGTTGGACTTTTTTGTGTGAATCTGCACATTTGGTCTTTGGTTGGACTTTGGACTTTGGACTTATTTTTGTGTGAATCTGCACATTTGGACACAACATTTGGACAAAACATTTGTAAAAAAAACTTGTAAAAAAAAAAACACTTCAAAAAATAAATTAAAACACTTGTAGTAAAAAAAAAAAAAAAAAAAAAGAAAAAACTTAAAGATTTGAAAAAAAAAAAAAAAAAAAAAAAAAAAACTGCAAAAACCTGAATTTACTGACTGCTACAGTAAAAAGTACCTCCCTAATGTATAGGGAGGGTTTGCAGAAGCCCATCTAGACCCCGTTCTTATAGGGCACCCCTAGGATAAATAGTGCAAAACAGTGTGCTACAGTGCAAAATAGTGCACAACAGTTTTTTTTTGACCTCATACCATCAAAACCCATTTCTAATACCAAAACAATCAAACGCTACAAAATAATATCATCATCTTCAAAATCACAGTGGCGACTTAACCTTCCTCCCCCACACACCATTTGACCTCATACCATCATAGTCTTCCTTGGTCTAAATCGAAAAAGAAAGAAGAGGAAGAACAACAGATCTACAACAAAAATCAACAACACCAACTACATCATAAGACATTCCCCTCCATCGACACAACCAACCCTCTCCATCACTCAATCAACACTTATCTTATCCTACTTATACTCCAACCAAACTGAAACGTATAAGAAACCATTGATCTCAACTTATCTCTTTTTAATCATCAAAGATTCATTCAAAAGAATTAAACCACAAGAGATATTCATCACAGATCTTTTAGAAGACAAGCTTCGTCTTTAATATCCGAATCAAAAAGAAAAACAAAACAAAACGGTTTCATCCTTCTTTATTTTCGTTTCTATCCAACATAAAAAAAGATAATTAAAATAACAAATATGTTAATTTATTTTCTTGGTTAGTTCAAAAACACAAACAAAACTCGAAAACAAAGACGTACCCGAGACCTCCTTTACAGACATCTTGATATACGACTGAGCCACATTATCTTATCAGTGAAATCAGGGTAAGGTTGTAACTGGTTTTGTAGATCTGCGTTTTTTTTCTTAGGAGATATAAGGGGGCGTATTTTTTTAGTTAATTAGGGTTGGTAAATGACAAATTTTAGTGTATGGTGTTTTTATATACCCAAAATAATTAGGGTATGTTGTGTTGATGGGCTATACGAAAATGTAGACAATGGTTGGGCTGTTCATTGGACTTTATTTGAAGATAAGGGCTACAAAAATCTAACTTTAAGCCCAAATGAGAAGAGATCAAAGTATCAAATAGAATAATAAAAGCCCAAACAACATTTAAACAAATATACATTTCCTTATAGAACTTGACACTTCTATAAAAACAAAAACACAAAACATAAAAAAAAAAAAAAAAAAAAAAAAAAAAACGCTCCAACAACATACCAAAAACAACCAACATCCAAAATTTATTCAAATTCCAACATATATAACGAACCGATATTGCAAAAAACACAGCATCTACTATGCTTAAACAAAAAGTAACAACTTTAAAACATATACATTATAGAACCAAAAACACATAATGTACGATAAACACTCACGTAAAAAAAATAATATCAACCAACGCACTTCCGCGGCAACGCGCGGGTTGACCCACTCGTTCTATCTATTTTTTATGAAGTTTCTGAAACACAATTGTTTCTTGAACATCAGTTTCTAACTATTTATCGAACACCAGTGTCTAACGTATGTAGCACTCTATTACATGTGTAAATTGTGGTGGTATTTTGTTGTAGTATCAAGTATCAAGTATGTGTAACTTCAACTAACCACTTTACAAGGATTGCACTCAACTGTTTCTCAAATATTAAGAACATAATGTACACGCCTTTCAGCTAATGAACCCAACTTTTTAAATGCTAACTGCATAATGTTTGTATGGAGAAAAGGGAAACAAACTTTCCTGCAGACTCTACCTATCGGTTTCACCGCCAACATGAATATGTTAAATTGCGTAACACCGTGATAAAAATGACATGGGGACACAATTTGAACACATGACCTAGCCTCCACTTTATGTTGCATGTCCTCCGCTACTCAGCACCATTAAAAATTGGCACCATTAAAAATTTGGCACCATTCTTTTATCATAGTACTAAAATTGGCACCATTAAAAATTTTTGGACTAAACTAAAGTCGCAATATAAAGAAAGTAAGTAGTGCAAATATATTATTGGGTGTTGCACATACAAAAAAATGACACTTTTCAAAAAAGCTCATGCTTCATGACTCAAAATCGGGTGTAACCCGTGCCACACCAGACTCCTATGTAGGTCCGTCCATGCTTTCAGGTTCCACCCTTGCTCCTAGCTAACTTTCCCGCCTCTAGCACCTCTCCGTGGTGTTCTCTTTAGCGGACATCTACTCTGGTGATCAGCATTGTAAGATGGCTTTGGTCCAAAGTGTGGATGATTTCTGATGACGTATAGTCTATATTTGGGCCACGAGCCCAAATGATAAACATTACTAAGGCCCAAACCCACCATGAGTGGGCTATTATAACAATGACTTGGGCCGCATTACCAAAGGGATTGGGCTCACGTAGGCACAAGCCCAACCAAACTATTTATGGTCTAAATAAGGATCTTCTATTTACAGATAAAGATCCTTGTACCGGATAAGCACCATGCGTGCAAAACGTAAGGAGCACGAAACCTACAAGGATTCTGCGCCTATATAAAGAATGACAGGATTCTCATTAAAGGTACGATCTACAAAACCCTAACTCTTAAATATAACCTAAAACCGATTACTTACTCTCACGCCGGAGGATAATCGTGGGAGACAATCCCACGATAAGCCTAACGGTGTTTGTTTACTTTCTTAGTGCGCAGGTCTTAAGCATTAAGAGCGAATTGGTACAAGAGCAAGAGCCCAAATCAGGAACGCCCAACTTTTGTATCAACAAGTGGCGCCATCCGTGGGACCCTACACTAAGAACTTGGAACTAGAATGACGAAGAACAAAAACTCAAGCCAACGGACTCCGCAATTGGAAAAAACACGTGGTGACCCCCAGAGGAAGAACCCTCAAGACTCGACCTCTAAGCATGCCTCTGAAACAACTAGTGCGCCTGGTCACCAAGAAACGGGACCAACCCAACCTCTCCCGGCGGTAGAATTGCCTATAAGAGCTACTCAAACCACCACGGTGGTCCCAAGCGTTGAAGAACTTCAGCGCACCCTCTTCAATACTCCCCACCAAACGGCACCTATAGTGGACAACACTGTGCCACCTGGCGCACCCAACCGAGATAGGGCGCCCAATGTTGAGGCAGAGATTCTTACAGTAGATCAGGACGCACATGACCTAACGTTAAGTAATTTTGTATCCCAAAATTACGAAACCCTAACCGCCCTCATGCAAGAAGAAGTAAGGAGAAGGTCAAGTATGAGCCTGCAAGCCCGGCTCAACTTTGGTCCTGAACGCGAAGTATCACCACCGCGCTACCAAAGAGGAGGACGCGAAAATAACGAAAGACGTACCACTATCCATGATATACTTGGTACGGTATCTGACTCACAATACTCAGAGGAATATGAAGATGGCGAGAGGCGCACCAATGTTCATTCCAGACTTGGTAATCGAAGGATACAAGACAGACTTGGACGTCAACATTCACCAAGCGAAGGCTCCTCCAGGTCTGGGAGCAAAAGAATTCACGACAGATTAGGGAGGAGAACTTCCCCAAGTGAAAGCCCCTCAAGCTCTTCCTCTGAAGGAAGCCGGCGCAAGCGCCGCAAAAGAGATTACCCATCCTCCAGTGATTCCTCGGACAACGAGGATAAAGAGACAGGACACTGGAAGTCCAGAGGAAAACGTCGCGAGGAAGAAGACGAAGACATATCTCTTCCGTGGCGTCGCCAGAAAGTGGATGCATTTACACGACGCATCAGCGATTACTCCGATCATAAGAAAAGGCGCATGACATATGATGGAACGGGTGATCCTGACAACCACCTAAAAATTTTCGAATCCGCTGCTACTATAAAAAATTGGCCATAACCTGTGTGGTGTCATATGTTTAACTCCACATTAGTAGGGAATGCGCGCACTTGGTTTAGCAAGCTTCCACGAAGGAGCATAGGCGGGTTTGAAGAATTGCGGAAAGCATTCCGCTTAAACTTCACCATAAGAAAGAAGTGCGCTAAAAACCCTGTTGAACTAGCCAGAGTAAAACAACGTCAAGGGGAATCAAGCAGCGCTTATATGGAACGCTTTAAAGTTGAATGTATACATGTCAAGGCGTGTCCCGAAGTCCTAAAAATTTCAGGGTTCATGAATGGGATCAATAACCCAGAACTCATTAGGAAGTTAAACGACAAGGTTCCCCAAACCTTCGATGAACTAATGAAGCGCACAAGATCCTTCATCCAAGGAGAAGCAGCCGCTGCGGACAGTAAAAAAGGCTACTCAAATTATAGGCAGCAAGAACAGCCTAGGAGACAATCCAATGATCAGAGCAGCAACCGCAGCAAGAATTATCGTAGTCAGGGAAGTGGACGAGATAATGACAAGTATACCCCCTCACAAAGACTCCGAGGGAAATATTTGTAACAGAAGGCGCAAACTTCCCAAAACCTCCACCAATGCGCACCCCAGAGGACAAGTGTATAGGGAATGGATACTGCGAATACCATGGCCAAAAGGGCCATACAACCAATGAGTGTGTCCAGCTACGACAACTAATTGAAAAATTAGTAAAGGAGGGTAGAATGGATCACCTCATAAAGAACATTAAAGAAGGGAAGGACAAGCAAAGGAATGGAGGCAAGAAAGAGCCTCCCAAAGATAAAGTGGACATCATCTACATGATACAGTCATGGCAACGCAAGACGAAGCAAAAAGTCAGTCAAAAGTTCTCTTCAGAAAATGAGATATCCTTCCCCACTCTAGCTGCGGACAACGCAGTAATAGAGCCACTGACCATTAAGATACATACTGGGGGACATGACATCCGCCACATGTATATCGATGGAGGAGCATCCGCAGATATTCTGTATGAACATTGCTTTAAAAGGTTACGACCTGAGATACAAAGTCATTTGATACCGGCCACGACGTCGCTGACTGGCTTCACAGGAGAAAAGATATGGCCTATGGGGCAATTACGCTTACTTGTAGTTGTGGGCGATGAACAACACTCTACAGCAACGTGGATAAACTTCATGATAATCAAGTCTCCTTCACCGTACAACGGCATCATTGGGAGACCTGGAATATCATCCATGCGCGCTGTACCATCCACAGCACATGGGATGCTCAAATTTCCAGTAGAAGGAGGGATTGTCAACCTCTACAATACCACAATGTCGCCTAAAGATTGCAACGCGGTAACCAGTGAGGTGGAGCATATTCTAGAACAGCGCGCAACAAAAGTACCAAACTTAAAGGTCGCCATTCATCCTGATTACCCAGATCAACAAATATCGATTGGAGGATCTTTATCTGACAAAGGTAAAGCAGCTGTGTGCGCACTCTTGCAAAAGAACCTGAGTATCTTTGCGTGGGAACCAAAGCACATGACTAGAGTGCCACGCTCTATTAGGGAGCACAAGCTACAAATCCGACAAGGATATCCCCCAATACGACAGAAGAAGCGCGGCCAGGCTCCAGATCACGCAAAAGCCATCCTGGAAGAAGTACACAAACTTGTAGACGCAGGTATTATGAGTGAAGTCTACTATCACGACTGGCTCTCTAATCCAGTGATGGTAAAGAAGAGTGATGGCAGTTGGAGGATGTGCGTGGACTTCACGGACCTGAATAAAGTATGTCCACAGGACTGCTACCCACTGCCAGAGATAGACTGGAAGGTAGAATCCCTGTGCGGATATCCCTTTAAATGATTCCTAGATGCATACAAATGGTACCATCAAATTCAGATGACAGAGGAGGATGAAGAAAAAACAGCCCTCCTGATTGGAGTGAAACAGTCAGAAAATATCAACCAAGTAATGGTCAACAAGTCAAAACAGTCTAAACCAATACTCCATGGAGTGTAGTGTTTCCCCAGGTCATTAGATCCCAACGAGGTGTGAAATCAGAAATAAAATGACTTTGAGATCAGGTGGATTGAACAGAAAAAGGGTTCAAGTGATTGTACTACTGAAATATAAGTTAAAATAGCTTTGATAAGCTATATCAACTAATACTTGAAATCAGATAAGCACAAATTAAAAGGAACTGGAAAACGCGTACGTTTAATATTTAAACGTAAACATATGAAACAAAACAATTTTAACTATAGTAGGAATTTGCATGCCTTAGGGGCTTAAATGCAAATTAAATAAACTTAAAATGTTTATTTGATAATTACTAATTTATTTAAAAGTTTAGAAAACCTAAAATGTAAAAGGATATAAAAATGTACGTTTAAATTTAAATAAACGTAAACGTACGAAACTAAACGTGAATTCTGACAAATATAACTCCTACAAATGTGAAAATTATATATTTACAATCCTAATAAGAAAATTATTAGAAAATGAAAATTATTTTTATAAATATTTAATTAATTATTATTATTTAATAACTCTTTTTAATTATTTAATAATACACTGATAAATAAGAAAATGCAAAATAAGCTTAGAAAAATAAAATTAAAACTTAGAAAAATCTAAAATATTATAAAACTTATTTTAGAACTAAAATTATATTTTTCACACTATTTATCTAATTATTATTAATTAATTATTAATTAACTAATTATATTGATTTAAATTAATAAAAATACTAAAAAGACTTAGATAATTAAGAAGATTTTTATAAATCTAATTAACCATCACAGGAATCCTAAAAAATTATAAAAAGTTTATAAAAATTATATTTAGACTATTTTACTAATTAATTACTTATTTATTAATTAAAATCTAATTAACTAAATTAATTAAGGAAAATAGGAAATGAACAGTAGTAATCAGGAAAATATTTTCTAAAAATACCTAATGATTTATAAAACTTAAAAAAAATATAAAAAGGTGCTGTTATTAAATAAAAATTAATAAAACTATTTAATTAACTAATATTACTTAATTATTAATTAAACTAGTATTAATTATAATAAATATTATTTTAACAGAAAAAAATATGGAAAAAATATGGAAAGTGTATTATAAGATAAAGAAGCTAGGAAAAATAAGATGGGGCTACCAGCTTATCCAAATAAGCTGGAATAAGCTAAAACGTTTGAAATAAGCAAAATGGGCCAATACTACCTTAAGTAAATTGATTGTGTAAAGCCTTACGGAACTGGTGCCCCAGAGCAGATGGAAGGGGGGGGGGGGGGGGTGGAGTTATACATGTTACTATCCTAGAGGTCCCAGGTTCGATTCCCACTCCCCACCTTTTTTTGCTATTTATTTTTTTTCTTGATTTTTATTTTACCAATCTACTTAATAACTAAATTTAAGCTTATTTAACAAAGACAAATTTTTTATATCTCACAAATAAGCTCTGTATGAGCTTATTTTTCACACAGTGGAGCTTTTAAGCTTCAAATGGATTTTTCAAAATGAAAAAGCTTCTAATAAGTTATAAGCTACAAACCAAAGAATCAAATAAGCTAAAACAAGTGAGACAAATATAAAACAAGCCAAAGAAAAGAGAAAAGCAAATAGATAAGTTGGAAATAAGCAAATCCAAGCTTGACAGATGGCTATTTAAGGCCAAAACTTGGATTTTAAAGTTGCACTAAGCTACAAATCAGCTAAAGAGAGAAAATAAGCTTGTAAGTAAGTGATATACACATGAACTAACCTAAACTGATTGAATAAGCTCACTGGATAAGCCAGGAAGCTCAAATAAGCACTTGGCTTTGGTGACAGGCCAAATAGGCCAAAAAGGGCCAACTTGCAGCCCTTGTGGGGTCCACAGGAGGAGGCAAGGGTCCAAACTAAAACCAGATTTGAAAAGCTAGCTTATTGGGGTTTCCAAAAAGCTAGGGCTTATGCCCTGGGTCCTACAAATAAGCTCTCAAAGAGCTTATGAATATGGCCTATTTACACTGATTTACTTAGTGTACAAGTTTGGTCATGACAAGTTGATGGTAAGAATAAGCTATGGCCAAGAGTTTCTAAATCCAAAATAAGCACTGAGCTAATGAGATAGCTTATGGAACTACTCAAAAAACTAAAAGTCCAATCCTAACGTCCATAAATAAAGGCCTGGTGAGCTTTTGAAAATTGATGGATAAGCCTGGTGCAGGGGAAGTCCTCACCGTACAGGTCTAAATAAGGTATTGCATAAGCTATATAAAAAATCACAAAAATAAGCCAGTAGTGAATTTTGAAAGTTAAGCTGGAAGGCTTTGATTTGTGAAAAACTCAAGGTCTCATTTGCAACACTAAATTCAAAACAATTCCTGGAATTATTGGATTTCTGCCAAGAAGAACAATTTTGACTTTTTGAAATTAAACCTTAAAGTTGACTTATATGACTTTCTACTCAATCCTACTGTTTATATATGTTATATTAAGCTAAGAAAGAGTTAAATTAAGCTAGGTTATCAAGTTATGAACTAGTATGATGAAATTGAACAAGCAAATTTTAACAGGTCACAGATAGGGTGAGATCAAAGGCTAATTTGACTTTTGATCAAAGAAGTATTGGATTTTAATGTTTTACTGAGGTGTTAGATCCCTATGTGTCATAAATCAAACAAGAGCAATAACACTAACAACCTTATACCTAGTTAACAAAGTAATTCCAAACAGTCCTTTAACTTCACTCAAACTTGATTTCCAAAGCAATTTACTTTTTTAATCCTTAATACTACTTCCAAACCTCATTTTGTCATTAATTAAGATCAAATGAACATGAATTGACAACAATAAAAGCATAGAACACAGAAATTACCAATTATGCTAGTTGACTGTAAAATTGAAATTTTTAGCAACTAGAAATATTAAAGAACAAGCTGATTAATTTAAGATAGATTATGATTAAATAACACAAAACAAGCATATAAAAACAAGAGCAAGCAGTAAATATCAAGAAAACAGTAAAGTGCAAATTGTGAGAAATCAACTTACAATTTGCAATCCAGCCAAAGACAATGAACCAAGGTCTGAGAATACTCATATTAGCTTACCACTAAGCTTCTAATACCATTACCATCCATAATTAACAATGCTCCAAGCTGTGATCATGATTTCCACCAATTTTTAATTTTTATTCTATTTTTCTTGATTTTTTAGTTATTTTTGCATTTCAACTCTAAGCTGACTTTTTTGTATCTAAAAGCTTTCATAAGCTTTCTGAGGAGCTTAAATGAGCTTAATGGTCCTTAACATCAACTATAAATAACATATAACGCTTCTTTCTTCTTCAAATATCTCTTCCCATTGCTTCCTTCTTCAAATATATAGATTTTAATGCTTCTTTGTCGACCTCTAAGTGTTTCCCACTTCATCTCAGTCATTGAATCCCATGAATTCATCAAATTCGTACATGTGGCATTTTGGCGCCAAAAGTGAAACAGATAACTTGCAGTCGATATTTCCCAATTAATGCACCTTGAAATGTTGTGGAGGTGTAAGGGATTTTGTTGATATTGTTTGAAACAAGCTGGGGTGAGTTAGTAGAAAACAGAGGTGTAGACATGGTTTGGAGGGAAAAAGGTGGTGGGAAAGCATTAATTGTGGAATGGGGTGTGAATTATGATCTGGAAGGAGTAGGTGGTGAGCAGGGGAGGACAGGTGGTGGAAGGGAGATGGCAAAACCACCCTAGTTTTGGGTTTTCAGGGGTGGAGGTGGAGGATGAACAGTGGTGATGGTTTTGGCGGGGTTGACCGTTTGACCCTGGTTTTTATAATTAAGGGGTGTGGGCTGGATTTGTTATTTGGGCCAAAGGGAAAGGTTTGGGCTTGGTGTTATTTATTTTGGGTTTGGTTTTGGTTTATATTATAAAGGGTCCGGTTTGGTTTGTGTAATAGATAAGCCCAAGGACCATAAGTGTAAAATTTGGATTTTGTGGGACTTAACATGTAATTTTCCATAATGTTATCATAAGGACCATTTTTGCCATAGTTAGATAGTACAAGGTTTATTTTTGATATTTTTCCATTTTTAAAACCTTAAGGACTATATTTGACATTTTTCAAACATGAGGGACTAAAGTTGTCATTTTGTAATTTTTAACTTCAAAGGACTAGTTTTGACAACTTATGAATCCCTAAGGACCTTTGATGATATTTTACATGTTTTGGATATACCAGGGACTAGATTTGCCAATTTTTCAAAGTTCAAGGACTGAAACTGTAAATTATGTGAAATATGTTGTTTTTCATCAGTTTTCAATCCTTTTGCATAAAAACACAATCCAGGGATATTTTATGTATTTTAAGGCATTCCTGTATGTTTTCAGATGTTTTTGCAGTCTAAATGTGACAGAAATGATGAGTATTTACACACTCATCAATCCCCCACACTAAACTATTGCTAGTCCCTAGCAATCTTTTGAGAAAATTTTAATGGATTTTTGTCTCTTTACCAAAAGCCATCACTTCTGGAATAGCCAAATGTCTCAGTTCAAGTAAGAACTATGGTCCACTTGATACCATGTGATTTTGAGCAAACCACCAGCTGTAAACGGATTTGTTTTGTCTTTACCAAAAGTCATTTGCTTCTGGACTAGCCAACTCTTGATGGACAAAGTCAACATCTTGGTGAGTTGATTACCAATTATGGTTTTTCCACTGCCTTTACCACAAGCCATAATCTTGCGGGCTAGCCAACTCTTTCACTTTTTAGGATATGGCGAGTTGAGATACCATACAATTTTGGGCAAATTGTAAGCCATAAACGGATTTGAGATATCTTTACCAAGAGCCGTTTGCTCCTGGATTAGCCAGTCCTTATGTGGGTTAGACATGGTGGACTGATAACCATTTATTGCATTTCTAAGTGTGAAAAAACTTTAAATTTTGATCAAATGAGGGTGCTTGATGGAACATGTGTTTGAATTCGTGAGAATCCCCCCCCCCCCCCACCCCCCACACACACTTAGAAATGAATATTGCCCTCAATATTCAAAGCATCGGGTTTTAAACCAACACTTAGAATGTAAGAAGGAAATATTAATAACCTTTATTTTAGTCTATTTACATTTTTTTTTTTTTTTTTTTTTTTTTTTTGAAGATATATACATATGTACAACATGTGGGGCATCTCCCCCACACTAGGGTGGTAGAAAAGAGAAACAAGACAGAAATATGGGTGAAAACCCATATTGCTACTGTTTTTGATTACCGAGTCGCTAGCTTGACTCGACCTCGAATTAAATTGTTCATGAGGAAGCTACTATTTTTGATTACCGAGTCGCTAGCTTGACTCGACCCCGAATTTAATTGTCCTTGGGGAAAGTTTGGAGATCCGCGACAACCATGGATGGTATGTCCTCTCCAAAGTAGTGTTTCACACGATGCCCATTCACTTTAAAACATGGACCGTCATTTTGAGATAATTCAACGGTACCATATGGATAAACCTTAATGATAGTGAATGGGCCAGTCCAGCGGGTTTTGAGTTTACCCGAGAAGATCTTTAATCTAGAATTAAAGAGAAGGACTCGATCACTAACGTTAAAAACGCGGTTCTTTATTTTTGAGTCATGAATCTTCTTTGTTTTTTCTTTATAGATCAAAGAGTTCTCGTAAGCCTAATCACGTAGTTCATTTAATTCATTCATTTGAACTTTTCGGTGATCACCCGCAGTTTTGAGGTCAAAGTTGGTATGTTTCAATGCCCAATAGGCTTTGTGCTCAAGTTCCATCGGTAGATGACATGTCTTTCCGTACACAAGCTTGTAAGGCGTACACCCAATGGGTGTTTTATAAGCTGTACGAAAGGCCCATAGTGCGTCATCCAACTTATCCGACCAGGCAGCACGATTTTCTCCTACAGTCCTCTCAAGTATCCTTTTGATACCACGGTTTGAAACCTCCACTTGCCCACTTGTTTGTGGGTGATACGCGGTAGAAAGACGGTGAGTTACACCATACTTTTGCATGACTTTGTCAAATTTGTCATTGCAGAAATGCGTACCACGATCACTTATGATAGCACTTGAGTTCCAAAACGGGCAAAAAGAGATTTCAGGAATTTTACAACAACTCGGGCATCATTTGTAGGTAAAGCTTTCGCTTCAACCCATTTTGACAAGTAGTCAACAGCCACAAGTATGTATTTGTTTCCTCTAGATGATGGGAATGGCCCCATAAAGTCAATGCCCCAGATATCAAAGATCTCACAGACTTGAATAGCATTTTGTGGCATCTCATTTCTTTGTGAAATGTTCCCGTGACGTTGACAAGCGTCACAGGTTTTAATGAGATCCTGGGCATCTTTATAAATTGTGGGCCAGAAGAGTCCGGAATCCAACACCTTTTTGGCGGTGTAGTTGGGAATATGATGGCCCCCAGTGGGTCCAGCATGACAAGCCTTGAGAATTTTAGTGGCTTCCTGTCCATATACACACCGTCAGATGACTTGATCCACAAAGATTTTGAATAAGTAGGGGTCATCCCAGAAGTAATGTTTGACATCCTTAAAGAATTTATTCTTCTGTTGGGTTGACATCCCTTTCACAACAAAGTTACCCGCATGGTAGTTTGCGAAGTCAGCAAACCATGGGGTAGTAGAATCTCCACGAAAAGCAACCGCATTGAGTGTTTCGAGAGGAAATGTTTCATTTATTTCCTTTTTCTCATACACATCTTGATGAGGGTTCTCTAATCGGGACAGATGATCAGCAGCCAGGTTCTCAGCTCATTTTTTTTTATCACGAATAATGATATCAAATTCCTGAAGGAGGAGAACCCAACGGAGCAATCTCGGATTTGCATCTTGTTTTACAAAGAGATATTTTAGAGCCGAGTGATCTGTATACACTACGCATTTAGTCAAGATTAGGTATGTCCGAAACTTTTCAAAAGCATACACCACGGCTAATAATTCTTTTTCCGTAGTGGTGTAATGAGTTTGAGCTTCGTTCATAGTTTTGCTTGCGTAGTGGATAGGCTGAAAGTGTTTCATTTTGCGTTGCCCCAAGACTGCACCGATAGCAAAATCACTTGCATCACACATGAGCTCAAAGGGTGAATCCCAGTCGGGGGCAACAAGAATGGGTGCCTCAGTAAGCTTTTTCTTCAATGTTTCAAAAGCTTTGATGCACTCTGGTGAGAAGATAAAAGGAGCATCCTTCTCGAGGAGATGAGTCATAAGCCGGGAGATTTTAGAAAAATCTTGTATGAATCTACGATAGAAACCGGCATGACCCAAGAAACTCCTAATACCTTTGACGGTAGTAGGGTGAGGCAATTTAGCAATGACTTCAACCTTAGCTCTGTCAACCTCAATCCCATTCTTGGAAATCTTATGGCCGAGGACAATGCCCTCTTTGACCATAAAATGACTCTTTTCCCAATTTAGAGATAGATTGGTGTCTTCACACCTTTTCAACATGTTTTCTAAATTGGTGAGACATGTTTGGAATGAATCCCCAATGACCGAGAAGTCATCCATAAAGACCTCCATGGTTTACCGATCATGTTGGTAAATATGGCCATCATGCACCTCTGGAACGTACCTGGAGCATTACATAAGCCAAAAGGCATACGTTTATAAGCAAAGGTTCCATAAGGGCATGTAAAGGTAGTCTTTTCTTGATCCGATGGATCAATGGGGATTTGAAAGTATCCTGAGAAACCATCAAGGAAACAATAGTAATCGTTCCCTGCTAATCTCTCAAGCATCTGATCCATAAAGGGCAGCGAAAAGTGGTCTTTGCAGGTGGCGTCATTTAACTTACGATAGTCGATGTAAACATGCCACCCGGTAACCAGCCGAGTTGGAATCAACTCATTTTCCTCATTAGTGACAATAGTAATGCCACCCTTTTTTGGGACGCAATGGATGGGACTAACCCATGGACTGTCAGAGATGGGGTAAATCAATCCTGCACCAAGAAGTTTGAGAACCTCTTGTTTAATGACATCATGGATTTTTGGATTCACCCATCTTTGATGTTGCACTGCGGGCTTGAAGTCATCCTCCATTAAGATTTTGTGTGTACAAAAATCTGGGTTAATACTGTTAATATCGGAGAGCTTCCAAGCAATTGCTTGCTTGTGTGACTTCAAGACCTTTATGAGAGCAACCTTTTCCTCATCACTTAAACCTTTAGCAATAATGACGGGTAATTTGTCATTACCCTCCAAAAATGCGTATTCAAGATAAGGAGGTAGGTCCTTGAGCTCGACCTCAGGAAATTCATCGTTTTTATCAACCGATTTAATTTCCTCATTATGAAGTTGTACGGGAGGGAGTGGAGGAGAATTGTCTTGATTTAGCAATTTCTCAAGGAGAAGAATATCTCCCTCCAGATCAATCTCAGTGTTATCAATTCCTGCTGGAACTGAATCACTTTTGAGAAAAGCCTCGACCTCTTCCAAAAGGAAATCACTTCCCTCAAACGGAGTGAGAGAAGGGGAAGAGTCGGAAATGATAGGTTCAGATGATGGAGTGGAATCCCCACTCACAGAATTATGAGAATAACCAAGAAATTCTTGAGAGTACTCCTCTGAAGCAATGTCTATGATATCTATTTGATTAACTGCTTCAGAATCATAATTTGAGGAGTACCTCGAGGTTTGATCGAAGTTAAAGGTAACGGCTTCATTACCCACACGCAAGGTGATTTCTTGCTCAAATACATCGATAAGAGCACGACCCGTTCTAAGGAATCCCCTCCCAACAATGAGAGGGACCCTTTGATCAACATCGAAATCAACAACCACAAAGTCAGCGGGGAGATGGAACTTTCCTACTTTCAGAAACACTTCCTCGGTAATGCCAAGAGGACGAGATATCGATCGATCTGCAAGCTCTAGAGTCATGCAGGTAGGAGTAAGATCCGGAAGAGAAAGTTTCTTCCAAACTGAATAAGGCATTAGGTTGATGCTTGCACCAAGATCGGCCAAGGCATAGCAATCAACCATTCCTGGAAATACACAAGGTATTAGAAATTTTCCAGGATCTCCAAGCTTCTCAGGAAGCTTCTTTAAAAGAACTGCTGAGCAGTTCTCATTCAAGGGAGTCTTTGCCATTTCAAACAGTTTCTCCTTATTGCTTAACAAGTGTTTGATTGTTGATGCAAATTTGGGCATCAGAATAATAGCATCCGCAAAGCTAATGTCAAAATGCAAATCTTGAAAGATTTGAAAGAATTTATCCATTTGGTGACTAGCCTTTTCGTAGAGCTTTTGCTCATTCAAACGTGAGGGGTAAGGAATAGAAGAGGTAGAAGGTTTGGATTTAGGGGTTTCAACTGGGATATCATTGGGTTCAAAAACAACTCTAGGTTTTGGTTTGGGTTTCGGGACAACATGAGGTGGGATGTCTTGGGTACCCCCATTATGAGTAGGAAGTACTTCGTCCTTATTTACCTCGGTTTTATTTTCCACTACCTTAGGAGAAGAAGAAGAAGGGGTAGTGGGAACAGTGGGTCCGTCATATGAAACTCCGCTCCTGGTTGTGATCGCCTTTGCATCGCCCCTCGGGTTTGCGATCGTGTTGCTCGGAAGTTTTCCAAAGCCCGAGGGTTGTTCATTTAAAGATTTCTTGATTTCAGAAATCTGGCTGACCAACAACCTGTTTGTCTCTTCTTGAGTTTTCATGAACTATTTCAACAACTCATTTGATGATGATTATGGAGCTGCGAGAATGGCTTGTGTTTGGTTGGGGAAATTTTGGACTCGGTTATTTTGATTATAACCTTGTTGTGGTTGAAAATTTCCCTGATTTGGATTACCATTTCCCTGAAAATGATTTCCCGGGTTGAAATTGTTTATGTTAAAGTTTCCTTGGTTGTGGAAACCTTGATTCTGTCCAGGATTGAAATTCCCTTGGTTTTGATAACCTTGGTTCATTCACGGTTGGTTCTGGTTTCGATTTTGCAAATTCGGGTTTTGGTTGAAACCATGTGGTCCCATATGTGCGTTAGCACGGTAACTTGGTTCCATTTGAGGACGGTATTGATTACCTCCCTGATTTGTAGTACCGGATAAGGCATTGGCTTCAAAAGGACTACCATCGGTGGCAGTACAGTTGTAGTATGCATGTGGGCCACCACAAGTGACACAAACTTCCACCTTTTTTTACTTCAGCATGTGAAGGGTTTTGTGTGAAAGTGACTTTCTTTTGGTTTGAGATAACCAAAGCTTGAATAGCGTCCGTGAGTTTGTCTATCTTAGCATCGGTGCTAGAAGTACTCACGGGAGATAAAGTAGAAGGACCAGTACTAACTTGGGAGTTATATGGCTTTGTGCGTGTAGTGCGGACCTTGGACTTATTTTCAATGATTGCTAAAGCTTCTTTAGTGGTTTTGCTCAAAAAATTACCTCCCGCGGAGGAATTGAGAGAATCTTGGTCAGATTGACTCACACCATTATAGAAAGTGTCAATTTGCATTAATTCAGTGAAACCATGATGAGGACATCGACGAAGAAATTCTTTGAAACGATCCCATGCGTCACCAAACGATTCATCAAACCTTTGAGTAAATTTGATGATTTCATTTTTAAGACTTGTCGTTCTGGACGGGGGAAAAAATTCGTTTACAAATTTGGTAACTAAATCCTCCCATGATGCTATTGAACGAGGAGGTTGTTTTTCCAGCCAAATCCGGGTTGCCCCCTCAAGAGAAAATGGGAATAGAAGAAGTTTGACTGCTTCGGAAGGGACGTTCTTGTATTTAATGGTAGATGTAATATTGCTAAACCATCGAATATGAGCATGAGGATCATCCCTCTCAAAACCATAAAATTGGCTTGAGGTTACTAGATTTACAAACCCGGTTTTGAGCTCAAAGTATTCAGCCACAATGGCTGGGACAACAATAGCGTCTCCGTAACCCTCGATGGGTGCTTGGAGAAGCTCATTCATCGGACGGTCTTCCGCCATGATAACCTTTTTTGTGGTAACAGCACGTATCTCAGATACGGCTGTTGGGGCAGAACGTCTACGGCGTCTTCGAGGAATTCTGACAAGCTCACGGAAAGGGCTTGTTGACCTAGAAGAACGAGTGCGCATGCACTAGAGACGACTCTAAGAAATCTTAGAGTGACGGGGATTTAAAAATAGAAAAGAAAAATCTTTTTGGATTTTTTGTTTTTATAAGATAATATAGAAATATGGACAAAAGATGATATATATAACAATGAGTGATTAATTCAAACTCACAAATGCTTCAAAAGTCGTTATACGCAGCACACCCCGCCTGTCACGCGGGTGTCTAAATACTCATCATTTTATACCAATCTGAGATGCCAAAACATACAAAAACACTCAAATATGTATCAAAATACTTAAAATATCTTAGAAGTGTGTTTTATATGTTTCAAATGCAAAATATGCAAAAACAAATGAAAAACATACAAAGTTTGCATAATTGGTAGTTTCAGTCCCTCAAATTTCACAAAGTGTCAAAACTAGTCCCTGAAGGTTTAAAATGAATGAAAAGTCAACTTAAGTCCTTGGGAAACCAAAAATATTCACAAATGATCCCTGGATGAAAGTTTACACAAACTGGCAACTTTTACCCCTCAAGTTACAAAATTGGCAAAAATGGTCCCTGGGTATTCAAAACTTGGAAATTTTCAAATAATACCCTTGTACTATGCATGAATGACAAAATGGAACAATTTTGATAAAATTTTGAGAAATTACAACCACAGTCCCTTAAAAATCCAAATTTACATAAATGGTCCCTGGAGTTTGAAAAATTACAGAAAAGGTCCCTGGATATTTTTAAATGGAAAAATCATAAATTTGGTCCTTGGTTTATCATATTTGGCAAGTTAAGTCCTTGAAAATATTTTGGGAGAATCACAAATACAGCCCCTTAACTTTGCCAAAATTACAAAATTGGTCCTTGTTTATTACCTTAACCAAACCGGACCTTATTTATTAAATCCACAAACCAAATCCAACCCAACTAAACTACCCAACCCACACACACCCCTAGCCCAACATAAGCCCAGTCCAACACCCCTAATTATATAATACGGGGTCAAACCCCGTTTGACCAACCAAAACCGCCAAACCACCACTACTATTCACCCTCCTCCCTCACCTCTGTAAACCCAAAACCATGGTGGTTTACCACCACCTCCTCACCTTTCCACCTCACCCCCTACCCCCTCACCTCATATCTCCACCTCACAGACAAACCCACTCCTCATTTAATGCTATCCACACCATTTTTCACTCCAAACTACTTCACAACCTCTGCTTTCATCATAATATCTCAACTTGGCCTCCAAACATTCCCAATTATCTTCTGACACCTCCACATACTCCCAATTATCTTTAATTGCAGAAAGTAGTCTCCAAGTTAACTTGGAGACTTTTGGCGCCAAAAGTAGATTTGCAGGTCAAGATTGATTCAGAGAATTTAAGGGTCAAGATTGAAGTGGGAAAAGCTCAAAGTCACTCCTGGAACCCTAATGTGGACTTATAAAAGGAAAGAGAAGCAGAGGAGTATGATATCTAGTTTAATTTTTATAAGTGTATGTCGTTTAATGCAATTTCCAATTTCTAGTGTAAACCTAAGCTTCTAAGCAGTGTTCTAAGTATTTTCAGTGTATTGTAACTCTTTACAAGTAATAAATTTCAAGTTTTCTTGGCTTTTCAATCTTATGCAATTTTAATTTAAATTTCCTAAATTTCAAAAGATCAATTGTTGTTACTGTGAAGTGTATTGGATTCCTAAGCTCACTTAAGCTCCTAGATAGCTTATAAAAGCTATTAGAAACTTTTAAAAACAGTTTAGTAATATAAAAAATCAAAAACACTAAAAGTCAAGCTGTATGGTTCTTGGTAATAAGCAATTGGAGCAGGGCATATTATGGATGGTCCTGGGTTAGAATCCATTGGTGGATGTTAGGAAAGGTTTCATTGTTCTTGGTTCTTGATTTTGAGCAGGAAAGCATTTTGTAAGTTCCAAAAATCTCATATCTATCCTTATATTATAGCTTTGTCAATTGCTTGCTTTCTCAGTTACTATATGCTTATTCAGTCTTAGTTAGTGATAATTCAACATAAAATTGGTATCTTGTTTGTTGGAATCCATAGTTACTAAAATATCAAAGTCTCACAGTTAATATAGCTTATCTTGTAATCTTGTGTATCTGTGGGTAATTTCTGTTTCTAAGTGCTTAACTATATTTAATATAACATAATAAGTCATTTTAGATCAGTAGTATAAGCTCTTAAAGCTTTTAGCTTCTTAAATCATAAATCAATCTAGTATAAGGTGTGTTTGGTTTAAACTGTTTTGCTGAGCTCTTGTTGTTTATTAGGATTAAAGTTGGTTCTAATCAGTTACTTAAGTTCACTTAAGGTCAGTTTGACCACTAGTTTGGTCACAATTACACTAAATAGTCAAAATCACACTTAAAACACCACCACAGTTAAATGTGGTGGAATTTGATTCCACAACTCAACAAGACCACTCATAAGTTAGTGATTTAGTTTATTTTAGTCTTATTATAGCTTATTATAACATAATCATTCAGAAAATCAAGTTAGAAAGTCATTTTAGTCAACTTAGTTTAAAATCTTAAAAAGTCAAATTGTGTTGTTCCCAGATTTCTCAAAACTTGGGAGATTTTTCTAGAATTTAGGAAGCTAATTTAGAGTTTGAAATTTCTTTTGCTTATAATCTACCACCTAAACTCTAGTAATATAAACTTATTTGATTTTTAAGATTTTTTCTCAAGTTTGTGCAAGAGCTGAAAGTACCCTGCAGGGCAAAAACATTGCCCTGTGCACAGGTTTTAAGTAAAACACCAAGACCTCTTGTGTGCTCATTAGTGGACCCCACACCCCAACCCTTAGCTTAATTTGTAGCTTATTAGTCCACCCTTTCATATTTAGGATTATTTTGAGTTTTAGCTTATTGGACTATAGCTTTTAGGACCCTAGTTTGTAGCCTGTTTCAAAAAGCTACACTGAGCACTCAGTGTATGACCACCATTTCAAAGGCTCACACAGAGCTTATTAGTGTGCCAAAAGCCTAGCTTCTTGGTTTAATTTGTAGCTTAACAACCCATCTTTGAACCCCTAGGTTTAGTTTGAACCCTCTTTTACTCTTGTGGAACCCACAACCCTTGGAACACAACTGCAGGGAATAAAAACTCCCCTGCACCAGCTTACCACCATCACACCATCAACTTTAGTGGTGGCTGTAGCCCACATCAGTGGACCCCAGTGGTTCAAAATTAGTTTAGACAACCCCCTCCTACCCAGGTTCAATACTTGACTCTTAGTTTGACCTCTAGATCAGTGGACCCCACCTGGACTTGTCCTTAAACTCTGTCCCACTTCTGAGTTAGAAACCAAATAAGCAAGTGCTTATTTTAGCTTTCCAGCTTATCCTAGGAGCTTATCTCATTAAATTTAGTCTAAATAGGTATAAGTAACTTAGGTAAACCAGATTTCACTATAGTGGACCCCACATAACCCCAATTTAGCTTATTTCTTATTGTGGTCAACCATAGTCAACTGTATAAGCTTATAAGCACTCTCAGTGCTTATTCTGAGGTTCTAAAATTATTTGTCTTTGTAAAAGTTTCATTATTTAAGTATTTAAGTAGTTTTATAAAAGAAAAACCAGAAAAAGCAAATATAAAAATAGTGATAGCTTCTATTTAATAGAAATAATCTAATTAATTTTCATCTTAGCTTATTAATAAGCACTTGTCCAATTTTATAATTTTATAAATTACTTAGTACCTTAAAGTAGTTAAAATAATTTTCTTAGAATTTTACTAAGCAGTTTACTATTTATTAGATTTAAAACTAGTTTAAATAATTAAATAGGTAATATTAGTAATTAAATAGATTTCTTTAATTTTAATTAACTAAAGTAGAATTTTATATTTTTCCTAAGCTTTATAAAGTAGTTAAGACTTTTAAAAAATAGTTTCATAAATTCCACTGTCCATTTTCTAATTTTCTTATTTAATTTAATTAAATTAGATTTAAATTAATTAATAAGTAATTAATTAGTCAATTAGCTTAAATATAATTTTTAGCAAGTTTTTATAATTTTGTAGTATTCCTGTAGTGTTTAAATAGTTTTATAAATTTTATCATAATTTTCTAAGGTAATTTAGTAATAATAGTAATTTAAAATAAATTAATTAGTTTAAGTAAATTAAATAGTTTTTAATTAATAAAATACTCATAAAAAGACAAAAATATTTGTTTTTATTTTTTTATACTTTCTTCAAGTTCTTATTTAGGTTTAGAAATTATTTGTGTAAGTTTTTAGGTTAATTTGTGATACTTGTCATTTTTAGTTAAATTAAATTAAGGTTTAAATTAGATTTTAATTAGTTTTATTAATTAAATAATAATTAAATATTATAATAATCATTTTCATAATTTCAATTTCATTTTCCATTTTCTTTAATATTAAGTTTGCAAAAGTTTCACTTTTTCCCCCTGTTGTTTGTAACTTGTTAAATACCACTTTTCTCTGTCTATTATCTGATTATCTGATTTTGTGCTTATATCTGTATTTCTGTTATAATTTCATATTTTCCAAATATCAAACAAACAGTAGTATAATCAATCCTCAAATCATCTTTGTTACTGTTCTCAGTACCACTCACTTTCCTAATCATTTACAAATACAATTTCAATCTCGTTGGGATTTAACGACCCAGGGATTTCCCTGTACTTCCATGGTCAATATTAACTTGCACTTTCTCCCAGGTGGGCCTAACAGCTGCACACGGCTGACTGGTTGGTTTGGGATGAGTCAGTGACCCGGGTTCGATCCCCGGCAGCGGCGCCAAATTTTGATTGGTGTGAAACAGTCAGAAAATATCAACCAAGTAATGGTCAACAAGTCAAACAGTCTAAACCAATACTCCGTGGAGTGTAGTGTTTCCCCGGGTCGTTAGATCCCAACGAGGCGTGAAATCTGAAATAAAATGACTTTGAGATCAGGTGAATTGAACAGAAAAAGGGTTCAAGTGATTGTACTACTGAAATATAAGTTAAAATAGCTTTGATAAGCTATATCAACTAATACTTGAAATCAGATAAGCACAAATTAAAAGGAACTGGAAAACGCGTACGTTTAATATTTAAACGTAAACATATGAAACAAAACAATTTTAACTATAGTAGAAATTTGCATGCCTTAGGGGCTTAAATGCAAATTAAATAAACTTAAAATGTTTATTTAATAATTACTAATTTATTTAAAAGTTTAGAAAACCTAAAATGTAAAAGGATATAAAAAGGTACGTTTAAGTTTAAATAAACGTAAACGTACGAAACTAAACGTGAATTCTGACAAATATAACTCCTACAAATGTGAAAATTATATTTTTACAATCCTAATAAGAAAATTATTAGAAAATGAAAATTATTTTTATAAATATTTAATTAATTATTACTCCCTCCGTCCCATTTTAATTGTCCGCGGGCCCGAATTTGACCGTAAATATTTTTGTTTGTATTATATAACACTTGATGAAATTTATATCATTGAAAAGTTCGTTTAACGAACTTTTCAATGATATAAATTTTATCAAGTGTTATATAATACAAACAAAAATATTTACGGTCAAATTCGGGCCCGCGGACAATTAAAATGGGACGGAGGGAGTATTATTTAATAACTATTTTTAATTATTTAATAATACACTGATAAATAAGAAAATTCAAAATAAGCTTAGAAAAATAAAATTAAAACTTAGAAAAATCTTAAATATTATAAAACTTGTTTTAGAACTAAAATTATATTTTTCACACTATTTATCTAATTATTATTAATTAATTATTATTTAATTATTAATTAACTAATTATATTGATTTAAATTATTAAAATACTAAATAGACTTAGATAATTAAGAAGATTTTTATAAATCTAATTAACCATCACATGAATCCTAAAAAATTATAAAAAGTTTATAAAAATTATATTTAGACTATTTTACTAATTAATTACTTATTTATTAATTAAAATCTAATTAACTAAATTAATTAGGGAAAATAGGAAATGAACAGTAGTAATCAGGAAAATATTTTCTGAAAATACCTAATGATTTATAAAACTTAAAAAATATATAAAAAGGTGCTGTTATTAAATATAAATTAATAAAACAATTTAATTAACTAATATTACTTAATTATTAATTAAAATAGTATTAATTATAATAAATATTATTTGATCAGAAAAAAATATGAAAGAAATATGAAAAGTGTATTATAAGATAAAGAAGCTAGGAAAAATAAGATAGGGCTACCAGCTTATCCAAATAAGCTGGAATAAGCTAAAACGTTTGAAATAAGCAAAATGGGCCAATACTACCCTAAGTATATTGATTGTGTAAAGCCTTACGGAACTGGTGCCCCAGAGCAGATGGAAGGGGGGGGGGGGGGGGTGGAGTTATGCATGTTACTATCCTAGAGGTCCCAGGTTCGATTCCCACTCCCCACCTTTTTTTGCTATTTATTTTTTTCTTGATTTTTATTTTACCAATCTACTTAATAACTAAATTTAAGCTTATTTAACAAAGACAACTTTTTTATATCTCACAAATAAGCTCTGTATGAGCTTATTTTTCACACAGTGGAGCTTTTAAGCTTCAAATGGATTTTTCAAAATGAAAAAGCTACTAATAAGCTATAAGCTGCAAACCAAAAAATCGAATAAGCTAAAACAAGTGAGACAAATATAAAACAAGCCAAAGAAAAGAGAAAAGCAAATAGATAAGTTGGAAAGAAGCAAATCTAAGCTTGACAGATGGCTATTTAAGGCCAAAACTTGGATTTTAAAGTTGCACTAAGCTACAAATCAGCTAAAGAGAGAAAATAAGCTTGTATATAAGTGATATACACATGAACTAAGCTAAACTGATTGAATAAGCTCACTGGATAAGCCAGGAAGCTCAAATAAGCACTTGGCTTTGGTGACAGGCCAAATAGGCCAAAAAGGGCCAACTTTCAGCCCTTGTGGGGTCCACAGGAGGAGGCAAGGGTCCAAACTAAAACCAGATTTGAAAAGCTAGCTTATTGGGGTTTCCAAAAAGCTAGGGCTTATGCCCTGGGTCCCACAAATAAGCTCTCAAAGAGCTTATGAATATGGCCTATTTACACTGATTTACTTAGTGTACAAGTTTGGTCATGACAAGTTGATGGTAAGAATAAGCTATGGCCAAGAGTTTCTAAATCCAAAATAAGCACTGAGCTAATGAGATAGCTTATGGAAATACTCAAAAATCTAAAAGTCTAATCCTAAGGTCCGTAAATAAAGGCTTGGTGAGCTTTTGAAAATTGATGGATAAGCCTGGTGCAGGGGAAGTCCTCACCCTGCAGGTCTAAATAAGGTATTGCATAAGCTATATAAAAAATCACAAAAATAAGCCAATAGTTAATTTTGAAAGTTAAGCTGGAAGGCTTTGATTTTTGAAAAACTCAAGGTCTCATTTGCAACACAAAATTCAAAACAATTCCTGGAATTATTGGATTTCTGCCAAGAAGAACAATTTTGACTTTTTGAAATTAAACCTTAAGTTGACTTATATGACTTTCTACTCAATCCTACTGCTTATATATGTTATATTAAGCTAAGAAAGAGTTAAATTAAGCTAGGTTATCAAGTTATGAACTAGTATGATGAAATTGAACAAGCAATCTTTAACAGATCACAGATAGGGTGAGATCAAAGGCTAATTTGACTTTTGATCAAAGAAGTATTGGATTTTAATGTTTTACTGAGGTGTTAGATCCCTATGTGTCATAAATCAAACAAGAGCAATAACTCTAACAACCTTATACCTAGTTAACAAAGTAATTCCAAACAGTCCTTTAACTTCACTCAAACTTGATTTCCAAAGCAATTTACCTTTTTAATCCTTAATACTGCTTCCAAACCTCATTTTGTCATTAGTTAAGATCAAATGAACATGAATTGACAACAATAAAAGCATAGAACACAGAAATTACCAATTATGCTAGTTGACTGTAAAATTGAAATTTTTAGCAACTAGAAATATTAAAGAACAAGCTGATTAATTTAAGATAGATTATGATTAAATAACACAAAACAAGCATATAAGAACAAGAACAAGCAGTAAATATCTAGAAAACAGTAAAGTGCAAATTGTGAGAAATCAACTTACAATTTGCAATCCAGCCAAAGACAATGAACCAAGGTCTGAGAATACTCCTATTAGCTTACCACTAAGCTTCTAATACCATTGCCATCCATAATTAACAATGCTCCAAGCTGTGGTCATGATTTCCACCAATTTTTGATTTTTATTCTATTTTTCTTGATTTTTTAGTTATTTTTGCATTTCAACTCTAAGCCGACTTTTTTGTATCTAAAAGCTTTCATAAGCTTTCTGAGGAGCTTAAATGAGCTTAATGGTCCTTAACATCAACTATAAATAACATATAAGTAGACATGAGATTTTGAGTACAAAATTATATAAACTGAAAATATATTGATAAACTGAAATCAAAGGTTGAAATGAGTTTCTTACATACTAAAATTACTGAGTACAATGATTTGAAGATGGAAATTACACTGGAATTGTAAATTTGATTAATATGAAATTAAGCAACTAAAATTACACTAGATATCTCTTCCCATTGCTTCCTTCTTCAAATATATAGATTTTAATGCTTCTTTGTCGACCTCTGAGTGTTTCCCACTTCATCTCAGTCATTGAATCCCATGAATTCATCAAATTCGTACATGTGGCATTTTGTCGCCAAAAGTGAAACAGATAAATTGCAGCCAATATTTCCCAATTAATGCACCTTGGAATGTTGTGGAGGTGTAAGGGATTTTGTTGATATTGTTTGAAACAAGTTGTGGTGGGTTAGTAGAAAACAGAGGTGTAGACATGGTTTGGAGGGAAAAAGGTGGTGGGGAAGCATTAATTGTCGAATGGGGTGTGAATTATGAGCTGGAAGGAGTAGGTGGTGAGCAGAGGAGGACAGGTGGTGGAAGAGAGGTGGCAAAACTACCCTGGTTTTGGGTTTGCAGGGTTGGAGGTGGAGGATGAATAGTGGTGATGGTTTTGGCGGGGGTGACCGTTTGACCCTGGTTTTTGTAATTAAGGGGTGTTATGTACTTAGTGAAATTCACGCTGGATCATGTAGCATGCACTCGGGACCACGGTCCGTAGTGGCGCGCGCCCTGTGATCAGGATATTATTGGCCTACTATGATAAAGAAATGCAGTAATTGCCAAGTCCACAGGCCAATTCCGCGCCAACCACAACAAGAGTTAACCCCCATTACCTCACCATGGCCATTCTATAAATGGGGCATTGACATCGCAGGCCCTTTCCCAGTTGCAGCGGGAGGGCTAAAATTCCTTATCGTAGCCATAGACTACTTTACAAAGTGGATTAAGGCAAAAGCAGTGGTGAGCATTACTGGAAACCAGGTAAAACGCTTCGTGTGGGACAATATTGTGTGTCGCTTCGGGCTACCTGGGGAAATTATCTCAGATAATGGAAAACAATTCTGCGATAACCCATTCAAAGATTGGTGCGCGCAATTAAACATCACACAACACTTCGATTCAGTGAAACACCCACAAACCAATGGCTTGGTTGAACGCGCGAATCGCAGTTTAGGCGAAGGGATAAAAGCGCGCCTTGACAGACACAAAGGAAAATGGGTGGAGGAATTGTCACATGTTTTATGGGCGCACTGCACCACAATCAAAACCAGTACCGGAGACACACCATTTTCTCTTGTCTATGGAAAAGAAGCTGTCATACCAGCCGAAATTGGAATGCCAACTATACGTACAGCGGAGATAAACGTCACAACAAATGACGAGGAGCGGCGCATAGACTTGGACTTGCTGGAAGAAAGGCGCGAACGCGCAGCTATACGCGAATCGAAGGCTAAAGCAAAGATGAAGAAGTATTATGATGCAAAGGTCAAACACACTTCTTTCAAGCCAGGAGACTTTGTATACCGCGCTAATGATGCAAGCCACGCAGAAGACATAGGAAAGCTTGGACCCAAATGGGAAGGACCCTATGAGGTCACGGATGCACTAGGTAATGGTGCATACAGGTTGCACGATATGGAAGGTTACGAGCTGGCGCGCACTTGGAATATCTGCAATCTCAAAAGATGCTATCTTTAGGAAAGGCTACGGCCCACAAACAGACAACTTTGCACTTTAGTACGTGCCCAATAAATGTTTGTCTTTGAACTTTCTTTTCTTTATTAGGAATTGTTTTTTATCTTTCAAAAACTTGCAAGTATTAATAAAACGTTGTGGTTTCTAGCTAACTCCATAACACACTTCACTTTATTGCGTACATTTTTATTATGTTTCAATATTTTTATTTTATATTTTGCCTACATGGCGTGCATGCACTTATTAAGACCCACGATGGCAGAAAGGATGAGTAAACCTACTAACTAACTCGTTGAGTAAGAGGGTTGCAAACCCATCAACATTGGATCATGTATCCTTGCTAAGCGTCTTACCTTCAAGACGTTGAAGTAAGTTTCTCATGCGCATTCCACGAAGGATGCGCAATATCACGTACACCGTACATGTTTAGAAAATTACGAGCCAAAACTCTTGGTCATTTAATAAAAGTCTTTGCAAAATAATGCAAGTCTATTTCCATACTTATGATTTGTTTTTAAGTCACGCACTTAATTTGAGTATGGGTTCCAATGTGCATCTTAATTGATCATTTACACAATGGATAACAATTTAAGAACGGATAACATAGCACACAAACAAAAGATACAATTTGTTATTTATACGAAACCATACATTTACAAGTTACAAAAAGCCTATATCTACACACTATGACGGTGCTCAGGACTATGCTCTTGGTCAGCGGAGCTCCCAGCCTCTTGGAGCTTCCTCAAAAGTAACGCATCCTTAGGCGACACGGTCGCCACGCTGACCGCAACTCCATCTGATCTTGGGATATGCGCAGCACCTACACCACATAGGATGGCTTTCCCCTTAACACCTTTCTTCTTGGCCTCCCTCTCCGCATGAAGTTCCAAGACTTCTTTCAGGGGAACCTCCTTCTCAAGGACGAAGGGGTTCAAAATATCACGCGGCTGCACAAAGACTGGAACCTGCAACTGCGACACGTCAGGCTTTAGGAAAAAGTCCGGTTGAGCCTCGACATCCTCCAAAATGTGCCTCCCCAGGGTTAACCCCTGCATAATTAACTTTATGGGGTAATCCTGGTCGTGCTCCAGCCGCGCAATATGTGGAAGCTCAAAGAGCTTCATCCCCTCCATAGCCTTTACAAGCTCGTCATAGGCGCCCGCCTTATAGCCAGGCACCTCAGCAAGTGACACGGTCAGCATCTTGGCCTCATAGAGCTCCTCTACAGCCTGCACCCTGCCACGCTCCACGGCGCACTCTACAACCTTCCCAAAGGCCTCCAACACCTCCGGGGACTCCTAAGTGCCCATAGCAGCTAAGCGCAAACCATGGCTGATCAACCACCTACACAAGAAACAAGGGATGCATTATAAGACAAAATAATGAATATTAATACATATAGTAAGGAAAATTGCAGCATACACAAAACATACCTGCGCTCAGCGATTGTAGACATAAGATGAGGATATAATTCCTCATCGTATTCTATACTCAGCCAGCGCAGCTTCTCCTCCTGCACCTTCAGAGCATCCCCAACTTGCTTCCGAAGGGCCTCAATATGGCCGAAGTGCTCAGCCTTTTTCTCCTCCAGATAACTTATCCCCCCAAGTTAAGTTCGACCTGAACTGATGCAGCTCCCCACGCGCATGTTGCAGATCAGCCATCACGGTCAACTTCTCGTCAGTGACCTTCTCAGCATGCGCCTTAACGGACTCTACCTCTGCTCGTGCATCAGCTAACTGCGTACAGAGCATGGCAATCTCCTCGTCCTTCCGTGCGAGGCTGCTGCTCTCCCCAACATACCGCGTCTTCAACTGAGCGACCAACTTAGTCTGACGCTCAGCAGCAACAGCTAGCTCCTCCATCAACTGCTGCGCAGACACCTCCCCAGCCACCTTCCCTGTCTCCTCCACATTTGCATCTTGAGGGGGGACCACGCTTTACACAAATGCCGCATCACCCTCTGCAGCATGGTCACTACAAAGCAAAAGAGGAAGGTCAGAGCATATTACGACAAGTAATATAAAAAAAAATAATAAAAAATAAAAAATAAAACATGGACATGATCATCACTTACAAAAAAGGAGAAGACTTTGCAATCTCCTTATCCGCGCCAGTAGCGGATGTGTCATCTGCTACGGATGACTCTTCATCCGTGATAAGATGACGCCTCCTCTTGGAAGTACCAGCACCATCAGATTCTCCCTTGCGCTTTACACCCTGCGCTACACTCTCAGGCTCCAGAACCTCCACGCTATCAGAGGACTCAGTACGCAATTCCTCCACCACGGGAGACAGCTCCCCAGTAGGAGGAACGCTCTGCACAGGCGTCACAAGCGCAACAATGGGAGGTGAATCTTCAGGACCATCTTGCGCCAACACCGTTATGTGTCCCGCAGTAGCCTCCAAAATTTGCTCCTCATTGTCCCTCAGAGGGCGCACCCCAACTGTCACTTGCTTTGGCTTCTCAAGCTTCACCACGGCAAACAAATCCATCTCTGTGCGACACATAAACAAACAACAAAACCAATTTAGTTATGGAAGTTACGTATAAAGGAGTACTTACATTATTGAAGCGAAGGTAAAAAGGACAAGCACCCACCCCGGCCGCTCTCATCAAGGAATATTGGAACCTCGTCAGAACCATGGAAATAGTTGCGACTCAGCCCCATGTGAACCAAAAACTCCTCAGGGTAGGAGTTAATGGGGATGCGGTTGGCATCAATCGTATCTGCATCCTCTGCGCTATACGAACCAGGTAAAGGGGGCTCATCCCTTGGCAGCGTCCCTTGAGTATAAAACTCAAACGGCGACGAAAATACTATATCATCTACCCAGAAAAATTTCTCCCTCCAATCTCTAAGGGAATCCACCTTCTCTGTGTAACACTGAAGGCGCCCACCGCGCTTCGCAAAAGACACCCATCCATGCGACCACGTTGTGCGGTAAAACGCACAGAATAGGTTAATGGTAGGATTGACCGCCAGCAAACAGCAGTTTATTTCAAAATTTGAAATTTTTGCCGCACCTATACAGTGCAGCTGGGAAATATGAAGATGGTAGAAGTTGAGCAAATTGCTCAAGAATAAGGATATAGGTACGTGATGAGGCAAAAAATGAACCACTTTTAGGGGGTCATTTAAGCCCGGAATTGAATTTATTTGATCAAATATTGCCCTAAATCATTCCTTTTGTGATTTTAGGTACTTTGGGAGTGAAATCTGGAAAAGGAAGCAATTCGGACGTTTTTGGAGCATAAAAGTGAAGAAAACGCCAAAGTCTTAATTTTCCTTGCTGGGAACAGTAGGTGACGGCGTCAAGAAGGAATTTCTGACGGCGTCAAGAGTAATTTCCATGATGACCCAGTACAGATTTGACGGCTTCACGAAGTAGGGCGTCAAGAGTAAAATGCATGACGGCCTGGAAAATGCTAACACATGACGGCGTCAAAAGTAGATCAAGGCAGTCCGAGAAATATTTTGGCGGCGAGGTGACGGCGTCACAAGCTTTGTCTTGACGCCGTCAGACCCTATTTCCTATATATAGTTTTCTAATTTTCACATTAAAAAAGGAGAGAAGTTTCGGAGAAACCCTAAGTACGAACTTGGTGCGAATTTTACAGGTTTTTTAAGGGTTCTAAGCCCTTGATACCTTTCATGTGTAATTGAGATAAGTATTCTTTTAATTCAATCAATATGTCTATGTGTTGGTTGTCTATATCTTGTTCTTGTCTTAATTCCATCATGCTAGGCTAGATCTATCTTGTGTTTGCTTGGATCTAATGAAACCTAGATGTAAATTATGTGTTGATTACTTGTTTATAATTGTATTGGATGAATGAATTCGATGTTAGGCTTAAGAAAACTGGCAGATCTCTAAATGGTAACATGCTTGAACGTCTTAGGAAACATGAACTGATGTGCACTAGGTTTTATTGGTTGTATTTAATGCATGAGCCACTGTTTATAATACCTATGGTTGTGCTGGGCATGGCATAGGAGGATATAAGAGCTCATAGGATTGGGGAGTTAAGTGCGCCACCCCATGAATGGTATTAAGGAATACAATCCGTCATCCACGTAACAATAACAAGTAATTAACGTGTAAAAGATGTCTAGGGAGTAGTGAAATCTAAGTAAACACATTTTCTCCACTTATTGCTCACAACCTTAGTTAACTTAGTTTATTTTCATTTCTAGTATTTTATTTTGATTGCATCTTTAGTATTGGGTTAGTTGATTAGCAACTAATTCCGCCCAAATCCTTTAAACCCGAGATTTTTATTTGCTTTCTAAAAAATATAAAAATACAAAAAGAATCATCCCTCACCTTTAGAACTAGTATTTAGGTTTTCTAATCCTAGCGACACTATTCCTAGCTGAACAATCAATCCCCCGGTACTTGTCACTATACTATACTACAACGATCAGGTACACTGCCTGGTGGGGGTTGTAAGCTTCTCAAGATCCCTTGAGAGGTAAAGCCTGGTGCGATTCCCACGTATCAAGTTTTTGGCGCCACAACCCGGGGAATAGTTATTGTCTAGGTTAGAATCTCTTTTTATTAGGTCTACTTGCTAGATTCCTTTCTTGTAAGATTTTATTTTTATTTTTAGGTTTTCTTTAGTCTATCTTTTTCTTTATGTCCTTTGTTCGTAAACTATTTCGATGGATAACAATAACATTGATCGTTTGATTCATGTTATTCGTGTTTTTCGTCGTAGGATTTTCCAAATGCCCGCCCCACTCCCTTTAGTGGAGAATGAGAACCCACCTAACCTCTCGCCCAACCACCACTTTGACAATAATTTTGAGTTAGAGGAGTCTGATCATGATGATAACCGTAGGGCTAGCCCCTTTTACTATTCAGACTCCGACGAGGATCTTGATGATGGTGATGTGATTAATGAGGATAGAATGGAAGAGGAAATAAACCCTCTTAGGTATGTCGACCCTAGAACTAGGATTGAGTATGATAGTGCATTTAACATGCAATTTCCTTGTAAGATCGGATTTAAGAGCTTTAACGCCTATCTTAACTCATCTCTTCCAATGAACGTAATCTCGCGTAATGAATACAATAAAATCATGGTAGATGAGTTAGAATACAAAGGAGAAAACATTATTGCTAGGGCAATACCATTGCATGTGTTTGTAGGAAGCTTGGTTTATCTTGTTGAGTTCATGGTTATGGAGAATCTAGGAGAGTTTATTGATAATAAGTTGACCCAAGTTGTGTTTGGAAAACCGTTCAAACAGTTGACCAACCTTGATGAAAAACTCATAGAAGGGTTAATTACATTCTCGGATGGGGAAGAAGATTTTGTCTATCAAATGCCCCGCACACACCCTAGGTTCAAGGATTTTTCCATGGAAAAGTGTAGTAGGTATCCGCCCATAGAGATGCTAAGTGAGAATGATAAGAGAAAAGGACTTAAGTATACTCATGAAAAGAATAAAAGATACTATCGCGGATGCTTAGAATTAGGAGATGATTATAAGAAAGATGAGGCGACTATTAGATGGCTCACACTTGGTTATGTGAGCATAAGCAATACACGTTAACCCATGACCTCGAGTCTAGCTACAAGACTCGTAAATAAAGAAAATCGCTTCTTGGGAGGCAACCCATGTTTTGTGTGATTTTATGTTTGTTTGTTTGTTTGATTTTACTTGCTTCCGTATGCATGCTTTGTTTTTATTGTTGGTAGATCATGTTTCTCAATTAAATAGTGGAAATACTTTACTTTGTTGTTTTGGCCTAGTCTTAACTCCACCTAGAAGTATTTTTGCAAAAGATAAGTGTAAGGGGAAACCCCAAATATGTTTTTAAGAAACAAACCGATCATGATTCTCCACAATATTAAATGAACATGTGTATTCGTATTTATTAGAGTCAAATGCTTGTATTGAGTCATAATGAAGTTTTGCAGGATTTTCCAGGAAGTAGGACCAAGTTTTTTCAGAAATTTTCCGGAAACTTAACATAAGAATTTCTGCAGGTCACTTCTGACGGCGTCACGAGATAACTCTTGACGGCGTCACGTTTAAAAATCTGGAAATTTTACCGGTTTTGTTTTTCTAACGGAGTATTATGGTTTTTGTGAATTATTAAGTTTTATAATCTCCAGGAAATCTGCAAACTTCATTCCACAAGCATTATATCTTATCTTGTTTTATAGGATTTAGTAACTTATACAGGATGCCGCCGATTTTACGCGAGGTTGCTTTGTTTGTTTTCTCAGGTTTAACAGGTTATGTATGACAAGAAGATGATTTATATTCTGGAAGGGAAGCTTTGATTGTTCATTTTCTTGGAGGAAGATCTAACCTGGCCACCTTATTATCCATACCGAGCGAATCAGGGGAGTATTTGATTTCATTCTTTTTACTTATTAACTTTTACATTCTTTACTTGAACATTGGGGACAATGTTCATCTTAAGTGTAAGGGGAGGGTAAAAAGATGATACCTTACATACGCACTTTCGCTTGAGTTTGTTTGTTTGATGGTAGATGTGTAATAAAACTATGAGAAATACTTGTTAGTGTAATTTTAGCGCCAAATTTAAATTTTTTTACAACATTTAGGAGTGAAACTTTAGCCATAGCAAGCGTCTCATGGATAGGAGATTGTATGACTAGCACATAACCGTACTTTCAGAAAAATTTTCCACCCAAATATGTGAGGTTCGCCTTTAGATTTGATAGGAAAAGCATTTATTGTTAGTGCTTATGAGTGTACCGGTAGCATTTAGATTCTAGAACTTGCGTTAGTGATGCATCCCGAGACCGCTAGTGAGACTACATTCGTGTGGTAGGATTTACTACATGATAAGAGGCATTAGGATCACCCTTGTGTTAAACCCGTATCATAATTACTTGACCGTTTAAGTCATATTAATTGGCTAGTTAAGTCAACTAATTTTTCCCACACCTTAAGCGTTGTACTCATTTTTAGTACACGAAACCCCTAGTACACCCCTCCGAGCCTATCTTTTCGTTTCTAACTTTAAGCATTTTACTTAAAGGAAGAATTTGTTACACCCCACTTAAATATACACCCAAATTGCCTTAGCCTTCCGTGTATGCGCTCATTTTTAGTGCATTATTGTTATTTGTTAAACCCTAAGTTAACTATCTAATTGATTACATGGTTGCTAAGTCGAGTCATATCCTTGTACATATTGTTTTGGGACGATTGGGACTCATGGGTAAGTATTTATTTTGTGGAGTAATGGGGAAGAACATCATTTATTACCCCCATATGTACGTTAATCTTAAAAGTACTCCAAGTGTTTTGATTTTCTTAATTCGAGTCAATAGATTAGTTTATTGTAAAGTATGTAAAAATTCAAGTGTAAGGGGAATGTTTATCCCCTATGATGTATTATTTTGGATGGTAGGGTAAGAGTGTATGCACAAAAAAAAAAAAAAAAAAAAAAAAAAAAAAAAAAAAAAAAAAAAAAATCGAAAAAACAAGAAAAAGAAAAAGAAAATAGAAAAAAAAAGAAAAAGAGAAAAAAACGTACGGACTACCATCCCTTTTCATTCTATGTTTACTTTATGTTTTTGTTATTTTTCATTTATTAGCTTAAGTCGAGTCTAGTCTTGGCTTAGCAACACCATATTATTGTACATGTAATTAACTAAGATTGTTAACTCGCCACCAGTAAAACTTCCTTTATCCAACAAAACCGTGTATTTCATATCCCTACACCTAACGTTACAACCCTTTAAAAGACCTCTTTGATAGTTTATCCTAGGTGCTTACGCCATGTGGTGGAGGTTTGATCCTTTCCCAAGCCTATGGTAATCTATATTCCGTTTCCATATTGTAATTTATACTTTATTACACCCGAGAGATGTGAGTATCTAAACACTATTTGTGAGGTGCTAGTGTATGACCTCTGTGCTTGTCTATTGGTCTTTAGCGGAACAATTATTTGTTGTAATTACATTTATATTAGTGTTAAATGACCCCTAACTTGTCTTTTGAGTAGAATAAAAGCACATTTGCTTGAGGACAAGCAAATCTCAAGTGTAAGGGTATATGATGAGGCGAAAAATGAACCACTTTTAGGGGGTCATTTAAGCCCGGAATTGAATTTATTTGATCAAATATTGCCCTAAATTGTTCCTTTTGTGATTTTAGGTACTTTGGGAGTGAAATCTGGAAAAGGAAGCAATTCGGACGTTTTTGGAGCATAAAAGTGAAGAAAACGCCAAAGTCTTAATTTTCCTTGCTGGGAACAGTAGGTGACGGCGTCAAGAAGGAATTTCTGACGGCGTCAAGAGTAATTTCCATGACGACCCAGTACAGATTTGACGGCGTCACGAAGTAGGGCGTCAAGAGTAAAATGCATGACGGCCTGGAAAATGCTAACACATGACGGCGTCAAAAGTAGATCAAGGCAGTCCGAGAAATATTTTGGCGGCGAGGTGACGGTGTCACAAGCTTTGTCTTGACGCTGTCAGACCCTATTTCCTATATATAGTTTTCTAATTTTCACATTAAAAAAGGAGAGAAGTTTTGGAGAAACCCTAAGTACGAACTTGGTGCGAATTTTACAGGTTTTTCAAGGGTTATAAGCCCTTGATACCTTTCATGTGTAATTGAGATAAGTATTCTTTTAATTCAATCAATATGTCTATGTGTTGGTTGTCTATATCTTGTTCTTGTCTTAATTCCATCATGCTAGGCTAGATCTATCTTGTGTTTGCTTGGATCTAATGAAACCTAGATGTAAATTATGTGTTGATTACTTGTTTATAATTGTATTGGATGAATGAATTCGATGTTAGGCTTAAGAAAACTGGCAGATCTCCAAATGGTAACATGCTTGAACGTCTTAGGAAACATAAACTGATGTGCACTAGGTTTTATTGGTTGTATTTAATGCATGAGCCACTGTTTATAATCCCTATGGTTGTGCTGGGCATGGCATAGGAGGAGATAAGAGCTCATAGGATTGGGGAGTTAAGTGCGCCACCCCATGAATGGTATTAAGGAATACAATTCGTCATCCACGCAACTATAACAAGTAATTAACGTGTAAAAGATGTCTAGGGAGTAGTGAAATCTAAGTAAACACATTTTCTCCACTTATTGCTCACAACCTTAGTTAACTTAGTTTATTTTCATTTCTAGTATTTTATTTTGATTGCATCTTTAGTATTGGGTTAGTTGATTAGCAACTAATTCCGCCCAAATCCTTCAAACCCGAGATCTTTATTTGCTTTCTAAAAAATATAAAAATACAAAAAGAATCATCCCTCACCTTTAGAACTAGTATTTAGGTTTTCTAATCCTAGCGACACTATTCCTAGCTGAACAATCAATCCCCCGGTACTTGTCACTATACTATACTACAACGATCAGGTACACTGCCTGGTGGGGGTTGTAAGCTTCTCAAGATCCCTTGAGAGGTAAAGCCTGGTGCGATTCCCACGTATCAGTACGCGCTGGTTCGGATACTCGAAGAAGCGTGCATATAACCTTACTTTCCCCTCAGGGAAATCCGCGATACACGCGTTTGCCTCCGGTACTTCCGGACGCACGTCTAGGGGGATGAAATAATCAGAGGAGAACTGACGCAGTTCATCCTCGTCCATTTCAGATGGAAACTCGTGTAATTGACGAACCATTTCTAGAGAATGATAGTACTAGCTAAAGCGCGTATTCGCGGTAACCTAATCAAACAGTTGATCTCTAAAACGAAGCTTGGATAATTTTGAAAATGGCGGAAGTAAGTGATTGATGCTAAACTGTCAACTTATATTGACCAAAGAATGGTCAACAAAGTCAAAGAGCCTAGACCAATGCTTCTAGGGAATAAAGGGTATCACCAGGTCGTTATGTCCCGACGAGGTGTGGATTGTGCTTTAGCGTACTTGTGATCGGGTGATTATTCACAGAAAAGGGTTGTGATAAGAATTATTTGAGAATTATGAAATTAAATAGCTAAGGAAATCTATGTGATTGATTACTGGTATTGAGATTAAGAAGATTTGAGCTAAAACCTAAAAACGTACGTTTTAATTAAAAACGTGTGCAGACGAACGAAACAGAAAGTACAACTGATGGACGGAAAAGGTTACTAGTGTGAAATTATTATTTTTACAATCCTAACAAATAAAGAAAATTTTAAGAAAAAGAAAAATTATTTTTACACTATTTAATTATTAATTATTAATTAATTACTAATTATCTATTTATTAACTAATTAAACTAATTAGAATTATTAAAAATACTAAAAAGACTTAGAAAATTAAGAAAATTTTTAAAAATCTAATTAACCATCACAGGAATCCTAAAAAAATTATAAAAAGTTGATTTTATGTATTTTTAAACTAATTTACTAATTATTATTATAATTACTAATTAATTTCTAATTAAACTAATTATATTAAGAAAAATAGAAAATGAACAGTATAAATTCTAGAAAAATTTATAAAAATGTTTTAACTTATATAAAAGCTTGAAAAATTATAAAAACTAGGTTGTACTTTATAAAATCTAATTATACTATTTAATTACTTAATATTAATTATTAATTAATTAAACTAAAATTAATTCTAAAAACCACTAAAAGACAAAAGAAAAATCAGGAAAAATTTCTAGAATTACTTTAACCTAAAAGAGAATTACTAAAAATATAAAAATGATATATTTCTTATAAATAAGCTAAAAAGAAAATTAAAATGATAATTTCTATTAAATAGAAGCTATCACTATAATTAAAGTTGGTTTTTTGAGTTTTTTTTTCTTTTTCCAAACTAATTCTACACTAAAAACTAAAACTTTTTATGAAAACACTTTTTATGTAACCCAGAAATAAGCACTTGAGAGCTTATTGATCCACACAGTTGACTTTTGTTGACTGAGGATGGAATTAAGCTCAAATGGAATAAGGTGGGGTCCACAATGATTAAAACTGGTTTCTATGAGTTGTTAGATCAATATTTAGCAAGATTCAACCAAATAAGCAGCTTAAATAAGCCACAAAACACAAATAAGCACTTGCTTATTATGAAATCTGAGACAGATTTGGGACAGAGTTTGGGAGCAAATCTAAGTGGGGTCCACTGGTCTAATGGTCAAACCAAAGGTCAACTTTTAATCCCTGGTAGGAGGGGGGTTGTAAGGACCCAAATATGAGGTGTGGGACTGATACGTGGGAATCGCACCAGGCTTTACCTCTCAAGGGATCTTGAGATGCTTACAACCCCCACCAAGCAGTGTACCTGATCGTTGTAGTATAGTATATTGTGACAAGTACCGGGGGATTGATCGTTCAGCTAGGAATAGTGTTGCTAGGATTAGAAAACCTAAATACTAGTTCCAAAGGTGAGGGAAGATTCTTTTTGTATTTTTATATTTTATGAAAAGCAAGTTAAAATCTCGGGTTTCAAGGATTTGGGCGGAATTAGTTGCTAATCAACTAACCTGTTGACATAAATAATGTATGAAAACGTTATTTATATTTTTCGATATCTCTATATTTTGACGATCACAAAATGTAAACTCGTCAATCGTTTGATTACTACGTAAACAAGTATTAAGCTAGTTTATATCATTATATCCAACTTAATCACTTAAGGTATGGATAAACAAGTGCTTAATACATCTCATGATCAAAGGGGTATTTAATTAACTAATACAAAGTTTATTTAATTATATAATCTTATTATATATTTTTGAAAAACACTTTTGGTATTAAGGAAAAATGTTTTAATCATACTAAATATATGATTTCAAATATTTAACCAAAATCAGTTAGTTTTTCACCAAATAAACTTTCCCCACTAAAAGACAAGTTTTCTGGCCGTTACAGTTGGGCGGCCCCCTTAATTATAAGGGGCGGTCCCCTTAATTTTAAGGGGGCCGGCCATGCTTTAAGGGGACCGGCCAGGCTCCCCTGTCAGAAACTGTCAGATTTCTTCCCCTATAAATACCACCTTAATTCTGGAATTTTTCCTCACCTTTTGCACGAAATTTTCAGATCTACAATCATCTAAAACTCATCAAAAACCCTTTGATCATTTGTATATTAATCCTTGTTTCAAGTGATTCAATCCCTCATCATCCATTCTCATTCTAAGTGCAAAAGAAGAACTCTCTACAACCAAGTTCAAGAAGTGTTGAAGAGTTGTTGTGTATAGTGTATATATATTCATTTGTGAATATTGTGTTGTGCTTGTTATTATTTGTTTAGAAGATATAGAAGTTGTGTAGATAGTAGAAGTTGATTAGTAGTGAAGTAGGATAGTTGTGAAGATTGGTGTGTAGAAGAAGGTGTGTAGAAGATTGGTGTGTAAAAGCTAGGTGTGAAGAAGATTGGCGTGTAGATTGGTGTGAAGATTGGTGTGTAGATTGGTGTGTAGATTGGTGTGTAAATTGGTGTGTATATTGGTGTGTACGGTTTTCTCCGCCATAAGGGAGTTTGTTGACATAGTGAAGAAAACTCTCGAGTAGGTGACTCGGGGAGTGGAGTAGGAACAAGGAAGGTGTCCTTGTAGCCGAACCACTATAAATCCTTGTGTTGTGGTTTGATTTTTCTAACTCTTCTCATTACTTATTTATCTACCTTTACTATATTAGTGTTGTTAGTTAGTTATTATACAATTGTTCATATAGTGCAAGTATTGAATTCGCATAAACTAGAATCGAAGTTTTTTAAAACAAACTTGTGCTTATAAATTTTAAAAGGACGTAAAACTATTCAACCCCCCCTTCTAGTTTTCCACAATTGGTATCAGGAGCCACGTCTAGCAAGATTTTTAAAATATATTGTATTTTATAACTTGTAACGATCTATGGAATCTGAAAAATATTTAGAAGGGCAATCTATTATTTGAAAGTGATGGATTTTTATATTGGAAAAATCGATTCGAAACTTATGTGAAATCAAAAGATCTAGATCTTTGGCATATCATTACCAATGGTGATTTTTTACCTATTCAAAATAACCCTGAAACTAAGAAAGATGAAATCGTACCTTTTGAAAAACAAAATGATGATTTAAAAAGAAAACTTGCTAAAAATAATGAAGCAAAAATGGTTATTTACAATGCGCTACCACGTAAAGAGTACGAAATGATCTTTATGTGTGAAACCGCAAAAGAAATTTGGAACTCTTTATTAATAACTCACCAAGGTAATAATCAAGTCAAAGATAATAAAATTGATCTACTTGTTCAACAATATGAACAATTCACGATTCCGGAAGAGGAATCAATTGATAATGCTTTTGCTAGATTTAACACTATCATCACAAGTTTAAAAGCACTTGATGAGAATTTTTCTAGTAAGAATTTTGTTAGGAAATTTCTTAGAGCTCTTCACCCAAAATGGCGAGCTAAAGTGACGGCTATTGAAGAATCAAAGAATTTGTCAACACTACAACTTGATGAATTAATTGGAAATCTGAAAGTCTACGAAGCAATTATAAAGAAGGACTCTGAAATGGTTAAAGGAAAACGTGAGCAAAGCAAGTCAATCGCCTTGAAAGCTAGAAAGGAATCCAACAACGAAGATAGCTCATCTTCTGAAAGCGATGACGAAGAATATGCCATGGCCGTAAGAGACTTCAAGAAATTCTTCAAAAGGCGAGGAAGATTCGTTAGACAACCACACGATGAAAGAAGAACATCTCAAAAGAATAATGATGACAAGTATAGCAAGAATGAGAGAAAGTGTTTCAAGTGTGGTGATCCGAATCACCTCATTGGAAAATGTCCAATGATGACAAGAGATCAAAATCAAAGAGCATTCGTTGGAGGTGCTTGGAGTGATAGTGATGAAGATGAGAATGAAACAACAAAGGATGAAAAGTGTCTCATGGCCAAATCATCAAGTGAGGTACGTTCCGAATCCGAATACTTTAGTGATGAAAATCTATCATTAGATGAAAAAGATTTAGATAGTGAATACAATAGATTATGTAAAATAGGACAACTAGTTATGGCTAAAAATAAATCACTAAAATACATAAACAACCAACTAGAAAATGAAGTGCTTGAACTAAAAATTAAAATACATCAACTTGAAAAAGGAAAAGAAATTGTTGAAGAATGTAAAACATGTCAAGAGCTTAAAAGTGAAAACAACATACTTAAGGATGAAATTTGCAAACTTGATAAATTTGAAAATAGTAGTAACTCACTTAGTAAAATTATAAGTATTCAAAGAATATCAGGAGATAAAACCGGACTAGGATTTAACTCAACTGAATCTTCAACAAGTGGAGCTAAAAACGTTAAATTTGAAAATGAACCAAAACCTTCAATACTTAATCCTAAACATTTACTCATAAAAAATAAAATAATACCTATCGCTAGTAATGAAGAAATAAAACCATTTTATAAACCATCTTTAAAAACCGAAGTTGGATCATCTAAATCTAAAACAAGATCTAAAACTCCACCACCTAGGAAACCAAATAATTCTCATCCTAGACCTAAAACACCTCAACCAAGAACAAACCATAATAGACGAAACTTTAACTATAATCAACAAATGTGGAACTTCAATCCGTGGGGAATGTTTCCACCTTATATGCATCCAAGTCAAATAGAAAACATGTTCGGACCAAATAACTTTGGACAAATGAAACAATGGGCACCAACGTAAATAATATTCGCCATCCAAACATGGAACTTTTCATTGTCACCTCTTGTCCGATTTACTTCTTGAAGACCTTGAAGATTAACGCATTAAAGACCAAAGGTACACATTTCCTTTTAAGTTCCTTGTCTAGAAATGCATGCTTAGTTTAGTGTGTTATATTTATGTGATTTTACTTGACTTATTAATCTCTATTTTTTTTCTATATTATATCTAAATATACATATATATATATATATATATATATATATATATATATATATATATATATATATATATATATATATATATATATATATATTATATACTTAGCTATATTTAGGATTTTATAACCTAGGAAATTCATTTGTTGATTTTCTAGAACTAGAGATTGTTCGTTTACGAACATTTCTTTTCCCCATTTGCCTTATTGAACTTTAATGTTCAATCAACACTCATGCTGATGAAGTGAGATGAGTCGAAAAATCTATGGATGAAACAAACTCCCGGCTTCCGTTGCATACGTCTCCCTCCTATGTTCTCGTCTTATAAGCCCATACTATATAAATTATTTATATATATATACTTATAAATCTTCCACAACTTTCTCGTTTGCTTGACAACTTGATGAATTTCATCCGAAACGATCAAGAAAATTTTATTGACAAAATGTCAAGTAAAAATGTCAAGTAATTCCTCTCGTGCGTATACTCCTCAACGTATTTTTGATTAAATATAAATCTAGTATATATATATATAAATATTTTCTTGTTTGTTCCAGAAACCAAAACTTGAAATATCAAATTTTTAAGGGCGGCCCCCTTAATGTTTAAGGGGACCGGGAGCCAATACAAGGGCGGCCCCCTTAATGTTTAAGGGGACCGGCCCTCTGAGAGCTCAAGCCCGTTTTTCCCTTTCTTCCTTTTGCCAAACACTCCACTTTTTCATCCCTCTCTTTCCCTGCTTCTGCTGTGACGAAAACCAAAACCCAAAAACCTCTCAAATCACTTCCAAATCACATAATTCGGGTTAATTCGCAAAGGGCAAATTCATCTAACACAATCACCATTACTTATTGTAAGTTTTTCATAACACATTTCATCTAATTTCATCTTATTTGATCATACTCATGATTATGCATGTTTTATAAAATTCGTCAAATTTCATAATTTCTTTCGAATTAAGCCTTAAAACTCCATAACCAAATGCTTCCCCTAGGATTAGGATGATTAATCAACACTAGATACTAGTTATTATAAACTATCATGTCGAAAATTTTTGAAAAATTTCATACACTCCTTTTCAAAAATTTTAGTAAGCTCATTGTTGAATAATGATTTGAAAACGTGTTAAAACTAATCACATTATACTTTTGTAACTTGTAAAACTTGAAATTACATTTTTCGACTAAGAAAAATTATATTGGTTCACAATATAGGGGTGTTTGGATTATGTCCAAATAATATCAAAACATAGTTTTTATAATTTTTATAAAACTTTATTATAATTATAAACCTTAAAATTGTTTATCGAACTCGTCAAGATATATAATTCATATGTATATTGACGCACTTGAGTTATAAGTCACTAGTTAAGGAAGCGTTTGGTTTATTACTAAAAATGACATTTTTATTAAAAAATACAAACCATTTTTTTTTCAAAAACAAATTACATGCATAAGAAACTCGCAAGAAATAGCTAGTTTTACAATCTAATGTAAATCTAGTAAATTTCATGATATATTAAGATGTTTAAAGGGGCGTTTGGATTTGTCCATAACTACTAATTAAACATCGTAAAGTATATCTAGAACGAGTTAAAAACAATATTAAGGAACATGGTAATCTACTTCTTAGGATTAGTAACGAAGTATGTTTACGTTCCAACATAAGCCTTGACAATAAACATATATTTTTATCTTTCTTTATATTTATTTTGGTCTTTTTGAATTGTTGATGTGTTTAGGTGAAAATGCCCAAAGCAATTACCGAAGATCTTTCTCACACTAAAAACTACATTCCCAAAGTTTCTCAACTCCCTACCACATCTCCTTCCATTGGACTTATCTATCGTCAAATTGAAGATAGAAATATTCATGAGGGACGTGTAGTAGATCTTGCTTTTGCTCAATCCGACTACATAAATCGCGTGTTTACAAGCATCAACTTCAATTGTCTTTATGAAATAAATGAACCTATCATTCCTCGTTTCATAATGGATTTCTATAGCCAAGTCACCGTCCAAACCAATGATCTTGGTTTCATCACCATCTCCTTCATGATTCAAAATGAATTTATCACCCTCACTCTCGAACAATTTGGTCATATCCTTCAAATTCCTTTTAGAGGTCAAGCCGTTTTCACAAACGAGTGGGACCTCGAATCTCTTAATCGCTATCGACCAACCTTCGGTCCTTATTTCGACGAAATTCCTCATCCCGACGAAATTCGTCAAATCCTTGGTATAGATCGTGCCACCACAAGTCGAAAAATAAAATCCAAAAACGTTCAAATTTCTCCATACCAACTTCTCCTCAAAGAATTAAGCCCACACATGAAGCGTTGGGAAGAACTCATTCGTGAGAATGCGTTTGGTACTGGAGGTCACCGGGACCATCTCCCGGCTAGCCTTGCTCACATGTTGTATTGTATAGCTGTCGAAAAGCCGTACAATTTGGCCTACTTCTTTATCAAACGGATTGAGTGTGCTAGAAAAACTCCCAAAGCCAACCTTCCATATGGAATGTTCCTTACTCGTATCTATCGTCATGTTATCGAGTACTACCCCGATCTTGACAATAGTATTTATGAGTCCATCTACCCCACTCTGCGTACTCTCGCTCTAAAACAAGCTCGACGAACTCGAAGTGACAAGGGTAAACCTCGTCGTCATAGCTTTCATGGATCATCCTCAAGGCAAGATGATGATGATGAGGAGGAAAACATCGATGATGCTAGTACCCCTTCGTTTTCTGAGTTCGTTGACAATTTAGAGGATCTTGATTATCCCAACTATTCTACTCCATCTCCAAGTGATCAAACTGAAGAAGTGCTTCATGAACGAACTACCGAGATGCTTAGAAGACAAAAGAGCTTGCACGAAGAAGTTAGAGGTGGCTTCAAATCTATTGGGAAGACTTTGAAGGGTATCTTCGGGAAGAAAAATAAATGATATGGTCGGATTATGTTTGTTTAACAATGTTTTATGTGCTATTTGTCCGAAGTTTATTCGGAAATACTTGTTATTTAAATATGTGTTTAGAATGATAACTTGATTGTCTTTGATATTTTTATGCATGTTTCTCTTGATCTATATATATGTTTGCATGATTAGTTAATGGTTATATAACTATATGACATATATGATTTCTAATAAACCAAAACAAATGTGAAATGTCCAAATTGAGCTTGCTGCACATTCAAACCAGAACATAACATCTTTCCAGAAAATTTTTGAAAATTTTTGATTTCTGGGTCGTCAGATGGGCGGCCCCCTTAAATCATAAAGGGCGGCCCCCTTAAAATTAAGGGGACCGGCCACCATTTAAGGGGACCGGCCATCTGAAATAGTTTTTACACTGTTTTCTTTTGCATCATGTGATCCCTTTTGCTAGTCCCAGCTATCATTACTCTTAAAAACCAAACTGATTTTGGAATATAACATTACAATTTCAAAATAATTCCACTTCTAAACATGTTTTCCCACTATATAATCCCCATGCATGTTTAATTCATCATTCATCATCCTCATCACTCATAAACCATCATCATGTCATCACCAAGAACCACCCATTCAAACAATGCCAAGAAACAAAAACTTGTCATTATACCACCCAAACAACTCTTCATTGATCTTACAAATGAAGACAACACCACCCCATCACCACAACCTCAATGTTCATCTCCTAGTGCACCAAATGCACCCTCCAAAACACCCTCAACAAATGAACATTCTACTTCCTCCATACCATCCACTTCATCCATTAATGACTACATAAACACCCACTTATCCTCTCCACCAATGGTTCAACCATCACAACCTACCAATGAACACTCCACCCTTGCACTCACTCTCTCATTATCACCATTAACACCTCTTGATGCACATTTCTCATCATCTCCTATCAACCCACCAACCTATAACCCCGTCCCATGGAGCTTACTTGAAGCTCATGGAGACACTTGCCTTTGTTGCATTCACAACCGAACAATTGTGTTCGGATTAAGAGATGAGATCCAATACATGTTTTCTCATATTGAAAACATGTTGCATCAACCACCAACAACAAACACAACACCTCCACCACCATCAACAAACACTCCTCCTCCATCACCATCTCCATGTTCACCATCCATTCCTCCCAATTAAACATGGATGGTGATTCACAAATAAAATTGGGTTAAACCCTTTTGGATGGCAAGCTCTAGAGAGGACTCTCATGTTTGAGACTTGGTTTATTATTTCTATGATGATTGTAAGCCTTTAAAGGCTTTTGTTAGTTGTAGCATCACTTGTTCCTTTTGTTGATGTAATGTTTGATGTATTATTTTCCTTTATTAATGAAATGGTTATGTTTAGTCTATATTTTTACATGCTATATACATATATATGTTGCTTGCTACTAAATATTTTTGCAAGATATCCATTTCTCGATTCCTTTTGGCCTCACAACGAGGGGGAGCTTACATCAAGGGGGAGCTTCCGTTAACACGGGATAACCTTTTTGATGCTCACAAAAAGGGGGAGAAGTGATATAAACTCACTCTAATACTTGTATATAGACTAATTTTCGACTAATGAGTTTAAATTTTGTAATCATCAAAAAGGGGGAGATTGTTGACATAAATAATGTATGAAAACGTTATTTATATTTTTCGATATCTCTATATTTTGACGATCACAAAATGTAAACTCGTCAATCGTTTGATTACTACGTAAACAAGTATTAAGCTAGTTTATATCATTATATCCAACTTAATCACTTAAGGTATGGATAAACAAGTGCTTAATACATCTCATGATCAAAGGGGTATTTAATTAACTAATACAAAGTTTATTTAATTATATAATCTTATTATATATTTTTGAAAAACACTTTTGGTATTAAGGAAAAATGTTTTAATCATACTAAATATATGATTTCAAATATTTAACCAAAATCAGTTAGTTTTTCACCAAATAAACTTTCCCCACTAAAAGACAAGTTTTCTGGCCGTTACAGTTGGGCGGCCCCCTTAATTATAAGGGGCGGTCCCCTTAATTTTAAGGGGGCCGACCATGCTTTAAGGGGACCGGCCAGGCTCCCCTGTCAGAAACTGTCAGATTTCTTCCCCTATAAATACCACCTTAATTCTGGAATTTTTCCTCACCTTTTGCACGAAATTTTCAGATCTACAATCATCTAAAACTCATCAAAAACCCTTTGATCATTTGTATATTAATCCTTGTTTCAAGTGATTCAATCCCTCATCATCCATTCTCATTCTAAGTGCAAAAGAAGAACTCTCTACAACCAAGTTCAAGAAGTGTTGAAGAGTTGTTGTGTATAGTGTATATATATTCATTTGTGAATATTGTGTTGTGCTTGTTATTATTTGTTTAGAAGATATAGAAGTTGTGTAGATAGTAGAAGTTGATTAGTAGTGAAGTAGGATAGTTGTGAAGATTGGTGTGTAGAAGAAGGTGTGTAGAAGATTGGTGTGTAAAAGCTAGGTGTGAAGAAGATTGGCGTGTAGATTGGTGTGAAGATTGGTGTGTAGATTGGTGTGTAGATTGGTGTGTAAATTGGTGTGTATATTGGTGTGTACGGTTTTCTCCGCCATAAGGGAGTTTGTTGACATAGTGAAGAAAACTCTCGAGTAGGTGACTCGGGGAGTGGAGTAGGAACAAGGAAGGTGTCCTTGTAGCCGAACCACTATAAATCCTTGTGTTGTGGTTTGATCTTTCTAACTCTTCTCATTACTTATTTATCTACCTTTACTATATTAGTGTTGTTAGTTAGTTATTATACAATTGTTCATATAGTGCAAGTATTGAATTCACATAAACTAGAATCGAAGTTTTTTAAAACAAACTTGTGCTTATAAATTTTAAAAGGACGTAAAACTATTCAACCCCCCCTTCTAGTTTTCCACAATTGGTATCAGGAGCCACGTCTAGCAAGATTTTTAAAATATATTGTATTTTATAACTTGTAACGATCTATGGAATCTGAAAAATATTTAGAAGGGCAATCTATGCAAAGACCACCACTATTTGAAAGTGATGGATTTTTATATTGGAAAAATCGATTCGAAACTTATGTGAAATCAAAAGATCTAGATCTTTGGCATATCATTACCAATGGTGATTTTTTACCTATTCAAAATAACCCTGAAACTAAGAAAGATGAAATCGTACCTTTTGAAAAACAAAATGATGATTTAAAAAGAAAACTTGCTAAAAATAATGAAGCAAAAATGGTTATTTACAATGCGCTACCACGTAAAGAGTACGAAAGGATCTTTATGTGTGAAACCGCAAAAGAAATTTGGAACTCTTTATTAATAACTCACCAAGGTAATAATCAAGTCAAAGATAATAAAATTGATCTACTTGTTCAACAATATGAACAATTCACGATTCCGGAAGAGGAATCAATTGATAATGCTTTTGCTAGATTTAACACTATCATCACAAGTTTAAAAGCACTTGATGAGAATTTTTCTAGTAAGAATTTTGTTAGGAAATTTCTTAGAGCTCTTCACCCAAAATGGCGAGCTAAAGTGACGGCTATTGAAGAATCAAAGAATTTGTCAACACTACAACTTGATGAATTAATTGGAAATCTGAAAGTCTACGAAGCAATTATAAAGAAGGACTCTGAAATGGTTAAAGGAAAACGTGAGCAAAGCAAGTCAATCGCCTTGAAAGCTAGAAAGGAATCCAACAACGAAGATAGCTCATCTTCCGAAAGCGATGACGAAGAATATGCCATGGCCGTAAGAGACTTCAAGAAATTCTTCAAAAGGCGAGGAAGATTCGTTAGACAACCACACGATGAAAGAAGAACATCTCAAAAGAATAATGATGACAAGTATAGCAAGAATGAGAGAAAGTGTTTCAAGTGTGGTGATCCGAATCACCTCATTGGAAAATGTCCAATGATGACAAGAGATCAAAATCAAAGAGCATTCATTGGAGGTGCTTGGAGTGATAGTGATGAAGATGAGAATGAAACAACAAAGGATGAAAAGTGTCTCATGGCCAAATCATCAAGTGAGGTACGTTCCGAATCCGAATACTTTAGTGATGAAAATCTATCATTAGATGAAAAAGATTTAGATAGTGAATACAATAGATTATGTAAAATAGGACAACTAGTTATGGCTAAAAATAAATCACTAAAATACATAAACAACCAACTAGAAAAATGTTTTAATCATACTAAATATATGATTTCAAATATTTAACCAAAATCAGTTAGTTTTTCACCAAATAAACTTTCCCCACTAAAAGACAAGTTTTCTGGCCGTTACAGTTGGGCGGCCCCCTTAATTATAAGGGGCGGTCCCCTTAATTTTAAGGGGGCCGGCCATGCTTTAAGGGGACCGGCCAGGCTCCCCTGTCAGAAACTGTCAGATTTCTTTCCCTATAAATACCACCTTAATTCTGGAATTTTTCCTCACCTTTTGCACGAAATTTTCAGATCTACAATCATCTAAAACTCATCAAAAACCCTTTGATCATTTGTATATTAATCCTTGTTTCAAGTGATTCAATCCCTCATCATCCATTCTCATTCTAAGTGCAAAAGAAGAACTCTCTACAACCAAGTTCAAGAAGTGTTGAAGAGTTGTTGTGTATAGTGTATATATATTCATTTGTGAATATTGTGTTGTGCTTGTTATTATTTGTTTAGAAGATATAGAAGTTGTGTAGATAGTAGAAGTTGATTAGTAGTGAAGTAGGTTAGTTGTGAAGATTGGTGTGTAGAAGAAGGTGTGTAGAAGATTGGTGTGTAAAAGCTAGGTGTGAAGAAGATTGGCGTGTAGATTGGTGTGAAGATTGGTGTGAAGATTGGTGTGTAGATTGGTGTGTAGATTGGTGTGTAAATTGGTGTGTATATTGGTGTGTACGGTTTTCTCCGCCATAAGGGAGTTTGTTGACATAGTGAAGAAAACTCTCGAGTAGGTGACTCGGGGAGTGGAGTAGGAACAAGGAAGGTGTCCTTGTAGCCGAACCACTATAAATCCTTGTGCTGTGGTTTGATCTTTCTAACTCTTCTCATTACTTATTTATCTACCTTTACTATATTAGTGTTGTTAGTTAGTTATTATACAATTGTTCATATAGTGCAAGTATTGAATTCACATAAACTAGAATCGAAGTTTTTTAAAACAAACTTGTGCTTATAAATTTTAAAAGGACGTAAAACTATTCAACCCCCCCTTCTAGTTTTCCACATAACCCAATACTAAGATGCAATCAAAATAAAATATTAAAAATGAAAATAAACTAAATTATACTAAAGTTGCGAGCAGTAATTGGAGAAAATGTGTTTACTTAGATTTCACTACTCCCTAGATATCTTTTACACGTTAATTACTTGTTATAATTATATGGATGACGAATCGTATTCCTTAATACCATTCATGGGGTGGCACACTTAACTCCCCAATTCTATGAGCTCTTATCTCCTCCTACACCATGCCCAACACAACTATAGGGATTGTAAACAGTGGCTCATGCATTAAATACAACCAATAAAGACCTAGTGCGCGTCGGTTCATGTTTCTTAAGACGTTCAAGCATGTTACCAATTGGAGATCTGCCAGTTTTCTTAAGCCTAACATATAAATCATTCATCCAAGACAAGAATAAACAAGTAATCAACACATAATTAACATCTAGGTTTCATTAGATCTAAGCAAACACAAGATAGATCTAGCCTAGCATGATGGAATTAAGACAAGAACAAGATATAGACAACCAACACATAGACATATTGATTGAATTAAAGGAACACTTATCTTGATTACACATGCAATGTATCAAGGGGTTGAAACCCTTGAAAAACCTGTAAAGTTACACCAAAATTGTACTTAGGGTTTCTCCCAAAACTTCTCTCTTTAATGTGAAAAATTAGAAAACTATATATAGGAAAAGAGGTCTGACGGCGTCAAGACAAAGCTTGTGACGCCGTCACCTCGCCGCCAAAACTATTCTCGGACTGCCATGATCTACATTTGACACCGTCAAGACTTAATCATTTCCAGGCCGTCATGACTTTTACTCTTGACGCCCTACCTTCATGACGCCGTCAAATCTCTTCTGGATCGTCATGGAATTTTGCTCTTGACGCCGTCAGGGAGTTACTCTTGACGCCGTCACCTACTGTTCCCAGCATGGAAAATTAAGACTTTGGCGTTTTCTTCACTTTTATGCTCCAAAAATGTCCGAATTGCTTCCTTTTCCAGATTTCACTCCCAAAGTACCTAAAATCACAAAAGGAACGATTTAGGACAATATTTGATCAAATAAATTCGAATTCGGGCTTAAATGACCCCCTAAAAACAGATCATTTTTCGCCTCATCATATACCCTTACACTTGAGATTTGCTTGTCCTCAAGCAAATGCGCTTTTATTCTACTCAAAAGACAAGTTAGGGGTCATTTAACACTAATATAAAAGTAATTACAACAAATAATCGTTCCACTAAAGACCAATAGACAAGCACGGAGGTCATACACTAGCACCTCACAAATAGTGTTTAGATACTCACATCTCTCGGGTGTAATAAAGTATAAATTACAATATGGAAACGGAAGATATCTCTCACTACCTGTCATAGCAAAATAGATTACCATAGGCTTGGGAAAGGATCAAACCTCCACCACATGGCGTCAGCACCTAGGATAAACTATCAAAGAGGTCTTTTAAAGGGTTGTAACGTTAGGTGTAGGGATATGAAATACACGGTTTTGTTGTATAAATGAAGTTTTTACTGGTGGCGAGTTAACAATCTTGGTTAATTAAATGTACAATGTGGCGTTGCTAAGCCAAGACTAGAGTCGACTTAAGCTAATAAATGAAAAATAACAAAAACATAAAATGAACATAGAATAAAAAGGGATGGTAGTCCGTATGTTTTTTCTCTTTTTTCCTTTTTCCTTTTTCTAGACTCGACTTAAGATTAACGTACATATGGGGGTAATAAATGATGTTCTTCCCCATTACTCCACAAAATAAATACTTACCCATGAGTCCCAATCGTCCCAAAACAATATGTACAAGGATATGACTCGACTTAGCAACCATGTAATCAATTAGAAAGTTAACTTAGGGTTTAACAAATAACAATAATGCACTAAAAATGAGCGCATACACGGAAGGCTAAGGCGATTTGGGTGTACATTTAAGAGGGGTGTAACAAATTCTTCCTTTAAGTAAGATGCTTAAAGTTAGAAACGAAAAGATAGGCTCGGAGGGGTGTACTAGGGGTATCGTGTACTAAAAATGAGTACAACGCTAAGGGTGTGGGAAAAATTAGTTGACTTAACTAGCCAAGTAATATGACTTAAATGGTCAAGTAATTATGATACGGGTTTAACACAAGGGTAATCCTAATGCCTCTTATCATGTAGTAAATCCTACCACACGAATGTAGTCTCACTAGCGGTCTCGGGATGCATCACTAACGCAAGTTCTAGAATCTAAATGTTACCGGTACACTCATAAGCACTAATAGTAAATGCTTTTCTTATCAAATCTAAAGGCGAACCTCACATATTTGGGTGGAAAATTTTTCTGAATATACGGTTATGTGCTAGTCATACAATCTCCTATCCATGAGACACTTGCTATGGCTAAAGTTTCACTCCTAAATGTTGTAAAAAATTTTAAATTTGGCGCTAAAACTGCACTAACAAGTATTTCTCATAGTTTTATTACACATCTACCATTAAACAAAACAAACTCAAGCGAAAGTGCATATGTAAGGTATCATCTTTTTACCCTCCCCTTACACTTAAGATGAACATTGTCCCCAATGTTCAAGTAACGAATATAAAAGTGAAAAAGTAAAGAGAATGTAATCAAATACTCTCCTGATTTGCTCGGTATGGATAATAAGGTGGTCAAGTTAAATCTTCCTCCAAGAAAATGAACAATCAAAGCTTCCCTTCCAGAATATTAATCATCTTCTTGTCGTACATAACCTGTAAAACCCGATAAAATAGACAAGACAACCTCGCGTAAAATCGGCGGCATCCTTTATAAGTTACTAAATCCTAGAAAACAAGATAAGATATAATGCTTGTGGAATGAAGTTTGCAGATTTCCTGGAGATTATAAAACTTAGTAATTCACAAAAACAATAAGACTCCGTTAGAAAAACAAAACTGGTAAAATTTCCAGATTTTTACACCTGACGCCGTCAAGAGTAAACTCCTGACGCCGTCAGAATTGACCTGCAGAAATTCTTATGTTAAGTTTCCGGAAAATTTCTGGAAAAACTTGGTCCTACTTCCTGGAAAATCCTGCAAAATTTCATTATGACTCAATACAAGCATTTGACTCTAACAAATACGAATATACATGTTCATATAATATTGTGAAGAATCATGATCGGTTTGTTTCTTGAAAACATATTTGGGGTTTCCCCTTACACTTATCTTTTGCAAAAAAAAAAAAAATACTTTTAGGTGGAGTTAAGACTAGGCTAAACAACAAAGTAAAGTATTTCAACTTTTTAATTGAGAAACATGATCTACCAACAATAAAAATAAAGCATGCATACGGAAACAAATAACAAACAAACAAATAAAATCACACAAAACATGGGTTGCCTCCCAAGAAGCGCTTTTCTTTATTTACGAGTCTTGTAGCTAGACTCAAGGTCATGGGTTACTACGTGACCTCATCATTGGTTTCACTCTCTAGGTCGTCTTCTAAACCAGTTTTGTATTCCGGACCTAGTTGTAAGCATTCTTTATAGAAACCAAGCATCCTATTCTTAACATATTCTACTCCTCTAAGTCTATCCTCCTCATTCCTATAATAAGCCGCTTGCTTGTGTTCTTTTTCGAAATTAGAGAGAAGGCGGTATTGCTCAATCTTGTAGGGCATTTGATAGGCAACCTCATCATTCTCTTCCTTGAATCTAACTATCCCTAAAGTCGGATCATAACTCATCCTAGTGGCTTCAACAAATGGTTTTCCAAATATTATTTGGCTTAGGCAAGCATCAATCACCGGACGAGTGTCTTCCACTATCATAAAATCGATCTCATAGGTGAGATTCCCTATAATCACATGCAGTCCCTTCACTCTTCCTGCAAAATTACTTATCAGATTCTTATCAGGCATCATCCTAAAATCAAGTTGCTTCTTCATCACCCAATTGTAATAAGTCCTAGTCATGATGTTCACGGGGGATCTAGGGTCGATGTAAGCTTTCCATATATGCATGTGCCCAATATTGCATGGGATGTTAATGTTAGAGGGGTCTCCCATTTTGATAAGGGGGGTGCCGAGGATATATGGTCTCTCGGGACTATCGAACAAATCCTTATGGTATTCCCGTTCTTCCTTGGTGGGCAACTTATCAAAGTATTCTTCTATAGGCTCTATCTCAACTTCCCTACTCCCATCCTTAGTCTCGGCTTCTATTCTAACTTCATCCTTGTCACTCTCTTCAATCTCCTTATCTATTGGCTTAATGGTGACAACATTGACAAAGTGGACATGTTTGGATGATGAGGGGTCCTTAATTTGGCTTCCGTTATTGGTGTCCCTAGTATCCTTCCTAGGTGTGACTAATGCTTGGTCGTTGAGGGCTTTCAACAAGTTGTCAATCTTGTTGGTTATCTCTGTTTGTTGTTGGTTGAGTTCGGTTTCAAACCTAGCTATGCGAGCCTCTTGAGATGCCATGAACTTAGACATCAATCCTTCAAGATTGTTAGTACTATCAAAGTTGTTAGAAGGATTGTTGTTGAGAGTACGGTTAGAGGGTGGACCGGTTGGTTGGTAACGATTAGGCGGATTGGAAGAATTGGGTTGATTTTGTTTCCACCTATGGTTTGGGTGATTTTTCCATGAGGGGTTGTATGAATCACCGTAAGTGTTTGGCTCGGGCTTGAAAGTGCACCACTTATCTCCCGCTTTGTCGGTACGCGTGGATGCGTAGTCCGCAAAAGCTGTTCCGGGGAGTTCCACACAATCAAGAGTGTCGTGGGGACCACTACATAATTCGCATGAAGAAGTGATTTTGTTCAGTTGGCTTGAAGGCTTAGGAGCTTCGTAAGATTTCATGAGAAACTTGACTTGATCCTCAAGTTCCATGATCCTACGGTCGGGAGTGCTAGAATTGTTCGAAGGCAAAGATATTGCCTTGACGGTTTTGTTCAAATCACGGGGATCATTCCAACTTTCGTTGTCATAGAGAGCAAGATCTTCTATGAGTTCCCATGATTGTTCCGCACTAAGATCACGTAGCTTACCACCGGCCGATTGGTCAATGGCTTGCCTCGTGGAGATGTCGATATGGTCATAAAAAATTTGGACTTGGAGCCAAAGATCTATGCCATGATGAGGGACTTTTTGGAGTAAGTCCTTGAAACGAGTCAATGCTTCATAAAGAGATTCATTTTGACGTTGTTGGAACATCAAGATGTCATTTCTAAGCTTAGTAGTTCTCCCCGGTGGGAAAAATTGAGCAAGGAAACGAGTGGTGAGATCATCTCATGTGGTGATGGATCCCGCGGGTAAACGCTCAAGCCATAGACTAGCTTGATCCCGTAGAGAGAATTGGAATAGGCGTAAACGGGTAGTCTCTCTAGTTTCAACACCTAGGTCTATGGAATCTACGATTTTGAGAAAGTCCTTAAGATGTTGGTTTGGATCTTCGGAACGAAGTCCATGGAATGCACATCCGCTTTGCACCAACCGGATGGTGTCGGATCGCAAGGGGGTCACATTGGCTCCGGTGAGCTCAATGGTGTTTCGGTAGCCTTGGTGGCTAGGTCGGGAATACTCTCCTAAGGTTCGGGGCCTAAGGGGTTCTAATGGTGGGTTTTGTTGTGGTGGGATGACGGGTTCAAAGATGTTCCCGTTGTCCATGATGTTGGGTGGTTACGAACAAAGGCACAAAGAAATAAGATAGACTAAAGAAAACCTAAAAATAAAAATAAAATCTTACTAGAAAGGAATCTAGCAAGTAGACCTAATACAAAGAAATTCTAACCTAGACAATAACTATTCCCCAGGCTGCGGCGCCAAAAACTTGATGAGTGGGAATCGCACCAGGCTTTACCTCTCAAGGGATTTTGAGAAGCTTACAACCCCCACCAGGAAGTGTACCTGATCGTTGTAGTATAGTATAATGACAAGTACCGGGGGATTGATCGTTCAGCTAGGAATAGTGTCGCTAGGATTAGAAAACCTAAATACTAGTTCCAAAGGTGAGGGAAGATTCGTTTTCTATTTTTATATTTTATGAAAAGCAAGTTAAAATCTCGGGTTTGAAGGATTTGGGTGGAATTAGTTGCTAATCAACTAACCCAATACTAAGATGCAATCAAAATAAAATATTAAAAATGAAAATAAACTAAATTATACTAAAGTTGTGAGCAGTAATTGGAGAAAATGTGTTTACTTGGATTTCACTACTCCCTAGACATCTTTTACACGTTAATTACTTGTTATAATTATATGGATGACGGATCGTATTCCTTAATACCATTCATGGGGTGGCACACTTAACTCCCCAATTCTATGAGCTCTTATCTCCTCCTACACCATGCCCAGCACAACTATAGGGATTGTAAACAGTGGCTCATGCATTAAATACAACCAATAAAGACCTAGTGCGCGTCGGTTCATGTTTCTTAAGACGTTCAAGCATGTTACCAATTAGAGATCTGCCAGTTTTTTTAAGCCTAACATATAAATCATTCATCCAAGACAAGAATAAACAAGTAATCAACACATAATTAACATCTAGGTTTCATTAGATCTAAGCAAACACAAGATAGATCTAGCCTAGCATGATGGAATTAAGACAAGAACAAGATATAGACAACCAACACATAGACATATTGATTGAATTAAAGGAACACTTATCTTGATTACACATGCAAGGTATCAAGGGGTTGGAACCCTTGAAAAACCTGTAAAGTTACACCAAAATCGTACTTACGGTTTCTCCCAAAACTTCTCTCTTTAATGTGAAAAATTAGAAAACTATATATAGGAAAAGAGGTCTGACGACGTCAAGACAAAGCTTGTGACGCCGTCACCTCGCCGCCAAAACTATTCTCGGACTGCCTTGATCTACATTTGACGCCGTCAAGACTTAATCATTTCCAGGCCGTCATGACTTTTACTCTTGACGCCCTACCTTCATGACGCCGTCAAATCTCTTCTGGATCGTCATGGAATTTTGCTCTTGACGCCGTCAGGGAGTTACTCTTGACGCCGTCACTTACTGTTCCCAGCATGGAAAATTAAGACTTTGCGTTTTCTTCACTTTTATGCTCCAAAAACGTACGAATTGCTTCCTTTTCCAGATTTCACTCCCAAAGTACCTAAAATCACAAAAGGAACGATTTAGGACAATATTTGATCAAATAAATTCGAATTCGGGCTTAAATGACCCCCTAAAAATGGATCATTTTTTGCCTCATTAGGGACCCACTGTTTAGCCACAAACAGCCACCAAACTTGGGTGGGTGAGATGGGTCTGATGCACAAGGCAAATGGCTTGCCCTGCAGGTCAGTTCCAAGGGCAATTTGGTCCACTAAAAAAATCACAAAAATATAACAACAATGGAAATCACAAGTTCAACTGGTAAACTATACACACAACAAGTTTCAAACTCTAAATCACAACACAAAAATCTATAAAAATCTAGCTAGTTTAGGAAAATTCTGAGATAATGCTTTTTGACTTTTTAAGAAAACTAGCAAAGTTGACTATTGTGAGTTTTGATTGATCACAGATGACTAATTAATGTTTGTTAAGCCTAATACTAACCAAATCTACTAAGCTAAACTAATATGGAGTTGATTCACAAGATTTGAGCAACCAAATCACAACAGTTAAGCTGTTGTGATCTCAACTTTGTGATTTTGACTTTTTTGCCTTTAACCACTGGATTTTATTATTTTACTAACCCATATATACCTAATGCAATCCATCCATGCTAGATTAACAGCTCAACAACAACAAAAGCTCAGAGATAAGCACCTATCCAAACACCCCTTTATGACAGTTTTACACAACTTTTCAAAGCTTTTCAAGGATTTAAGCCATAAGTCCACTTGATTATGTTTCAATGTGATGTGTGGAGTTGAGTTAAGCACTCAGGGACCAATTTTAACTGCTTTTATCCAATAAATACCAACTTTTAAATTTCAACAGTGAATGAAGCAAATGTTTCAAATCTCATCAAAACTATTTCTAATGAACTAAACTACTTCTAACAACCCTTAAGTACCACAAATAAGCAAGAATAAGCAGATTCAAACAACAAATTACACTAATAATTACTAATTACACAATATGCTACTATTACACTAAGAACTTGAAAAATGAATACTGAAAATGGTAAACCTTGGTACTAGCTTAACTAGAACTTCTTGAAGCAGCAACAAGCTCCTAGCTTGTTATAAACAAGCTAGGTAAAATCCCTCTACCAATTCCAAAACTTGGTACTTCCAAAAGCCTCCACAGTCACATGCTAAGGTACCCTGTTGGCCATATTTTGTTCTTATTTTATTCCTTTTTTATGTTTTCTAATGGTGTTTAAGAACTTATGAGAACTTGTGAACCAGTTGTGGTAAGTAACAAGCTTAAACTACTTCATAGCTTAAAACTAAAATTCTTAAAATGAACTGAGAAATGTAAAGAGACTTGAATTTTAGAAATTGAACTTGATATTAATTAAGATAAAACAGATTACACTTTAAATGTTTACTAGAAAAAGTAAATTACATAAATTTTGACATAATCTTAAATAAGCTAAAAACTACACACTGGATTTTCTGGCTTCTTTCTCCTTTTATAACTTCAAATTAGGGTTCTGAGTGACCCTTGTCTCTTTCCCAGCTCACTTTTTGACCATTGGATTAAGAAATTGCAATCTTGGCCATTCTTAAAATTTGGCGCCCAAACTTCCATTGTCTGTTTCTTGATTTATTGATAACAGGGAGGATACATTTGGAGTTTTGTGTTTGTTTGGAGTAGGAGGGGGTTGAGTGTAATTAGAGGTGAAGCAGGCTAGGGTTATGATGGGGGGGGGGGGGGGGGGTTGGCTGGTAGCAGGGGTGAGTGGGGGTGGTGATGATGTGGAGGTCAAATGGGGGTCAAAGGTTGGGGGGTCAAAGTTTGACCGAGGGTGGGAAGTATTATAAAAATGGGGTGTTTGTGGAGTGGGCTGAGGAGGGTATGGGTCTGGTGGAGTGTGTGGTGGGCTTGGTTTGGTTTTGGGTTAAAAGTATTAAGGGTCCGGCTGGTTGTAGTAAATTAGCACAAGGACCACTTTTGTAATTTGAGCAAAAATTGAGGGGCTGAGATTGTAACTCCCCAAAAGTATTACCAAGGACCAATGTTGCCAAGTTTGATATTCCAAAACCCACTTTTGCAATTTTTTTAATTTTCAAAATTCCCAGGGACTATTTCTGCAAAATTCCAAACTCCAGGGACCAATCTTGTAAATTTTCCAAACTTTTCACCTAAAGTCCGTTTTTGATAATTTTTGATTTTTTAAGGACTTGGGTTGACTTTTCTTTCAAAATGAATGTGTAGGGACTATTTTTGACAAATTTTGAAACTTGGGGGACTGAAACTGCCAATATTGCAAACTTTGATCGTTTTTCATTTGTTTTTGCTCATTTTGCATTTAAAACACATAAAGCACAATCCCTGGGATAATTTAAGTATTTTGATGACTTTTCGATTGTTTTTGTATGTTTTGGCAGTTTAAATACGATAAAAATGATGAGTGTTTGTGCACTCATCAATCCCCCACACTAAACTATTGCTAGTCCCTAGCAATATTTTTGGAAAACTTGATGGATTTTAAAATCTCTTTACCAAAAGCCATCACTTCTGGAGTAGCCAGGTGTAATAACTGTGGTACACCTGATAACCGTGTGATTTTATGCAGACCACCAGCTGTCAACGGATTTGATTAGTCTTTACCAAAAGCCGTTTGCTTCTGGACTAGCCAGCTCTTGATGGAATAGTCAACATCTTGGTGAGCTGATTACCAATTATGGTTTTTCCACTGCCTTTACCACAAGCCATAATCTTGCAGGCTAGCCAACTCATTCGCTTTATGGGATATGGCGAGTTGATTTACCATACAATTTTGGGCAAATTGCAAGCCGTAAACGGATTTGAGTTATCTTTACCAAGAGCCGTTTGCTCCTGGATTAGCCAATCCATTTGTCATTTAGACTTTGGCGGACTGATTACCACAAAAATTTTGAAATAAAGTGAAAAATTTTTGAAAATTTTGGGCCAAAATGGTGGTACTTGAAAGTATTTTGCGATAAAATTCACTAGAATTCCCCCCCCCCCCACACTTAGAATTGAATATTGTCCTCAATATTCAAAGTCCCGGCGATTATGCCGACTCTTTGAATGTAAAAAGATAATATTAAAAGCTAACTGTGGAAATATTGTTTTGTATTTTTCACTTTATTTATCTGTACATACAATCACACATTTTTTTTTCAAAGATATATACATTTCAAATAGCGAGGGGTTGGCCATTCCCCCACACTAGGGTGGTAGAAAGTAGAAAGAAATCAGAGACAAGGGTGAAAACCCATGTTGTTGCTACTGTTTTTGTTTATCGAGTCGCTAGCTTGACTCGATCCCCGAATTCAATTGTCCTTGGGGAAAGTTTGGAGATCCGGGACAACCATGGATGGTATGTCCTCTCCAAAGTAGTGTTTCAAACGATGTCGATTCACTTTGAAATTTGGACCGTCATTTTGAGATAATTCGACGGTGCCATAAGGATAAACCTTAGCGATAGTGAATAGACCAGTCCATCGGGTTTTGAGCTTTCCTAAGAAGATCTTGAGTCTAGAGTTGAAAAGAAGGACTCGATCACCAACGTTAAAAACGCGGTTCTTGATTTTGGAGTCATTAATCTTCTTTGTCTTTTCTTTGTAGATCAAAGAGTTCTCGTAAGATTGATCACGAAGTTCGTTTAATTCATTCAGTTGAACTTTCCTATGATCACCCGCAGTTTTGAGGTCAAAATTGGCATGCTTGAGAGCCCAATAGGCTTTATGCTCAAGCCTGATCGGAAGATGGCACGCTTTCCCGTACACAAGTTTGTAAGGCGTACACCCAATGGGTGTTTTGTAAGCCGTACGGAAAGCCCAAAGTGCATCATCTAATTTGTCCGACCACGATGTACGATTTTCACCTACAGTTCTTTCCAAAATTCTCTTAATTCCTCGATTGGAAACTTCTACTTGTCCACTTGTTTGTGGGTGGTACGCAGTAGAAAGACGGTGAGTTACACCGTACTTTTGCATGACTTTATCAAATTTTTCATTACATAAGTGCGTACCACGATCACTGATAATAGCACGTGGAGTTCCAAATCGAGAGAAAAGAGCTTTCAAGAATTTTACAACAACTCGGGCATCATTAGTGGGTAAAGCTTTCGCTTCAACCCATTTTGACAAGTAGTCAATAGCCACGAGTATGTATTTGTTGCCATGAGAAGAAGGAAATGGCCCCATAAAATCGATGCCCCAAACGTCAAAAATTTCACAAACTTGAATTGCATTCTGAGGCATTTCATTCTTTTGTGAAATATTCCCGTGACGTTGACAAGCGTCACAGGATTTGACTAATTTCTGGGCATCCTTGTAAATCGTGGGCCAAAAGAAACTGGAGTCAAACACCTTTTTGGCGGTGTAGTTTGGATTGTGGTGGCCCCCCGTGGGACCAGCATGGCAAGCCTTAAGAATTTCAGCAGCTTCTTGGCCATAAACACACCGCCGGATGACTTGATCCGCACATATTTTGAACAAGTAGGGGTCGTCCCAGAAGTAATGTTTTACATCTTTGAAGAATTTATTTTTTTGTTGGGACGACATTCCTTCCACCACAAAGTTACCCGCAAGGTAGTTTGCAAAGTCGGCAAACCGCGGGGTAATAGAATCTCCACGAAAGGTAACCGCATTGAGTCGGGAGAGATGATCAGCAGCTAGGTTCTCAGCTCCTTTTTTATCACGAATAATGATATCAAATTCCTGTAGGAGGAGAACCCAACGAAGAAGTCTCGGCTTTGCATCTTGTTTTGCAAAAAGGTACTTCAAAGCCGAGTGATCCGTATACACTATGCTTTTGGTCAGTATCAAGTATGGCCGGAATTTTTCAAAAGCATACACCACAGCTAATAATTCTTTTTCGGTGGTGGTGTAATGGCTTTGAGCCTCGGTCATAGTTTTGCTGGCATAATGTATAGGCTGAAAATGTTTTGTTTTTCGTTGCCCCAAGACTGCCCCTATAGCATAATCACTAGCATCACACATGAGCTCAAAGGGCAAGTCCCAATCGGGGGCAACAAGAATCGGTGCCTCGGTAAGCTTTTTCTTTAATGTTTCAAAAGCTTCGATGCACTCGGGGGAGAAGATAAAATGAGCATCCTTTTCGAGGAGATGGGTCATAGGCCGGGTGATTTTAGAAAAATCTTGAATAAACCTACGATAGAAACCGGCATGACCCAAAAAGCTCCTAACACCTTTTACGGTTATGGGATGAGGTAATTTTGCAATGACATCCACTTTGGCTTTGTCAACCTCAATCTCGTTCTTTGAAATTTTATGGCCGAGGACAATGCCCTCTTTGACCATAAAGTGACTCTTCTCCCAGTTTAGACATAACTTTGTGTCTTCACAACGTTTTAGCATGTTGTCTAAATGGGAGAGGCATGACTGAAACGAATCCCCAATGACCGAAAAATCGTCCATGAAGACCTCCATAGTTTTCCCGATCATGTCGGAAAATATGGACATCATACATCTTTGAAACGTGCCCGGAGCATTACATAAGCCGAATGGCATACGTTTATAAGCAAAAGTTCCGTAGGGGCACGTGAAAGTGGTCTTTTCCTGATCTTGCGGATCAATGGGAATCTGAAAGTAACCCGAGAAACCATCGAGGAAGCAATAATACTCATTCCCCGCTAATCTCTCGAGCATCTGATCCATAAAGGGCAGAGGAAAATGATCCTTATGGGTGGCGTCATTTAACTTACGATAGTCAATGCAGACACTCCATCCCGTAACCAAACGAGTTGGAATCAACTCATTCTCCTCATTTGTGACAACAGTAATGCCACCCTTTTTTGGAACACAATGAATTGGGCTGACCCAAGGACTGTCCGAGATAGGGTAAATCAATCCGGCATCAAGAAGTTTTAAAACTTCTTGTTTGATAACCTCATGAATTTTTGGATTCACCCTTCTTTGTTGTTGGACTGCAGGTTTGAAGTCGTCCTCCATTAAAATCTTGTGAGTACAAAATTCAGGGTCAATGCCCTTGATGTCGGAGAGTCGCCAAGCAATTGCTTGCTTATGAGACTTCAAAACCTTTATGAGAGCAGCCTTTTCCTCAACACTTAAGTCTTTAGCAATTATGACGGGTAATTTATCATCACCCTCTAGAAATGCATATTCAAGATGAGGCGGCAAGTCCTTAAGTTCAACCTCGGGGAAGTCATCAGTTTTCTCAACATTTTTGACTTCCTCCTTATGAAGTGTTTATGGTAGAACAGGAAGAGGAGAGGGATCTTCGTTTAATAATTTTTCAAGTGTGAGAATATCCCTCTCGAGGTCAATCTCATGGTTATCGATTCCATCAGGAATCGAATCACTTTTGAGAAAGGCCTCAATTTCTTCTAAGATGAAGTCACTTCCCTCAAACAGAGTGAGGGAAGGAGAAGAATTGGCTATGATGGGATGAGAAGACTTAGTGAGGTTTTCACTCGAAGAATCATCAATGAAACCTAAAATCTCTTGAGCATACTCCTCAGCAGCCACATCGATGACATCAATTTGATTCACCGATTCACAGTCATAATCGGAGGAGTATCTCGAAGTTTGATTTAGGTTGAAGGTTATGGCTTCCGTTCTAACACGTAATGTGATCTCATGCTCAAATACATCGATAAGAGCTCGCCCAGTTCTAAGGAATCCCCTTCCAAGAATGAGAGGGACCCTAGAATCGGCATCAAAGTCAACAATCACAAAATCTGCCAGAAAATGGAACTTTCCCACTTTAACGAATACGTCCTCGGCAATGCCAATGGGGCGAGAAATCGAACGATCGGCAAGCTCTAAAGCCATGCACGTGGGAGTAAGTTCGGGAAGAGAGAGTTTCTTCCACACAGAGTATGGCATCAGGTTAATGCTAGCACCTAGATCGGCCAAGGCGAAGCATTCAACCATACCCGGGAAAGTACAAGGAATGAGGAATTTCCCGGGGTCTCCAAGCTTTTCAGGAAGCTTTTTCAAAAGAACTGCTGAGCAGTTCTTATTCAGAGGAGTTCTTTCCATCTCAAAGAGTTTCTCTTTATTACTCAACAGATTTTTGATTGTCGATGCAAACTTGGGCATCAAGAGAATAGCATCCGCGAAGCTGATATCAAAATGCAAATCTTGGAAGATTTGGAAAAATTTATCCATTTGGTGATTAGCTTTTTCGCGGAGCTTTTGTTCACTGAGACTTGATGGATAGGGAATAGAAGTTTTGGATTTAGGGTTGTCCACTGGAGTTTCTGGTGGTTCAAAGACAACTCCAGGCTTACATCTGGTTTCAGGAATAACCTGAGGTTGGACGTGTGCTGTACTTCGTGGGCTAGGAGTTTGCACCTTGTCCTTTGTCACCTCAGGTTCACGATCCACTACCTATGGAGGAGAGGAAGAAGAGGTAGTAGGAATCGCGGGTTCATCATATGAAGCACCACTTCGTGTTGTGATCGCCTTAGCATCGCCCCTCGGGTTAGCGATCGTGTTGCTCGGTAAAGTAGTACCTGAGCCCGAGGGTCGATCATTTAAAGACTTCTTGATGTCAGAAATCTGGCTGAACAGCAACTTGTTCAACTCTTCTTGGGACTTCATGAATTGTTTCAACAACTCGTCAGATGAAGGCCCGGTTGGAACAATGGCTTGATTCGGATTAGGAATATTTGGAGTGATACGTGGGAATCGCACCAGGCTTTACCTCTCAAGGGATCTTGAGAAGCTTACAACCCCCACCAGGCAGTGTACTTGATCGTTGTAGTATAGTATAGTGACAAGTACCGGGGGATTGATCGTTCAGCTAGGAATAGTGTCGCTAGGATTAGAAAACCTAAATACTAGTTCTAAAGGTGAGGGAAGATTCTTTTTGTATTTTTATATTTTATGAAAAGCAAGTTAAAATCTCGGGTTTGAAGGATTTGGGTGGAATTAGTTGCTAATCAACTAACCCAATACTACGATGCAATCAAAATAAAATACTAAAAATGAAAATAAACTAATTTATACTAAATTTGTGAGCAGTAATTGGAGAAAATGTGTTTACTTAGATTTCACTACTCCCTAGACATCTTTTACACGTTAATTACTTGTTATAATTGTATGGATGACGGATCGTATTCCTTAATACCATTCATGGGGTGGCACACTTAACTCCCCAATTCTATGAGCTCTTATCTCCTCCTACACCATGCCCAGCACAACTAAAGGGATTGTAAACAGTGGCTCATGCATTAAATACAACCAATAAAGACCTAGTGCGCGTCGGTTCATGTTTCTTAAGACGTTCAAGCATGTTACCAATTGGAGATCTGCCAGTTTTCTTAAGCCTAACATATAAATCATTCATCCAAGACAAGAATAAACAAGTAATCAACACATAATTAACATCTAGGTTTCATTAGATCTAAGCAAACACAAGATAGATCTAGCCTAGCATGATGGAATTAAGGTAAGAACAAGATATAGACAACCAACACATAGACATATTGATTGAATTAAAGGAACACTTATCTTGATTACACATGCAAGGTATCAAGGGGTTGGAACCCTTGAAAAACCTGTAAAGTTACACCAAAATCGTACTTAGGGTTTCTCCCAAAACTTCTCTCCTTAATTTGTAAAAATTAGAAAACTATATATAGGAAAAGGGGTCTGACGGCGTCAAGACCAATTAGGTGACGCCGTCACCTCGCCGCCAAAACTATTCTCGGACTGCCTTGATCTACATTTGACGCCGTCAAGACTTAATCATTTCCAGGCCGTCATGACTTTTACTCTTGAAGCCTTACCTTCATGACGCCGTCAAATCTCTTCTGGACCGTCATGGAATTTTGTTCTTGACGCCGTCAGGAAATTACTCTTGACGCCGTCACCTACTGTTTCCAGCATAGAAAATTAAGACTTTGGCGTTTTCTTCACTTTTATGCTCCAAAAACGTCCGAATTGCTTCCTTTTCCATATTTCACTCCCAAAGTACCTAAAATCACAAAAGGAACTATTTAGGGCAATATTTGATCAAATAAATTTGAATTCGGGCTTAAATGACCCCCTAAAAACGGATCATTTTTCGCCTCATCATATACCCTTACACTTGAGATTTACTTGTCCTCAAGCAAATGCGCTTTTATTCTACTCAAAAGACAAGTTAGGGGTCATTTAACACTAATATAAAAGTAATTACAACAAATAATCGTTCCACTAAAGACCAATAGACAAGCACGGAGGTCATACACTAGCACCTCACAAATAGTGTTTAGATACTCACATCTCTCGGGTGTAATAAAGTATAAATTACAATATGGAAACGGAAGATATCTCTCACTACCTGTCATAGCAAAATAGATTACCATAGGCTTGGGAAAGGATCAAACCTCCACCACATGGCGTAAGCACCTAGGATAAACTATCAAAGAGGTCTTTTAAAGGGTTGTAACGTTAGGTGTAGGGATATGAAATACACGGTTTTGTTGGATAAAGGAAGTTTTACTGGTGGCGAGTTAACAATCTTGGTTAATTACATGTACAATATGGCGTTGCTAAGCCAAGACTAGACTCGACTTAAGCTAATAAATGAAAAATAACAAAAACATAAAATGAACATAGAATGAAACGGGATGGTAGTCCGTATGTTTTTTTCTCTTTTTGCTTTTTCTATATTTTTTTTTTCTTTTTCTTGATTTTTCGATTTTTTTTTATTTTTTTTATTATTATTATTTTTTTTTAGACATACACTCTTACCCTACCATCCAAAATAATACATCATAGGGAATGAACGTTCCCCTTACACTTGAATTTTTACATACTTTACATTAAACTAATCTAGTGACTCGAATTAAGAAAATCAAAACACTTGGAGCACTTTTAAGATTAACGTACATATGGGGGTAATAATATGATGTTCTTCCCCATTACTCCATAAATAAGTACTTACCCATGAGTCCCGATCGTCCCAAAACAATATGTACAAGGATATGACTCGACTTAGCAACCATGTAATCAATTAGAAAGTTAACTTAGGGTTTAACAAATAATAATAATGCACTAAAAATGAGCGCATACACGGAAGGCTAAGGCGATTTGGTTGTACATTTAAGTAGGGTGTAACAAATTCTTCCTTTAAGTAAAATGCTTAAAGTTAGAAACGAAAAGATAGGCTCGGAGGGGTGTACTAGGGGTATCGTGTACTAAAATTGAGTACAACGCTAGGGGTGTGGGAAAAATTAGTTGACTTAACTAGCCAAGTAATATGACTTAAATGGTCAAGTAATTATGATACGAGTTTAACACAAGGGTGATCCTAATGCCTCTTATCATGTAGTAAATCCTACCACACGAATGTAGTCTCACTAGCGGTCTCGGGATGCATCACTAACGCAAGTTCTAGAATCTAAATGCTACCGGTACACTCATAAGCACTAATAGTAAAAGCTTTTCCTATCAAATCTAAAGGCGAACCTCACATATTTGGGTGGAAAATTTTTCTGAATATACGGTTATGTGCTAGTCATACAATCTCCTATCCATGAGACGCTTGCTATGGCTAAAGTTTCACTCCTAAATGTTGTAAAAAAAATTTAAATTTGGCGCTAAAATTGCACTAACAAGTATTTCTCATAGTTTTATTACACATCTACCATTAAACAAAACAAACTCAAGCGAAAGTGCATATGTAAGGTATCATCTTTTTACCCTCCCCTTACACTTAAGATGAACATTGTCTCCAATGTTCAAGTAAAGAATGTAAAAGTGAAAAAGTAAAGAAAATGAAATCAAATACTCCCCTGATTCGCTCGGTATGGATAATAAGGTGGCCAGGTTAAATCTTCCTCCAAGAAAATGAACAATCAAAGCTTCCCTTCCAAAATATAAATCATCTTCTTGTCGTACATAACCTGTAAAACCTGAGAAAATAGACAAGACAACCTCGCGTAAAATCGGCGGCATCCTATATAAGTTACTAAATTCTAGAAAACAAGATAAGATATAATGCTTGTGGAATGAAGTTTGCAGATCTTCCGGACATTATTAAACTTAATAATTCACAAAAACCATAAGACTCCGTTAGAAAAACAAAACTGGTAAAATTTCCAGATTTTTACACCTGACGCCGTCAAGAGTAAACTCCTGACGCCGTCAGAATTGACCTGCAGAAATTCTTATGTTAAGTTTCCGGAAAATTTCTGGAAAAACTTGGTCCTACTTCCTGGAAAATCCTGCAAAACTTCATTATGACTCAATACAAGCATTTGACTCTAACAAATATGAATATACATGTTCATTAAATATTGTGGAGAATCATGATCGGTTTGTTTCTTAAAAACATATTTGGGGTTTCCCCTTACACTTATCTTTTGCAAAAATACTTTTAGGTGGAGTTAAGACTAGGCTAAACAACAAAGTAAAGTATTTCCACTTTTTAATTGAGAAACATGATCTACCAACAATAAAAATTGAGCGTGCATACGGAAACAAATAACAAACAAACAAATAAAATCACACAAAACATGGGTTGCCTCCCAAGAAGCGCTTTTCTTTATTTACGAGTCTTGTAGCTAGACTCAAGGTCATAGGTTACTACGTGACCTCATCATTGGTTCCACTCTCTAGGTCGTCTTCTAAACCAGTTTTGTATTCCGGACCTAGTTGTAAGCATTCTTTATAGAAACCAAACATCCTATTCTTTACATATTCTACTCCTCTACGTCTATCCTCCTCATTCCTATAATAAGCCGCTTGCTTGTGTTTTTTTTCGAAATTAGAGAGAAGGCGGTATTGCTCAATCTTGTAGGGCATTTGATAGGCAACCTCATCATTCTCTTCCTTGAATCTAACTATCCCTAAAGTCGGATCATAACTCATCCTAGTGGCTTCAACAAATGGTTTTCCAAATATTATTTGGCTTAGGCAAGCATAAATCACCGGACGAGTGTCTTCTACTATCAAAAAATCGATCTCATAGGTGAGATTCCCTATAATCATATGCAATCCCTTCACTCTTCCTGCAAAATTACTTATTAGATTCTTATTGGGCATCATCCTAAAATTAAGTTGCTTCTTCATCACCCAATTGTAATAAATCCTAGTCATGATGTTAACGGGGGATCTAGGGTCGATGTAAGCTTTCCATATATGCATGTGCCCGATATTGCATGGGATGTTAATGTTAGAGGGGTCTCCCATTTTGATAAGGGGTGTGCCGAAGATATATGGTCTCTCGGGACTATCGAATAAATCCTTATGGTACTCCCGTTCTTCCTCGGTGGGCAACTTATCAAAGTATTTTTCTATAGGCTCTACCTCCTCTAATTCCTCATCCTTATTAACCTCAACTTCCCTACTCTCATCCTTAGTCTTGGCTTCTACTCTAACTTCACCCTTGTCACTCTCTTCTATCTCCTTATCTATCGGCTTAATGGTGACAACATTGACAAAGTAGACATGTTTGGATGATGAGGGATCCTTAATTTGGATTCACTATTGGTGTCCCTAGTGTCCTTCCTAGGTGTGATTAACGCTTGGTTGTTGAGGGCTTTCAACAAGTTGTCAATCTTGTTGGTCATCTCCGTTTGTTGTTGGTTGAATTCGGTTTCAAACCTAGCTATGCGAGCTTCTTGAGATGCCATGAACTTTGACATCAATACTTCAAGATTGTTGGTACTACCATAGTTGTTAGAAGGATTGTTGTTGAAAGTACGGTTGGATGGTGGACCGTTTGGTTGGTAACGATTAGGCGGATTGGAAGAATTGGGTTGATTTTGTTTCCACCTAAGGTTTGGGTGATTTTTCCAAGAGGGGTTGTATGAATCACCGTAAGTGTTTGGCTCGGGCTTGAAAGTGTACCACTTATCTCCCGCTTCATCAGTACGCGTGGATGTGTAGTCCGCAAAAGCTGTTCCGGGGAGTTCCACACAATCACGAGTGTCATGGGGACCACTACATAATTCGCATGAAGAAGTGATTTTGTTCACTTGGCTTGAAGTCTTAGGAGCTTCGTAAGATTTCATGAGAAACTTGACTTGATCCTCAAGTTCTATGATCCTACGGTCGGGAGTGCTAGAATTGTTCGAAGGCAAAGATATTGCCTTGACCGTTTTGTTCAAATCACGGGGATCATTCCAACTTTCGTTGTCATAGAGAGCAAGATCTTCTATGAGTTCCCATGATTGTTCCGCACTAAGATCACGTAGCTTACCACCGGCCGATTGGTCAATGGCTCGCCTCGTGGAGATGTCGATATGGTCATAAAAAATTTGGACTTGGAGCCAAAGATCTATGCCATGATGAGGGACTTTTTGGAGTAAGTCCTTGAAACGAGTCCATGCTTAATAAAGAGATTCATTTTGACGTTGTTGGAACATCAAGATGTCATTTCTAAGCTTAGTAGTTCTCCCCGGTGGGAAAAATTGAGCAAGGAAACGAGTGGTAAGATCATCCCATGTGGTGATGGATCCTGCGGGTAAACGCTCAAGCCATTGACTAGCTTGATCCCGTAGAGAGAATTGGAATAGGCGTAATTGGGTTATCTCTTTAGTTGCAACATCTAGGTCTATGGAATCTACGATTTTGAGAAAGTCCTTAAGATGTTGGTTTGGATCTTCGGAACGAAGTCCATGGAATGCACATCCGCTTTGCACCAACCGGATGGTGTCGGATCGCAAGGGGGTCACATTGGCTCCGGTGAGCTCAATGGTGTATCGGTAGCCTTGGTGGCTAGGTCGGGAGTACTCTCCTAAGGTTCGGGGCCTAAGGGGTTCTAATGGTGGGTTTTGTTGTGGTGGGATGACAGGTTCAAAGATGTTCCCGTTGTCCATGATGTTGGGTGGTTACGAACATAGGCACAAAGAAATAAGATAGACTAAAGAAAACCTAAAAATAAAAATAAAATCTTACTAGAAAGGAATCTAGCAAGTAGACCTAATACAAAGAAATTCTAACCTAGACAATAACTATTCCCCAGGTTGCGGTGCCAAAAACTTGATACGTGGGAATCGCACCAGGCTTTACCTCTCAAGGGATCTTGAGAAGCTTACAACCCCCACCAGGCAGTGTACCTGATTGTTGTAGTATAGTATAGTGACAAGTACCGGGGGATTGATCGTTCAGCTAGGAATAGTGTCGCTAGGATTAGAAAACCTAAATACTAGTTCTAAAGGTGAGGGAAGATTCTTTTTGTATTTTTATATTTCATGAAAAGCAAGTTAAAATCTCGGGTTTGAAGGATTTGGGCGGAATTAGTTGCTAATCAACTAACCCAATACTACGATGCAATCAAAATAAAATATTAAAAATGAAAATAAACTAATTTATACTAAAGTTGTGAGCAGTAATTGGAGAAAATGTGTTTACTTAGATTTCACTACTCCCTAGACATCTTTTACACGTTAATTACTTGTTATAATTGTATGGATGACGGATCGTATTCCTTAATACCATTCATGGGGTGGCACACTTAACTCCCCAATTCTATGAGCTCTTATCTCCTCCTACACCATGCCCAGCACAACTATAGGGATTGTAAACAGCGGTTCATGCATTAAATACAACCAATAAAGACCTAGTGCGCGTCGGTTCATGTTTCTTAAGACGTTTAAGCATGTTACCAATTGGAGATCTGCCAGTTTTCTTAAGCCTAACATATAAATCATTCATCCAAGACAAGAATAAACAAGTAATCAACACATAATTAACATCTAGGTTTCGTTAGATCTAAGCAAACACAAGATAGATCTAGCCTAGCATGATGGAATTAAGGTAAGAACAGGATATAGACAACCAACACATAGACATATTGATTGAATTAAAGGAACACTTATCTTGATTACACATGCAAGGTATCAAGGGGTTGGAACACTTGAAATACCTGTAAAGTTACACCAAAATCGTACTTAGGGTTTCTCCCAAAACTTCTCTCCTTAATGTGTAAAAATTAGAAAACCATATATAGGAAAAGGGGTCTGACGGCGTCAAGACCAATTAGGTGACGCCGTCACCTCGCCGCCAAAAGTATTCTCGGACTGCCTTGATCTACATTTGACGCCGTCAAGACTTAATCATTTCCAGGCCGTCATGACTTTTACTCTTGACGCCCTACCTTCATGACGCCGTCAAATCTCTTCTGGACCGTCATGGAATTTTGTTCTTGACGCCGTCAGGAAATTACTCTTGACGCCGTCACCTACTGTTTCCAGCATGGAAAATTAAGACTTTGGCGTTTTCTTCACTTTTATGCTCCAAAAACATCCGAATTGCTTCCTTTTCCAGATTTCACTCCCAAAGTACCTAAAATCACAAAAGGAACGATTTAGGGCAATATTTGATCAAATAAATTCGAATTCGGGCTTAAATGACCCCCTAAAAACGGATCATTTTTCGCCTCAACATGGAGCTCGATTGTTCGGATTGGGACCTTGATTTTGATAATTACCCTGATTAGGGTTGTTGTTTCCATGAAAATATCCCGGATTGAAATTACCCTGACCTTGGTTCCGGTTAAAGTTTCCTTGATCTCGATGTTGGAAACCTTGATTTTGGAAACGATTTTGAAAACTGTGACCCTGATTGAAGTTACCTTGGTTTTGATAACCTTGGTTCGCTCTATTTTGATTTTGGCCACGGTTTTGGACATTTTGGTTTTGATTAAAACCAGGAGGCCCAGGATAATGATGTTGAGGACGATAGCTAGGGTCCATAGGAGGGCGATATTGATTGCCTCCTTGATTTTGGTACCCGGCTACAGCATGAGCTTCATATGGAGTACCATCAGTAGCTGTGCAATTGTAGTAGGCATGCGGCCCACCACAAGTCACACAGACTTCCACTTTTTTAACCTCAGCAGGTGAAGGATTTTGTGGAAATGAAACTTTCTTTGTTTGGGCGAGAACCAAAGCTTGGATCGCTTCAGTGAGCTTGTCAATCTTAGCATCCGTGCTAGATTGACTCACAGAAGATGAAGTGGAAGGACCCGCATTGATTTGAGAAACAATCGGTTTGCTTCGTGTAGAGCGGACCTTAGACTTGTTTTCTATGATTTGCAAAGCTTCTTTTGTGGTTCTACTCAAGAAATTACCTCCCGCGGAGGCATTGAGAGAATCCTGATCAGCTTGGCTCACGCCATTGTAAAAAGTATCGAGTTGCATCAACTCAGAGAAACCATGATGTGGACACTTGCGAAGTAATTCTTTGAAACGATCCCACGCTTCACCAAAAGATTCATCATATTTTCTAGTGAACTTGGTGATTTCGTTCTTAAGACTCGTGGTCTTGGAAGGTGGGAAGAATTCATTCACAAATTTTTTGACAAGATCTTCCCATGTCTCAATAGATCGAGGAGGTTGTTTTTCAAGCCAAATCCGGGCTTGTCCCTCCAAGGAGAATGGGAAGAGAAGAAGTTTTATTGCTTCACAAGGGACATTCTTGTACCTGATGGTCGATGTGATTTTATTGAACCATCGAATGTGAGCATGAGGATCGTCCATCTCAAAACCGTAGAATTGACTTGAGGTTACAAGATTGAGTAACCCGGTTTTGAGCTCAAAACTATCAGCCACGATGGCTGGAACAACAATGGCATCTCCGTAACCCTCGATGGGTGCTTGGAGAAGCTCACACATGGGGCGGTCTTCCGCCATGGTGACAGTGGGTGTGGCAACAGTATGGATCTCAGATCCGACTGTTGGTGCTGAACGTCGACGAGGTCTTCTAGGTTTCCAAACAAGCTCACGTAATGGGCTCGTGGACCTTGAAGAACGAGTGCGCATGCACTAGAGATAAAACCAATCAAAACAAAATCGAGACAAATCCACAGTGAACTTAAACCAATAATCGCAAGCAAGTGGCTTCTTTAATAAAGGTACACCACTCACAGGGATACAAAGGCAATTTGGTTTGGGAACTTATTATGTTCACACCCCCAGTTGGTAGGTGTTCTGTCTTGGTTTGCGACGGTTGGTTTTTATGTATTATTATTATTCACAAGAAAAGACGGATGTTTTTATGCTTTGTGTATGGGTTTAAAAACTTTTGGACAATATTTTTGGTATCGTCTCGTAATCTAAAATCGTTTCTCTTTAAGAATCACCTTAAAAGAAAACCGATTCAGAAAACGTTACGATCTGTTTTGTTGTTTTTAATTTTTTTGGTGTTTTAACACTTTAGGAAAAGTGTTAATGACTTTTTTATGTTTTGATTTAAAATTTACAAAAGTGGTGGTATTTGTAAAGTGAATGAGGTGAAATAACACTAATCTCAATTGACGCTATAGAAACGCGCACACCTCCCCGGCAGCGGCGCCAAAAATTGATTGATGTTAAACCGTCAACTTATATTGACCAAAGAATTGTCAACAAAGTCAAAGAGCCTAGACCAATGCTTCCGGGTAATAAAGGGTATCACCAGGTCGTTATGTCCCGACGAGGTGTGGATTGTGCTTTAGCGTACTTGTGATCGGATGATTATTCACAGAAAAGGGTTGTGATAAGAATTATTTGAGAATTATGAAATTAAATAGCTTAGGAAAGCTATGTGATTGATTACTGGTATTGAGATTAAGAAGATTTGAGCTAAAACCTAAAAACGTACGTTTTAATTAAAAACATGCGCAGACGAACGAAACAGAAAGTACAACTGATGGACGGAAAAGGTTACAAGTGTGAAATTATTATTTTTACAATCCTAACAAATAAAGAAAATTTTAAGAAAAAGAAAAATTATTTTTACACTATTTAATTATTAATTATTAATTAATTACTAATTATCTATTTATTAACTAATTAAACTAATTAGAATTATTAAAAATACTAAAAAGACTTAGAAAATTAAAAAAAAAAATTACAAATCTAATTAACCATCACAGGAATCCTAAAAATTATAAAAAGTTGATTTTATGTATTTTTAAACTAATTTACTAATTATTATTATAATTACTAATTAATTTCTAATTAAACTAATTATATTAAGAAAAATAGAAAATGAACAGTATAAATTCTAGAAAAATTTATAAAAATGTTTTAACTTATATAAAAGCTAGAAAAATTATAAAAACTAGGTTGTACTTTATAAAATCTAATTATGCTATTTAAATACTTAATATTAATTATTAATTAATTAAACTAAAATTAATTCTAAAAACCACTAAAAGACAAAAGAAAAATCTGGAAAAATTTCTAGAATTACTTTAACCTAAAAGAGAATTACTAAAAATATAAAAATGATATATTTCTTATAAATAAGCTAAAAAGAAAATTAAAATGATAATTTCTATTAAAAAGAAGCTATCACTATAATTAAAGTTGGTTTTTTGAGTTTTTTTCTTTTTCCAAACTAATTCTACACTAAAAACTAAAACTTTTTATGAAAACACTTTTTATGTAACCCAGAAATAAGCACTTGAGAGCTTATTGATCCACACAGTTGACTTTTGTTGACTGAGGATGGAATTATGCTCAAATGGAATAAGGTGGGGTCCACAATGATTAAAACTGGTTTCTCTGAGTTGTTAGATCAATATTTAGCAAGATTCAACCAAATATGCAGCTTAAATAAGCCACAAAACACAAATAAGCACTTGCTTATTATGAAATCTGAGACAGATTTGGGACAGAGTTGGGGAGCAAATCTAAGTGGGGTCCACTGGTCTAATGGTCAAACCAAAGGTCAACTTTTAATCCCTGGTATGAGGGGGGTTGTAAGGACCCAAATATAAGGTGTGGGACCCACTGGGTTAGCAACAAACAGCCACCAAACTTGGGTGGGTGAGATGGGTCTGATGCACAGGGCAAATGGCTTGCCCTGCAGGTCAGTTCCAAGGGCAATTTGGTCTAATAAAAAAATTCACAAAAATATAACAACAATGGAAATCACAAGTTCAACTGGTAAGCTATACACACAACAAGTTTCAAACTCTAAATCACAACACAAAAATCTATAAAAATCTAGCTAGTTTAAGAAAATTCTAAGATCATGCTTTTTGACTTTTTAAGAAAACTAGCAAAGTTAACTATTGTGAGTTTTGATTGATCACAGATGACTAATTAATGTTTGCTAAGCCTAATACTAACCAAATCTACTAAGCTAAACTAATATGGAGTTAAGCTGTTGTGATATCAACTTCGTGATTTTGACTTTTTTGCCATTAGCCACTGGATTTTATTGTTTTACTAACCCATATATGCCTAATGCAATCCATCCATGCTAGATTAACAGCTCAACAACAACAAAAGCTCTGAGATAAGCACCTATCCAAACACCCCTTTATGACAGTTTTACACAACTTTTCAAGGATTTAAGCCATAAGTCCACTTGATTATGTTTCAATGTGATGTGTGGAGTTGAGTTAAGCACTCAGGGACCAATTTTAACTGCTTTTATCCAATAAATACCAACTTTTAAATTTCAACAGTGAATGAAGCAAATGTTTCAAATCTCATCAAAACTATTTCTAATGAACTAAACTACTTCTAACAACCCTTAAGTACCATAAATAAGCAAGAATAAGCATATTCAAACAACAAATTACACTAATAATTACTAATTACACAGTATGCTACTATTACACTAAGAACTTGAAAAATGAATACTGAAAATGGTAAACCTTGGTACTAGCTTAACTAGAACTTCTTGAAGCAGCAACAAGCTCCTAGCTTGTTATAAACAAGCTAGGTAAAATCCCTCTACCAATTCCAAAACTTGGTACTTCCAAAAGCCTCCACATTCACATGCTAAGGTACCCTGTTGGCCATATTTTGTTCTTATTTTATTCCTTTTTTATGTTTTCTAATGGTGTTTAAGAACTTATGAGAACTTGTGAACCAGCTGTGGTAAGTAACAAGCTTAAACTACTTCATAGCTTAAAACTAAAATTCTTAAAATGAACTGAGAAATGTAAAGAGACTTGAATTTTAGAAATTGAACTTGATATTAATTAAGATAAAACAGATTACACTTTAAATGTTTACTAGAAAAAGTAAATTACATAAATTTTGACATAATCTTAAATAAGCTAAAAACTACACACTGGATTTTCTGGCTTCTTTCTCCTTTTATAACTTCAAATTAGGGTTCTGAGTGACCCTTGTCTCTTTCCCAACTCACTTTTTGACCATTGGATTAAGAAATTGCAATCTTGGCCGTTCTTCAAATTTGGCGCCGAAACTTCCATTGTCTGTTTCTTGATTTATTGATGCCAGGGAGGATACATTTGGAGTTTTGTGTTTGTTTGGAGTAGGAGGGGGGTTGAGTGTAATCAGAGGTGAAGCAGGCTAGGGTTATGATGGGGGGGGGGGGGTTTGGCTGGTAGCAGGGGTGAGTGGGGGTGGTGATGATGTGGAGGTCAAATGGGGGTCAAAGGTTGGGGGGTCAAAGTTTGACCGAGGGTGGGAAGTATTATAAAAACGGGGTGTTTGTGGAGTGGGCTGAGGAGGGTATGGGCCTGGTGGAGTGTGTGGTGGGCTTGGTTTGGTTTTGGGTTAAAAGTATTAAGGGTCCGGCTGGTTGTAGTAAATTAGCACAAGGACCACTTTTGTAATTTGAGCAAAAATTGAGGGGCTGAGATTGTAATTCCCTAAAAGTATTACCAAGGACCAATGTTGCCAAGTTTGATATTCCAAAACCCACTTTTGCAATTTTTCCAATTTTCAAAATTCCTAGGGACTATTTCTACAAAATTCCAAACTCCAGGGACCAATCTTGTAAATTTTCCAAACTTTTCACCCAAAGTCCGTTTTTGACAATTTTTGATTTTTTAAGGACTTGGGTTGACTTTTCTTTCAAAATGAATGCGTAGGGACTATTTTTGACAAATTTTGAAACTTGGAGGACTGAAACTGCCAATATTGCAAACTTTGATTGTTTTTCATTTGTTTTTGCTCATTTTGCATTTAAAACACATAAAGCACAATCCCTGGGATAATTTAAGTATTTTGATGACTTTTCGATTATTTTTGTATGTTTTGGCAGTTTAAATACGATAAAAATGATGAGTGTTTGCGCACTCATCAGTAAGCTTTTACTGCGAGGATTTATGTAAAATGGGAGGCGATGACTTATATAGGGTTACAAAAACCCTAGCATGTTAGCCACGTGGAATCTGTTGATATAAATAATGCCTAAAAACATTATTAACATATATCGATATCTCTATGTTTTGATAATCACAAAACGTAAACTCATTGAACTACAAATTATGACGTAATCAAGTATTTAGTCGTAAATATTTGCTTTAGCATCCATATCACTTAAGGTATGAATAAACAAAGTGTCTAATGCATTTTATGATCAAAGGAATTTTTATTTTTACAAACCTTACATTTTATTAAAGTGGGACAAACATTTTTAAACTTATACAAAACAATTTTGTATTTATAAGAAATATTTTATTCAAAATAAATAGTATGAATTCAAATTTCAACCCAAAAAACGGCTACATTCTTCAGGAAAAACCTCCCCCACAAAAAGACAAAAAATCTAAAGAAAAAAATATTTTTTTATTAGGCGGCCCCCTTAATTATACTAGGCGGTCCTCTTAATTATTAATGGGACCGGCACCCAATTAAGGGGACTGGCCACGCTCCCAAACAGTATTTTTCCCCTTATATATACTGGTTCATTCCACATATTTTTCTCACCTTTTGCACCCCAAAACTTTCTGTTCTAGATCTCATTTCTATTCTCTAAAATCCTTTGATCATACATACATAAATCTTTGTTTCAAAGTGATCCAAACCTCTACCTTTCAAGTGCAAGAGAAGAATACTTCAATCCTTCAAGAGAAGAAGTATTACAACTTGTTGTGACCTCCACATCCAAGTTGTTAGAGCATCATCCATTATATCTATTTCTTTGTGTAACTAGTTGTGAATATTTGATAGAAGATATTAGCCAGGTGTGTAGATAGAGTGAGTGTGTAGTAGATAGTTGTAAAGTAGAGAAGTTGGGAAGTAGATAGTTGTGAAGAAGATTGTTGTGAAGTAGATAGTTGTGAAGATAGATAGGTGTGAAGAAGTAGTGTTGTGATTAAGTAGTGACGAGGTGTGAAGAAGTAGTGTTGTGATTAAGTAGTGACTAGGTGTGAAGAAGTTGTGTAGAAGGTGTGAATAAGTTGTGACGAAGTTGTGGTGTGTATATTGGTGTGTAAGGTTTTCTCCGCCATAAGGGAGCTTGTTGACATAGTGAAGAAAACTCTCGAGTAGGTGACTCGAGGAGTGGAGTAGGGCAAGGAAGGTGTCCTCGTAGCCGAACCACTATAAATCCTTTGTCTCGCGGTTAGATCTTTATATATCTTACTTATTATCTTGCTTATATCGTTATTACTTTTGTAGACGTAGATGTATATATATATATATATATATATATATATATATATATATATATATATATATATATATATATATATATATATATATATATATATATATATATATATATATATATATATATATATTTTCTCATATAGTGCTAGTATTGATTTTACTTAAAGATCAAACGAAAGTTTCATTCACAAAACAAAGTTTTTACAATCAAACTAAAAAGGTAACATACATATAATTGATCATTTCGATCAAGTAAAGTTTTCATACAAAATATAACTAAGGATTATAAAATAAACGATTACTTACTTATCTCTCGTATATAGCTATAATTGTTTATATTGTGCATGTGTTGATTTCACACACTTAGCTTATATTATTATTGTTCATACTTAGATATAATTGTTCATATTGTTCAAGATTTGAGTTCACATAAGATTGAATCAAAGTTTTAAAAGCAAACAAGGTTTTAAAACTAAACTAAGTTTTCATAATAAAATTAAAAAGACGTAAAACTATTCAACCCCCCCCCCCCTTCTAGTTTTCCACAATTGGCATCAAAGCTACGTTAAACAAGATTTTTAAAATATACTGTATTTTAAAACTTGTATCGATCTATGGAATCGGAAAAATATTTAGAAGGGCAATATATGCAAAGACCACCACTATTTGAAAGTGATGGTTTTCTTTATAGGAAAAATAGATTCGAAACTTATGTGAAATCAAAAGATCTTGATCTTTGGCATGTCATTACCTTTGGTGATTTTCCCCCTATTCAATATAATTTTGAAACTAAAATGGATGAAATTGTATCTTTTGAAAAACAAAATGATGATTTGAAAAAGAAACTAGCAAAAAATAATGAGGCTAAAATGGTTATTTATAATGCGTTACCATGCAAAGAATATGAAAGAATTTTTATGTGTAAAACTGCAAAAGAAATTTGGGATTCTTTACTAATCACTCACCAAGGTAATAGTCAAGTTAAAGATAACAAAATAGATCTTTTTGTTCAATAATATGAACAATTTACGATTCCGAAGGAGGAATCAATAGAGAATGCTTTTGCTAGGTTTAACACTATCATCACAAGTTTAAAAGCACTTGATGAGAATTTTTCTAGTAAGAATTTTGTTAGGAAATTTCTTAGGGCTCTTCATCCAAAATGGTGAGCTAAAGTTACGGCAATTGAAGAATCGAAGAACTTGTCAACTCTTCAACTTGATGAGTTGATCGGCAACCTGAAAGTCTACGAAGAAATAATAAAGAAAGACTCCGAGATGGTCAATGGAAAAAGAGAGCAAAGCAAGTCAATTGCGTTGAAAGCTAGGAAGGAATCTAGCAACAAGGATAGCTCAACCTCCGAAAGTGATGACGAAGAATATGCGATGGCCGTAAGAGACTTCAAGAAATTCTTCAAAAGGCGAGGAAGATTCGTTAGACAACCGCATGATGAAAGGAAAGAAAACCAAAGAAATAAAGATGACAAAAGTGATAGGAAGTTCTTCAAATGTGGTGATCCAAATCATCTCATCGGAAAATGTCCAATGATGTCAAGAAATCAAAATCAAAAGGCGTTTGTTGGAGGAGCTTGGAGTGATAGCGATGACGATGAGAAATAAATCACAAATGAGGATAAATGTCTTATGGCTAAGACATCAAGCGAGGTACGTTCCGAAACCGAATACTTTAGTGACGAAAATTTATCATTAGACAAAAAAGACCTAGATAGTGAATATAATAGGTTATTCAAATTAGGTCAAAGGTTATAGCTAAAAATAAGTCACTAAAACATATTAATAATCTATTAGAAAATGAAGTACTCGAATTAAAAATTAGACTACAACATTTGGAAAAAGGAAAAGAAGTTTTTATAGAATGTAAAACATGCATAGAGGTTAATAATGAAAACGAAAAACTTAAAGATGAAATTTTCAAACTTAACAAGTTTAAAAATAGTAGTAACCCACTTAAGAAAATAATAAGAGTTCAAGAAACTTTGGGAGATAAAACCGGTCTAGGATTAACCTCAACTAATGTTTCAACTAGTGAAAATAAAAGTATAAAGTTTGAATGTGAATCTAGTAAACAAAAATCATTAGGATCAAAACCTAAGTATATACTTACAAAAGATAGAAAAATACCCATTGCGAATGATGAAAAAGTAAAAACTTTTTATAAACCATCCTTAAAGACCGAAGTAGGATCCTCTAAATTTAAATTAAGATCTAAAACTCCACCATCGAGAAAACCAAATAATCTTCATACTCGATCTAAAACACCTCAACCTAGAAGAAACCAAAATAGACAAAACTACAATAATACTAGTCATCAAATGTGGAATTATCAACCAAGTTACAATCCTTGGGGAATGCTACCACCATACATGCATCCTAGCCAAATGTTGAATATGTTTGGACCAAACAACTTTGGACCAATGAGACAATGGGAACCAAGTGGCTAAGCTGTCAATCTTGGAAGAAGTTGGAATATCATCTACAAATGACTTCTATAAGTCAACATGGTCACTTGAAGTACTTGAAGATATTCCATTGAAGACTAAAAGGTACGCATTTCTTTTAAGTTCATCGCTATAATTTGCATGCTTAGATATATGATTAGTTAGATTAATGCTTAGCTATACATATATGTGTACATAATAGCTTATATTCTTATAACCTATAAACATCATTGGTTGACTCTCCTAGGAATAAGATAAAATTGTTCATTACCGAACGAAATAGAAAATGGAAATCTTCTATATCCACTATTAGCAAACTCATGGTGATGAAGTGAAATGAGTTAAGTGGATCGATCGTTAATATAGAAGTAGGATTAGATCCCTCGCGTAAGAAAACTATGGATGAAACAAGCTCTCGTAGACTATGGCATTAAGTTAGATAAGCGTGCGAAAACAAAGGAACTATAGATGTTAGGTTATACCCCATTCAACACTCTCGCATCTAACATATAAATTATCGTCTTCATTTCCTTTAGGAGCATAGGATATGTAGAAACGATAGCATGAGATAATAATAGGCTTAACCAATCCTCTTGAGCATGAGATCTTTAATAAATATTTTTTAAAATATTTGATTTATGATATTTGTTGTCAAAAATCTAATATCTCTAAAAATATGAAAAAACCTCACATTTTGGAAAATAGTTTTTCAAATAACTATCCCACTTTTAAATAACATGTTTTCACTATCAATATCCACAATTTTGTTTAGATCAAAACTAAAGATTGGGAAAATATTCTTTACCGTTCATTCACACATTTTGAAGTAAAAACCCAATCTATTTTATTCAAATAACTCTCACATCTAAGTGAAAACTTACTTTCAAACATTGTTGAATAATGCTAAAAACGTCTCTTTTAAAATCATGCATGGTGATCTCATATTTGTCATCTATATTTATATAAATGACACTTATAAGTGAACTAAATCAAATCAAGAGGACCATGGTTTGTTCATTAAGACTTTGTTTGTAACAAGTCTAGAAATCCATGCTATCATAACTACCCACTTATTGCACATTGATACACATTAGGATTAATCCTCATAGTTATGTAGTTATGAAATACTTGATGTTGCTTATTGTTTCCTAGCACTTATATTTTACTTGCTTGATGAGTATGTTTGCATGCTAGACGAAATTGCTTGTTTACTTAATCTCTTTGATTAACATGCTTTGGCTACATAATTGCCTACATAATTAGTATATGCTTAATTGCCTCAAAGAGTTGGATTTGTTTGAAACCAAAAACACAACCTTTCTGCAATTCACTACCAAAAACCCTTTTCTGGCAATCTGGGAATCACCAGATGGGCTGCCCCCTTAAATCATAAGGCGGCCCCCTTAATTATTAAGGGGACCGGCCTCCAATTAAGGGGACCGGCCATCTGATGGTCGAAGGTGTTGTTTCCTTTTTCTACTTTTTAGCCCATTTCATCCTACACTTCCCAAAATTTATCCTAAACCTTCTATCAAAATTTATACATCCTTAATCCCACCAATCCTACATTATAAACACTCTCATTCCTCTCAATCTATACTCATCTCTTCATGACCTCTCCCATTAAACCAAAACCACCAAATAACCCGTTTGGAGAAGAAAGCCTAACTTCCATTAAAATCCCGTCAAACCAAATGATGTTGTCAAACATCCAACACCAAATTCCTCCTATGTCTTCAACATTACATACCTAACACCTCACTCTCCTTCTCATCAACATTACATATCAAAAACCTTTACTCACCCATATCCTTCTACATTACACTCAAACCTCATAATCATTTCACAACTCAAGCGATGTTGTTCATAATCAACCAACACTAAACCTCACTCTCACACAAATGATCCATTTAACAACAAATCATCCATTCTTGCTTCCACTAATGCTTCTTCTTATGATGAGCATGCACAATACCAAAACAATAATCCCAACCTCATTACCAACACTTTACATGTTGCTCATTCAATAAAAACACCATCCACTCATGAAGCATCTCTTCCACCCATATCTTGTTTTCATGATTACCCAAGCTCAAACATGTCTCCACCACCAAGAGTATCACCACCACATCCTACAACTTCACATGCCATTCCTATGTTGCATGTTCAAACCCTCACCCAAGACAACTATCATGCTCCACCACCATCACCTTCCTCCGAACACTTAATGTTCATTGAGGCGCTAAAAGAATCCCATGAGCTTAGTGCTCTTTTAGCCTTACATCTTGCTCAACGCAATTTGGATCCACACAACATAAATCAACTTAAGAAGCATGTCAACAATTGACCTTGTTGCATCTTTCTCCTAAAAACCATTGCATTCAATGAACACTTCACTTGGATTGAATATCTTCTCACTAGATCACATCCAATACCCTCACTTGAACAACATCCAAAACCTTAATCAACCTCTTCCGCTACAAACTCTCCACAACCAAACTCTCCAACATTCATGACCCAAACATATACCTCCATTAATCCAACAACCTTACCCTAACTCAACCATCTTCATTCCAATCACTCCATCATCAACCATCTAAGCATACTATATGCTTATGATTTTCACTTTCAAATATGAATCAACCAACCTTTTGTTACAAGCAAGTCCGATGGCTCTCTTTGGCAAATTAGGATCTTTAACATAATCTCTTTGAATTAATTGTTATGTATCCTTAACATTTGTTTGCTATACTTTTTATTTGTATATTGCATATTCTTCCATATATGCTTGTGCTTCTAATATTTTTCTTGCGAGCATTCCATATCTCGATCCCTTGGTGCCATCGAACGAGGGGGAGCACACATCAAGGGGGAGCTTTCATCCCGTCTAACTTCATTTATGAAGCTAGCCGGCATAACCTTTTTGATTCTACAAAAAAGGGGAGAAGTGAATATAAACTCACTAAGTACTTGTCTAAAAAATAAAAATAAATAAATAAATTAATTTTTAGACTTAATGAGTTTAGGTTTTGTAATCATAAAAAAGGGGGAGATTGTTGATATAAATAATGCCTAAAAACATTATTAACATATATCAATATCTCTATGTTTTGATAATCACAAAACGTAAACTCATTGAACTACAAATTATGACGTAAACAAGTATTTAGTCGTAAATATTTGCTTTAGCATCCATATCACTTAAGGTATGAATAAACAAAGTGTCTAATGCATTTTATGATCAAAGGAATTTTTATTTTTACAAACCTTATATTTTATTAAAGTGGGACAAACATTTTTAAACTTATACAAAACAATTTTGTATTTATAAGAAATGTTTTATTCAAAATAAATAGTTTGAATTCAAATTTCAACCCAAAAAACGGCTACATTCTTCAGGAAAAACCTCCCCCACAAAAAGACAAAAAAATCTGAAGAAAAAAATATTTTTTATTAGGCGGCCCCCTTGATTATACTAGGCGGTCCCCTTAATTATTAAGGGGACCGGCACCCAATTAAGGGGACCGGCCACGCTCCCAAACAGTATTTTTCCCCTTATAAATACTGGTTCATTCGACAGATTTTTCTCACCTTTTGCACCCCAAAACTTTCTGTCCTAGATCTCATTTCTATTCTCTAAAATCCTTTGATCATACATATATAAATCTATGTTTCAAAGTGATCCAAACCTGTACCTTTCAAGTGCAAGAGAAGAATACTTCAATCCTTCAAGAGAAGAAGTATTATAACTTGTTGTGACCTCCACATCCAAGTTGCTAGAGCATCATCCATTATATCTATTTCTTTGTGTAACTAGTTGTGAATATTTGATAGAAGATAGATTAGCAAGGTGTGTAGATAGAGTGAGTGTGTAGTAGATAGTTGTGAAGTAGAGAAGTTGGGAAGTAGATAGTTGTGAAGAAGATTGTTGTGAAGTAGATAGTTGTGAAGATAGATAGGTGTGAAGAAGTAGTGTTGTGATTAAGTAGTGACTAGGTGTGAAGAAGTAGTGTTGTGATTAAGTAGTGACTAGGTGCGAAGAAGTTGTGTAGAAGGTGTGAATAAGTTGTGACGAAGTTGTGGTGTGTATATTGGTGTGTAAGGTTTTCTCCGCCATAAGGGAGCTTGTTGACATAGTGAAGAAAACTCTCGAGTAGGTGACTCGAGGAGTGGAGTAGGGCAAGGAAGGTGTCCTTGTAGCCGAACTACTATAAATCCTTTGTCTCGCGGTTAGATCTTTCCATATCTTACTTATTATCTTGCTTATATCGTTATTACTTTTGTAGACGTAGACATATATATATATATATATATATATATATATATATATATATATATATATATATATATATATATATATATATATATATATATATATATATATATATATATATATATATATTTGCTCATATAGTGCTAGTATTGATTTTACTTAAAGATCAAACGAAAGTTTCATTCACAAAACAAAGTTTTTACAATCAAACTAAAAAGGTAACATACATATAATTGATCATTTCGATCAAGTAAAGTTTTCATACAAAATATAACTAAGGATTATAAAATAAACGATTAGTTACTTATCTCTCGTATATAGCTATAATTGTTTATATTGTGCATGTGTTGATTTCACATACTTAGCTTATATTATTGATACGTGGGAATCGCACCAGGCTTTACCTCTCAAGGGATCTTGAGAAGCTTACAACCCCCACCAGGCAGTGTACCTGATCGTTGTAGTATAGTATAGTTACAAGTACCGGGGGATTGATCGTTCAGCTTAGGAATAGTGTCGCTAGGATTAGAAAACCTAAATACTAGTTCTAAAGGTGAGGGATGATTATTTTTGTATTTTATATTTTTTAGAAAGCAAGTAAAAATCTCAGGTTTGAAGGATTTGGGCGGAATTAGTTGCTAATCAACTAACCCAATACTAAAAATGCAATCAAAATAAAATACTAGAAATGAAAATAAACTAAATTATACTAAGGTTTTGAGCAATAAGTGGAGAAAATGTGTTTACTTAGATTTCACTACTCCCTAGACATCTTTTACACGTTAATTACTTGTTATAATTGCATGGATGACGGATCGTATTCCTTAATACCATTCATGGGGTGGCACACTTAACTCCCCAATTCTATGAGCTCTTATGTCCTCCTATACCATGCCCAGCACAACCATATGGATTATAAACAGTGGCTCATGCATTAAATACAACCAATAAAGACCTAGTGCGCGTCGGTTCATGTTTCTTAAGACGTTCAAGCATGTTACCAATTGGAGATCTGCCAGTTTTCTTAAGCCTAACATATAAATCATTCATCCAAGACAAGTATAAACAAGTAATCAACACATAATTAACATCTAGGTTTCATTAGATCCAAGCAAACACAAGATAGATCTAGCCTAACATGATGGAATTAAGACAAGAACAAGATATAGACAACCAGCACATAGACATATTGATTGAATTAAAAGAACACTTATCTCAATTACACATGAAAGGTATCAAGGGCTTGGAACCCTTGAAAAACCTGTAAAATTCGCACCAAATTCGTACTTAGGGTTTCTCCAAAACTTCTCTTTTTTTAATGTGAAAATTAGAAAACTATATATAGGAAAAGGGGTCTGACGGCGTCAAGAATAAACTTGTGACGCCGTCACCTCGCCGCCAAAACTCTTCTCGGACTGCCTTGATCTACATTTGACGCCGTCATGTGATAATCATTTCCAGGCCGTTATGACTTTTACTCTTGACGCCCTACTTCATGACGCCGTCAATTCTCTACTGGACCGTCATGGAATTTTGCTCTTGACGCCGTCAGGATGTTACTCTTGACGCCGTCACCTACTGTTCCCAACATGGAAAATTAAGACTTTTGCGTCCGAATTGCTTCCTTTTCCAGATTTCACTCCCAAAGTACCTAAAATCACAAAAGGAACGATTTAGTGCAATATTTGATCAAATAAATTCAATTCCGGGCTTAAATGACCCCCTAAAAACGGATCATTTTTCGCCTCATCATATACCCTTACACTTGAGATTTGCTTGTCCTCAAGCAAATGCGCTTTTATTCTAGTCAAAATACAAGTTAGGGGTCATTTAACACTAATATAAAAGTAATTACAACAAATAATCGTTCCACTAAAGACCAATAGACAAGCACGGAGGTCATACACTAGCACCTCACAAATAGTGTTTAGATACTCACATCTCTCGGGTGTAATAAAGTATAAATTACAATATGGAAACGGAAGATATCTCTCACTACCTGTCATAGCAAAATAGATTACCATAGGCTTGGGAAAGGATCAAACCTCCACCACATGGCATAAGCATCTAGGATAAACTATCAAAGAGGTCTTTTAAAGGGTTGTAACGTTAGGTGTAGGGATATGAAATACACGGTTTTGTTGGATAAAGAAAGTTTTTACTGGTGGCGAGTTAACAATCTTGGTTAATTACATGTACAATATGGCGTTGCTAAGCCAAGACTAGACTCGATTTAAGCTAATAATTGAAAAATAACAAAAATATAAAATGAACATAGAATAAAAAGGGATGGTAGTCCGTATGTTTTTTCTCTTTTTCCTTTTTCTATTTTTTTTTTCTTTTTCTTGATATTTTCGATTTTTTTTTTTTTTTTTTTTTTTTTTTTTTTTTGTGCATACACTCTTACCCTACTATCCAAAATAATACATCATAGGGGATGAAGATTCCCCTTACACTTGAATCTTTACATACTTTACAATAAACTAATCTAGTGACTTGAATTTAAGATAATCAAAACACTTGGAACACTTTTTAAGATTAACGTACATATGGGGGTAATAAATGATGTTTTTCCCCATTACTCCAAAAAATAAGTACTTACCCATGAGTCCCAATCGTCCCAAAACAATATGTACAAGGATATGACTCGACTTAGCAACCATGTAATCAATTAGATAGTTAACTTAGGGTTTAACAAATAACAATAATGCACTAAAAATGAGCGCATACACGGAAGGCTAAGGCGATTTGGGTGTACATTTAAGTGGGGTGTAACAAATTCTTCCTTTAAGTAAGATGCTTAAAGTTAGAAACGAAAAGATAGGCTCGGAGGGGTGTACTAGGGGTTTCGTGTACTAAAAATGAGTACAACGCTAAGGGTGTGGAAAAAATTAGTTGACTTAACTAGCCAAGTAATATGACTTAAATGGTCAAGTAATTATGATACGGGTTTAACACAAGGGTGATCCTAATGCCTCTTATCATGTAGTAAATCCTACTACACGAATGTAGTCTCACTAGCGGTCTCGGGATACATCACTAACGCAAGTTTTAGAATCTAAATGCTACCGGTACACTCATAAGCACTAATAATAAATGCTTTTCCTATCAAATCTAAAGGCGAACCTCACATATTTGGGTGGAAAATTTTTCTGAATATACGGTTATGTGCTAGTCATACAATCTCCTATCCATGAGACGCTTGCTATGGCTAAAGTTTCACTCCTAAATGTTGTAAAAAAATTTAAATTTGGCGCTAAAATTGCACTAACAAGTATTTCTCATAGTTTTATTACACATCTACCATTAAACAAAACAAACTCAAGCGAAAGTGCATATGTAAGGTATCATCTTTTTACCCTCCCCTTACACTTAAGATGAACATTGTTCCCAATGTTCAAGTAAAGAATGTAAAAGTGAAAAAGTAAAGAGAATGAAATCAAATACTCCCCTGATTCACTCGGTATGGATAATGAGGTGGCCAGGTTAAATCTTCCTCCAAGAAAATGAACAATCAAAGCTTCCCTTCCAGAATATAAATCATCTTCTTGTCATACATAACCTGTAAAACCTGATAAAATAAACAAGACAACCTCGCGTAAAATCGGCGGCATCCTATATAAGTTACTAAATCCTAGAAAACAAGATAAGATATAATGCTTGTGGAATGAAGTTTGCAGATTTCCTGGAGATTATAAAACTTAATAATTCACAAAAACCATAAAACTCCGTTAGAAAAACAAAACTGGTAAAATTTCCAGATTTTTACACTTGACGCCGTCAGAAGTGACCTGCAGAAATTCTTATGTTAAGTTTCTGGAAAATTTCTAGAAAAACTTGGTCCTACTTCCTGGAAAATCCTGCAAAACTTCATTATGACTCAATACAAGCATTTGACTCTAACAAATACGAATATACATGTTCATTTAATATTGTGGAGAATCATGATCGATTTGTTTCTTGAAAACATATTTGGGGTTTCCCCTTACACTTATCTTTTGCAAAAATACCTTTAGGTGGAGTTAAGACTAGGCCAAAACAACAAAGTAAAGTATTTCCACTATTTAGTTTAGAAACATGATCTACCAACAATAAAAATTAAGCATGCATACGGAAGCAAATAACAAACAAACAAATAAACAAACAAAACATGGGTTGCCTCCCAAGAAGCGCTTTTCTTTATTTACGAGTCTTGTAGCTAGACTCAAGGTCATAGGTTACTACGTGACATGGGTGAGTTCCTCATTGAGGACATCCTTGGGATCAAACTTAGGTTTCAACTTCCTATCGGTTTCCTTAGGATGGTATGACCTTTCAAACTTTTCTCCATCCGGATCATACAAAGTCATCCTCATATGCCATGATCTGTCACCTTCTTTAGGTGGCTTGTCCCACCTCCATTTACACTTGTCTCCCTCTCTTTTCCATTTATTCCTTTCTATGTTAATGGGCATTACGTTTAAGAACTCAATCATCTTCCTAAAGACCAAGGGGTCCTCAAAAGGGTCTAGCTTTTCATCTCTAGCTATGAGTTGTTCTACCGAATGTGTCTTTTCGATGAAGTCTTTTTCTAGATAAAATGGGCATTGAGGTCCTATAAAGTTCCTTTCTATCCAAGGTCCATATCTAGACGGTCTCCTATTCATCTCTACCCAATGCGGTGTCGGTTCATCATCACAATCATAACTATGCTTCTTAACATCGTACACCGACCAAGTATCGCCTTCACCTACCGCTATTTTAGACTCCTTACAATCTATCATGGCGCTAGCGGTTGCTAAAAATCCTCTTCCTACCAATAGTGGGCATGTAGTGTCACTAACCATGTCTAGGACGTGAAAATCCGCTAATATAGATAACTTTCCTACGTGAACAACTACATCCTTAATCATTCCAACCGGGTGGGCAATACTCCCATCCGCTAGCCCTATCAATACCTCCGTTTCCTCTAACTTTCCTAGCTTAAGAGCGGTGAATAAGGATAAGGGAATCAAGTTGAGGCTTGACCCTAAATCGGCTAGTGTGTCGAAAGCTTCGGATCTTCCTATTTTACAAGGCAAAACAAATATACCCGGATCATCAAGCTTTTTAGGCAACTTGTTTTGAACGAAGGCGGTCCCATTTTTACCTAGCTTACACTTCTCATATTTTTCTAGGAGGGCGCTATAGTAAGGAGCACGCGCTAAGACATCAATGACGGGGCGCTCAAGGTGAAGTTCTTTGAATTCATCGTCAAGGTCTTGCGTAGGAGGTGTTTCAACTATGCTTTTGACCGGCTCTATATTGGGTGTCTTATTTGATTGGTCCTTTTGAAGAATTTGGTTTTGTTTGAAACACGTGCTTGTTGATTTGACCGAGTAGTATTGTGGACACGAAGTGGGTGACGAAACTGAAGATATGGAATTAACCTTTAGTTTCTGATTTTTTATTGTGTCGCTTGGAAGTGTTCCCATTTCTCGGTCATTGAGAATCTTCAACAATGCGTCAATTCTAGTGGTCATCTCGCTTTGCTTTTGTTTGAAATCGGCTTCAAACTTAGATATGCGAGCTTCTTGAGATGCCATGAACTTAGACATCAATCCTTCAAAGTTGTTGGTACTACCATAGTTGTTAGAAGGATTGTTGTTGAACGTACGGTTGGAGGGTGGACCGGTTGGTTGGTAACGATTAGGCGGATTGGAAGAATTGGGTTGATTTTGCTTCCACCTAAGGTTTGGGTGATTTTTCCAAGAGGGGTTGTATGAATCACCGTAAGTGTTTGGCTCGGGCTTGAAAGTGTACCACTTATCTCCCGCTTCGTCGGTACGCGTGGATGCGTAGTCCGCAAAAGCTGTTCCGGGGAGTTCCACACAATCACGAGTGTCATGGGGACCACTACATAATTCGCATGAAGAAGTGATTTTGTTCACTTGGCTTGAAGGCTTAGGAGCTTCGTAAGATTTCATGAGAAACTTGACTTGGTCTTCAAGTTCCATGATCCTACGGTCGGGAGTGCTAGAATTGTTCGAAGGCAAAGATATTGCCTTGATCGTTTTGTTCAAGTCACGGGGATCATTCCAACTTTCATTGTCATAGAGAGCAAGATCTTCTATGAGTTCCCATGATTGTTCCGCACTTAGATCACGTAGCTTACCATCGGCCGATTGGTCAATGGCTTGCCTCGTGGAGATGTCGATATGGTCATAAAAGATTTGGACTTGGAGCCAAAGATCTATGCCATGATGAGGGACTTTTTAGAGTAAGTCCTTGAAACGAGTCCATGCTTCATAAAGAGATTCATTTTGACGTTGTTGGAACATCAAGATGTCATTTCTAAGCTTAGTAGTTCTCCCCGGTGGGAAAAATTGAGCAAGGAAACGAGTGGTGAGATCATCCCATGTGGTGATGGATCCCGCGGGTAAACGCTTAAGCCATTGACTAGCTTGATCCCGTAGAGAGAATTGGAATAGGCGTAATCGGGTTGTCTCTCTAGTTGCAACATCTAGGTCTATGGAATCTACGATTTTGAGGAAGTCCTTAAGATGTTGGTTTGGATCTTCGGAACGAAGTCCATGGAATGCACATCCGCTTTGCACCAACCGGATGGTGTCGGATCGCAAGGGGGTCACATTGGCTCCGGTGAGCTCAATGGTGTTTCGGTAGCCTTGGTAGCTAGGTCGGGAATACTCACCTAAGGTTCGGGGCCTAAGAGGTTCTAGCGGTGGGTTTTGTTGTGGTGGGATGACGGGTTCAAAGATGTTCCCGTTGTCCATGATGTCGGATGGTTACGAACAAAGGCACAAAGAAATAAGATAGACTAAAGAGAACCTAAAAATAAAAATAAAATCTTACTAGAAAGGAATCTAACAAGTAGACCTAATAAAAAGAAATTCTAACCTAGACAATAACTATTCCCCGGGCTGCGGCGCCAAAAACTTGATACGTGGGAATCGCACCAGGCTTTACCTCTCAAGGGATCTTGAGAAGCTTACAACCCCCACCAGGCAGTGTAGCTGATCGTTGTAGTATAGTATAGTGACAAGTACCGGGGGATTGATCGTCCAGCTTAGGAATAGTGTCGCTAGGATTAGAAAACCTAAATACTAGTTCTAAAGGTGAGGGATGATTATTTTTGTATTTTATATTTTTTAGAAAGCAAGTAAAAATCTCGGGTTTGAAGGATTTGGGCGGAATTAGTTGCTAATCAACTAACCCAATACTAAAGATGCAATCAAAATAAAATACTAGAAATGAAAATAAACTAAATTATACTAAGGTTGTGAGCAATAAGTGGAGAAAATGTGTTTACTTAGATTTCAATACTCCCTAGACATCTTTTACACGTTAATTACTTGTTATATTTGCATGGATGACGGATCGTATTCCTTAATACCATTCATGGGATGGCACACTTAACTCCCCAATTCTATGAGCTCTTATCTCCTCCTATACCATGCCCATCACAACCATAGGGATTATAAACAGTGGCTCATGCATTAAATACAACCAATAAAGACCTAGTGCGCGTCGGTTCATGTTTCTTAAGACGTTCAAGCATGTTACCAATTGGAGATCTGCCAGTTTTCTTAAGCCTAACATATAAATCATTCATCCAAGACAAGTATAAACAAGTAATCAACACATAATTAACATCTAGGTTTCATTAGATCCAAGCAAACACAAGATAGATCTAGCCTAGCATGATGGAATTAAGACAAGAACAAGATATAGACAACCAACACATAGACATATTGATTGAATTAAAAGAACACTTATCTCAATTAAACATGAAAGGTATCAAGGGCTTGGAACCCTTGAAAAACCTGTAAAATTCGCAACAAATTCGTACTTAGGGTTTCTCCAAAACTTCTCTTTTTTTAATGTGAAAATTAGAAAACTATATATAGGAAAAGGGGTCTGACGGCGTCAAGAATAAACTTGTGACGCCGTCACCTCGCCGCCAAAACTCTTCTCGGACTGCCTTGATCTACATTTGACGCCGTCATGTGATAATCATTTCTAGGCCGTCATGACTTTTACTCTTGACGCCCTACTTCGTGACGCCGTCAATTCTCTACTGGACCGTCATGGAATTTTGCTCTTGACGCCGTCAGGATGTTACTCTTGACGCCGTCACCTACTGTTCCCAGCATGGAAAATTAAGACTTTGGCGTTTTCTTCACTTTTATGCTCCAAAAACGTCCGAATTGCTTCCTTTTCCAGATTTCACTCCCAAAGTACCTAAAATCACAAAAGGAACGATTTAGGGCAATATTTGATCAAATAAATTCAATTCCGGGCTTAAATGACCCCCTAAAAATGGATCATTTTTCGCCTCATCAATTATTATTGTTCATACTTAGATATAGTTGTTCATATTGTTCAAGATTTGAGTTCACATAAGATTGAATCAAAGTTTTAAAAGCAAACAAGGTTTTAAAACTAAACTAAGTTTTCATAATAAAATTAAAAAGACGTAAAACTATTCAACCCCCCCTTCTAGTTTTCCACAGAATCCACTATCATAATCGTGTGGCTAGAAGATGATCGGGTACATGCACTTTTTCCCATTTCCCGATACACACGTGGACACTCTCCCCGTTTCCCTAGGCATTTTTGAAGATATTTGGGACTAGATACATTGTCCATAATATTGGGCAGTAACTTTTCCCGCCACACTTACCGTTGCTTAAAGTAGTCTAGCATCCGCGGCTAACAAGCCGCGCACACTAGACTGGGGGGACATGATGACGTATAGTCTATATTTGGGCCACGAGCCCAAATGATAAACATTACTAAGGCCCAAACCCACCATGAGTGGGCTATTATAACAATGACTTGGGCCGCATTACCAAAGGGATTGGGCTCACGTAGGCCCAAGCCCAACCAAACTATTTATGGTCTAGATAAGGATCTTCTATTTACGGATAAAGATCCTTGGACCGGATAAGCACCATGCGTGCAAAACGTAAGGAGCACGAAACCTACAAGGATTCTGCGCCTATATAAAGAATGACAGGATTCTCATTAAAGGTACGATCTACAAAACCCTAACTCTTAAATATAACCTAAAACCGATTACTTACTCTCACGCCGGAGGATAATCGTGGGAGACAATCCCACGATAAGCCTAACGGTGTTTGTTTACTTTCTTAGTGCGCAGGTCTCAAGCATTAAGAGCGAATTGGTACAAGAGCAAGAGCCCAAATCAGGAACGCCCAACTTTTGTATCAACAATTTCATTAAACACGTACTTATCTACCATTTTAGTTTTCAATTTTAACATCTTTTTTAGATCCCCCAAACACCTTAGTTTCAAATTGTTATCGTTTCCTTGAAGAAAGATTACATATTTTTTTGGAAAATTTTTGATCTCCTATATATCAAGAGATATGAGTATCACTAAATTTTTTTACTAAAAACTAATGCATTATTTGCATAGCCAAGTAAATGTGTCGGGTTGGGCCTTATTAGAAAATTCATTGTCGTGTAAATTATCACCAACCAAGTTCAAAATATAGAAATACCTTAATTAAGCCTAAAAAAAACACCCCCTAAATATTTATAACGAGTTATTGCATCTCATTTTAACAGTCGTGCACCGATTTTTAAAGGATTTTTATGTTTTAAATGCATGTGTAAGATTTTTTTTAGATAAATGGCGCTCTTTTTAAATTAGCTTTCAATTTTTTTTTAAAAATATTATTTTCCCCTATAAATTGTTCCTACTTATCCTCCTACTCAGAGGATCCTCACAAGTGTCTATTGACGGCTTGAACACCCCAACCATAATGTGACATAATGTGTAGGAGGCTTTAACAATGTGTAGAAACTAGAAGGGGGAGTTGAATAGTTTCATCGCTTCTTTTAAACTTTCTAAAACGTTTCGCCGTTTTAGTTCCGGTTAATTTACATTTGCAAACTTGTTAAATTCTACTAGTTATGTGATATCAAATTAGCTACTAGAAAATATAAACAAACAAGTAATATAAAGAGTAAGGAAAGAACACAACCAAAGAGACGCGGCGATTTATAGTGGTTCGGCACGAAGCTCACTCCTCCGTCCTACTCCACTCCCTGAGTACCACACTCGAGAGTTATCAATCACTATATCAACACACTCCTTCAGGTGGAGCAATCCGTACACGAGCTTACACAAGGTTTAACGACTAAGCGGAATGTCGAGTTCTAATCCTAGCTAAAACCAATCTACACCAAGGCCCACGTGGCCACACGAACAAGCACTCTTGTCCTACTTAGATGAGAAATGGATGCATGAGAATGTGAACATGTTGTTGCATGATAGGCTTTTGCTAGGGAGGTTATGGATGTGAATGAGCACGAGTGGCGCGAAACGGGTGATTTGTTTGAAAAACCATTTAAAAAGGGGGTGAACATGAGTGAGGAGGTTTTTCGGGTTTATTGTAAGGGAATTGCGAGTGAGGAGAGTGTTGGGGGAATTGGGAGGGTGAGAGTTGGAGGGATTGGTGTGGCGATATGTGATACGCATGATTCTTATGTTTTTGAGGTTAAGAAAGGGGTTACGGTTAATGGTGAAGATATTTTGGAACTTAAAGGCGTGATTGAAGGGTTGAGTGTTGCAGTTAGTTTGGGGTTGAGACGTGTTCGTGTGTTTTGTGATACTAATGCCGTTTATGGATATGTAAGTCTTTTATTTTATTGTATTTAGGGCATGAATTTTGGATATTTAGATTATTTAATTCATTATTATAATCTGTTATTGGGTTATTTTAGAGGTTATTATATTAGCACTTGTTGATGAACTTGCTGTTTGGGTAAATTACACACGAGAAAGTAAAAATGAATAGAGAAATTCAATAACACAAGGTTTAAGTGGTTTGGCCTATCAGTGCGATTGATCTAGCCCGTACTAGCAAGTTAAACTTATTAAGTACAAATAAGGTCCAAGAGTTACATTAGGGTAATATATCGAAGTTGCTAACTTGGCCGAGGACTGAACTATAATTTTCCTTCTAGCGGCACTCTTGGACCCCCACATTGTAGTGGGAGGTAGATCATTTGGCAACCATCAGTTCCCATAACTTAAACAATTGGGAATTTTTGAATGTAAATTGCTTAGACTCTTGGTACATGAGTTGTTGAAAGTCTAAAATGCAAGGTTTGTGATCTATTATGGAACGGTGAATTGGGTAATTTGATGGTTTTGTCATCTTACCTGAAAGGCGGAAAGTCAAATTTCACGTCACTTAATATGTTGTCGATTAGTGCTGATTATATGTGGTTTTGATTGAAATTGTTGCTCTCGTTTCTTACAAACAGCGAAAACATGATTTTGCTACTACATGTTAAATATTCAGGTGAGAAGACCATATGAACTTTTCAAATTATCAGATGTTATGCCCCTTCGTTTCTTATAATCTGCAACAGATGTGGTCTCTCTTGTACATCATTTTGTAAAGAGTCTTAAAATAAAGTTTGTTTTTGTTCTATTTCTTTATTCTATGTCTCGAGCTTGATGTTCTCCATTACAATATAATGTCCTGCCCACCCTATTGATTGTAACTTGTCTGTTGTGGTAGTCTATATCAGAAATCTTATGTGATATACGTACGGGACCTATTTGACATTTTGATTGATGCTATTTTTGGCTGCAGCTCACTGGTAAAAGGCGACCAACAAACAACACGACTGTGGCATTGGTTGACCAATTGAACCTTATTCAAAGAAAGTTTGCTTATTGTGGCGCATATCTTGTGAGGAAAAATGATATCATGTTTGCTTATAAACTCGCAAGAGACGCAATCACCTCTCAGGTCACCCAATTTGCAGAAAATGCTTCTGGCCAGACATTACTCGAGCAATGTACAATCTGTTTTGATTCTGTTCACAGTGGTCAAATGTTTTCTGTTAACAACTGTCTACACAAATATTGCTTTTCGTGTATGAGAAAGCACGTGGAAGCAAAGTTGCTTCAAGGGCAGCTGCCCGAATGCCCACATGAAGGATGCAAGTCTCACCTAGAAATTGAGTGCTGCAAAAAGTTTTTAAATCGAGAATTATACGATATTATGAACTTGAGGATCAGAGAAGCTTCTATTCCTCCAACAGAAAAAGTTTATTGTCCATTTTCTAATTGCTCAGCTCTAATGTCGAAAAGTGAGGTTAAAGAGTACACCGCTACTTCATCTGCAGCTGCTCGAGGAACTGGAATGAGAAAATGTGTCAAATGCCGTCGCCTTTTTTGTGTCAATTGCAAAGTACCATGGCATGATAACCTTACTTGCTCTGACTATGAGAGGTATTACCCAAATCGATCTGCTAGTGAGGCTAAACTCAAGTCTCTTGCATCAAGAAACCATTGGCGTCAGTGTATCAAGTGCAAGAATTTGGTTGAACTTGCACCAGGGTGCTGCCATATTAGTTGCAGGTACCTGTATTCACATCTATTCATCTTCGTATTTTAAAAAAATACGGCTTAGAACTCCGACTCATTTAACTATAAATGGGATAATTTGGGTTTTGTTTTACGTCTAATGGGTTAGAAACTCTAAGCTAAAAGAGTTAACTAAAAAGAATACGGGTCAGCCGAAGTGTATTCAAATTCATAAAACCCCCGAATTTACTTTTTAAGAGAAGTATAGGTCGTTAATAATATAAGTTGTAATCATAATGAACACATTAGTTTTTTTAAAATTGGAAAAAAGATGGACAAACAAGTGTTGCAGGTCAGTCCAACCAGAGCCCTTCAGTTTTGACCAGCGCTAAGATTACTTTTATGATCTGTTATCCAGTCAGCCATTTAGTGCTCTGTATAAAGCTATACATGACCCTCTTGCATTTTGAAATAAGAACCATCATGAAACCTGGGACCCACCAGTTGTGATAAAATATGTGTGAATTATATTATTTGGTTTATATCCATCAAATATTGTTCTTGTGAGTCTGTGACGGGCTGATTGTTCTTTCCTGATCTATATACTTTTTCAGTAGTACTAATCACCTAAAAACCAGTGTAAGGTGCTTCTACTATCTCTGTATGTTTGGACTAAATCATCGTTTAGTCGTGTGAACTAATATTTGCACTTATTTAGTTGTCATATAATCATATGTACTTGGTTATGTTCCAGTTTTCAAAAGTTGCAATTTTTTTCATCTTTCCTCGATCCTTATAATGGTCCATGAATGGAGAATGCAGGGTAGGCGGAAAATGACATTAAGGGATCGACTAGGTTTTTTAGAATCTTTTCATTTGTATTATCGTACTATGATTGAAAGACATACACTAAACTTTATTTCTTTTTTGGTTGACTGATGTTCGTGAATATCATTTTCTGTAAGATACACAATCAATAATGTATGGATACTTTTATATAGTGACAACACTGAAATATTATTGTAAATATACAATATCTAGGTTGGTAGTCTAGCTAACAGAAACACATTAATTTGCTTACTGAAAATCTAAAGCAAAGCCCCCACTCCTGTGACATGACTAAACAGCATAATAATAAAGGTTAGATATTTGACTTATTGAGACTGAAGAACCTTTATATCCATGAAGATGACAATGTTGATTTGATGAGATGAAAAGTATAATAGCATTTGCTACTTGTAAACTGTGCTTGTAGCTTGGAATGCAATGTTGCAGATGCGGATATGAGTTTTGCTACACATGTGGAGCTGAGTGGATCAAGAAGAAAGCGACGTGCAACTGCCCAATCTGGGATGAGCGCAACATTATAGACGATAGGCATTGAAATTGATCTTCATGTGAATCACTGAATCATATAACCTAACCCATCTTATGTCCAATCTTTGTTGTTTAGGATTTAATAGTTGTTGATGTTACTACTTACTAATTGCTAGACGTCATGTGCTCCGTGTTGTTAATGAATGGTGGCCTATGGTAAATTCGGATGCTATGTTCAACTTTTAGTCCACATTCTGCATGTCGTTGTGCCTTTTTGAATTCGACCAAGTATTTTGGGACATTGTTTTCTCCATTCTGTGTGGTTTTGGATGAATGAGTTGATATGTCTTGCTTTTGGGAGATTTTTTACCGTTTCAACCTTTTCAACAGCAAGCTTTGGCTTTTCTGGTTCACTTTTTGGCTAAAAGGAAATCTATCTATTTTTTTTATGAGTTTCTGAAAACACAAAGATGGTTTAACCAAAACCATGTGTTATGTAAAGACAAAGCTTGTACCTCCCCACTTATGAGTCACCTAATGTGCCAAAGGCTTATGCAAGCCAAAACAAAAATTACCAATCTTGGCTAGTCACATTTAGTACTCTTTGATATTTGGTTTGTTGCCATACTCTTGAAAATAGTTATATCAATAACTAACTAGTAATTTCTCTTCATCGTTTGCTCCAACAAAATTTTCTTCCTCTTACTCTCTTGATAAACCCACGTCCAAACCACAACACCCACACAAATCCATAATTTTGATTTTGTTCAAGTATCTAGCAAGATTTATGTTATAGATTAGTGATTGGTGATTTGTTTTGAAGGTTTTGGGTTATAAACATAAGTTAAGGGTTTACAAGTAAAATTTCGACTAAGAGCTTAGTTAGTGTGGAAATATAAATGAAAAATATTTGTCCATTGGTGTCTTCAACTCAACTGCAGTTGAAGGTGACCGATTTATCACATAACATGCGGTATTGACTGCTTCTGCCCAGAACGATTTTTCCAAGTTTACAGTTGCCAACATTGCTCTTGCTTTTTCTAACAAGGTTCTGTTCATCCTCTTTGCCACTCCGTTTTGTTGAGGAGTATATGCTGTAGTGAACTGCCTTTTGATTCCTTCTTGCCTGCAAAAAGAATCAAATTCATCACCTGTATATTCACCTCCATTATCTGTCCTTAAACACTTGATCTTCTTCCCAGAATCAAGTTCAACCCGCGCTTTGTAAACTTTAAAAACTTCAAACACATCAGACTTCTTCTTGATTTGGTAAACCCAACATCTCTTGGAATAGTCATCAATGAAGGATACAAAATACTTTGCTCCTCCCAGGGATAGAACCGGTGCCTGCCATACATCAAAGTGAACCAATTCTAGAACAGAGACACTTCTACAATTCGATGTCTTGAATTTTAGGCGATGTTGCTTGCTGATAACACAATGCTCACAGAAAGGTAAAGAAACCTTTGTGAGGCCAGGAATTAACTTCCTTTCCACAAGAATCTTCAATCCTTGTTCCGACATATGTCCAAGCTTCTGATGCCATGTTATTGCAACTCTATGACTAGGACTATGTGAAGCAACAGATGCTTCCGCCTCCTTCACTATCTTTCCCTTTAGTTGATATAAGTTCGCAACCACGTTTTCACCTTTCATAAGTACAAGCACTCCTTTTATAACTTTCAAGATCTTGTTTTGTATTTCAACCTTACAACCAAGATCATCTAATTGTCCTAGAGACAAAAGATTCTTTTTCAGCCCCTCTACGTGTCACACATCCTGAATAGTACGAACTGTACCATCATGCACCTTCACCATGATACTTCCAATTCTAATGATCTTTAATTTATGATCATTGCAAATGTACACAGATCCGATCCGCCTCCAGAGATAGGTTTATGTTAATGAAACCATTCTCTTCTTGCGGTCATATGAAAAGTTGCTCCCGTATCAAACAATCATACATCTGCAAATCTTTTCCTGCCTTAATTTGCAACCGCTGCTTAACAACAAAGAGCGTTACCATCATCTGAAGTGCTAGCGACATTTCCTTGAGGATTAGAGTTACTCAAACTCCTACAATCTTTCTTCATGTGACCCCACTTGCCACATTTGAAACATTTAAAATTCTTCTTCTTTCCAGTTTTAGACTTACCATGATTGTGACTCCCAATGGAGCCAGGTTCCATTGACCTCCCTCTCGCCACCACCAACGCCTCCACCCATCTTGAACTGGCCTTTATGTCCTCCCTATTCTTACGCCTATTTTCTTCTTCCAGAATATCGGCTGCAACATCATCGAAGACTACATAGTCAGAAAGAACATTACTGGTTAAGTTGATTATGAGTTGGTCATATGAGTCAGGTAAACTTTTAAGTAGAATTTTAGCACATTCTTGTGGCTCTATTTTACAACTCAAAGACATGAGCTGAGATAATAAAGTATTCAGGTTATTAATGTGCTCAATCACTGAAGTAGATTCCGTCATGCGAAGAGCATAAAGTTTCCCTTAAGAAAAATTTTATTGTGGAGCGATCTTGCCTCGTACAATCGATCAAGATGATCACAAATTTCCTTTGCACTCTTCTTCTCCTCTATGCTTGACAAAACTCCATATGCTAATGCCAGATGAAGATTTGCAATAGCATTTCCGTCAATCTCGTCCTATTTGTCATCCCTGACCTTAGCTGGCCTTTCGTCAATGGCCGCTAAACATTTATCCTTTCTAAGGATAGACCTCATCTTTAATTTCCACAACGAGAAATTATTCCCATTGAATTTTTCGATTTCAAATTTCGCCGCCATTGCTACAATCACAATCTACTTTTTGACAAAACTATTATTTGTTAATAATAGTAACGAACACCTTTTGAGTGAGTATAATCATACTTATCTTTTGATGTGGAGGGTACACTAATTAGTGACAACCACAGAGCATACGACAAATAATTATACACACACCTAACCTTAGCTCTTAATACCACTTGTTGAGCAAAGTGACACCGGACTGAAGCAAACCCACAACTAAAATATGAAATGTAATAAAAGATAACTCACGAATATAACGTGGAAAATCCCAACAGGGTAAAAACCACGGACAAAGAAATATACGTTTCACTACGTAAAACTAGAAGTTATGATCCCAAATCTCCTTTGCACAAATACTAGGAGAGAATAATACACTATGTGTAAGAAAAGAAGTGAGAATGGGATGCTTATAAGGCTCTCGTTCACTGCATTTTATAGGCAAGTTTTGAGGTCATTTGACATCATCCATGACACCACTACAAACCAAGTTGCATGACCACTTGTAGTCCCACTTGGAATAAGATACAATGTATCTTTCAATCTATAACAATCTCTTGCAAACTCTTTTGATGATGAAGTGTTTGGGTTATGATTTTAATAATAAATTAGTAGCTTGCTTGGTTTGTAATATGTGTTATAGTAATTGTAATTTTGAGAAATGGAGTATTTAAAGAGTAACATTAATTAAGTATGTTGAAAAGGTTTGTACCATATGCTTTATAATATGTACTATTTAAAATCAGGTGTATGAGAGAAGTAAATGTTTGAACCATATGCTATATAACTTGTATAGCTTAAAATTAAGTTTGAACACATAGTAACGATGAACGACAAAAATATGGCTGTCAGTCTGTCACAGCAAACAAGGCGCTATAGTAGCTGTAGTATATATGGTGTGTATTCCTATTAGAGACAAACAAATAATATGTTGATCACAACAATAAAAGAAAAAATGTAGAAAAAGATACCGTAATTATTTTGATAGTGTGACACAAAAACACAAGGAAAATGTTGAGGCGTGTGATGCTCACACTTTCCTTAAGACATATTCGTCCTCTCCACGGTGCTTGGGAAATCATAGACGTCTATCTCCCAGGATACAACAACAACAGATAACCCCGTTAGCACAAACGAGTTATCTAGGCGAACCAAAACGTGCCTTCCCTCTATTACAAACCGGATATACAAGAAATATGATTGATAACAAAAAGGAGAGGAGTAGTTTATTTCTTGGTGTGTTTTCTCGTCCGTATCAAAATGAGAGGAGATGTCTCAATTTAAAGGAGTAGGGATGGAAGGAAAAATGGTCACAATAATTAACAAAATTAATATTACTAATGTCTCATGAATTAAAATGAAACCACAATTAATTTTGATTTCAATTCACATTAGTATACATAATGACATTCACTAATGTCTCATGAATCAAAATACCACAAATTAATTTTGATTTCAATTCACATTAGTATACATAATGACATTATCAATTGTCATTCAAACATTTGACCAATATTTCCAACAATCCCCCACATGAATGACATTGATGACGGGAAACAAAATTTCAATGACTCGATGTTGTAATAGAGTTTTGCAGTTGATATTTGTAAAGGATAGGTAGGTGTTACCCTTTGAACCTTCCCTTGTGAAATATACTTAGACTCCTAGCAGCCAGTAGAACTCGATGTCTTTGAACTGTCTGCTGTTTGTGGAGATGACAATATATATTCACACAAATATCTCCTTGACACTTTTTGGTTCTCATAGTTATGTTCGTTATGGTCATGAACATTAGCCTGGTTCTGTCAGAGCTGTTAAGAATTGCGCCCCCACAATTCCCTTAGAAGCGACCCCACTTCTCTCTCACATAGGTGATTCTCGATTAATCATTAAAAGCCATATGCTTAACCTCATATTGTCACTGTTATAGGAATGGACTAGGAAGTTTACTAACTCCCTTAAATAAATATGGACTTTATTACTCCCCCACAGTGACCTCGGTTTATACAAGTAGGTTGTCCTATTGAACCCAGATCTTGGGATCTCCAGTCACTTGGGTTAGGTTTTCCTTCATATAAACTTTTCAAGGGCTTTAGTCTCATTCCTCTTCACAACTTTATAACTAACTCTCACATTTAGCATTTTGCAAGTGGATCCACAATGTTATTCTATGACTTCACATTGTCAATAGGGATAACTCATACCGAGAGTAGTTGTCGTATCGACATAATATGTCTGTACAAATTCGAGTTACGTTCAACTCTTTAAGTATATCATGCTCCAAGTAATTCTTAAGTATTCCAAATAGGCAAGAACTTCATGTTTGTTGATGTTCTTTTGAACTCTAGCTAGGCCGGAATCCCCCACATGGAATTTTTCTCAAGAATTTTGTAGAAAGGTTCTCCCTTTCAATATATTAATCTTGTTTATAAGATTTTTCTCACATGGATATGACACCAAGATCATTAGTAATTTGTCACCTCAAAAGTTTCATACTAGTGTATGCACACTTTTGAATGTCTTATGTTAATTATTTTCCGTATTATAATTAACAGATTCCAAATCTAGCATGCTATAGACCATGGAATCAAGCGTATAACAGAAGATGCATCATTCTGATTACTCATAGCTTCTTCTACTAACATTCTTCTTCTAGACAAATCACCACCTTAAACCACACATGTTTTAGGAGGATCCCATAAGTTATATGTGTAAGTCCAACACTTATAACATGTCATTCCAATTCACTTGTAATTATATGTATATAATCACCTTTAATCTCTTATCATTATATGATTATCACAATTTATTATGTGATTATAATCACATAAAATCAATATGTAATCATTTTATACAATCAAAATATGTCGAACTTAGCAAATGGACAATATCTAACATTTGATGACAATCACACCATTCAAGTTAGTTACATAAACCAACATAATTCGTTGTCATCTATATGTGTGTTCTTTCATGACATTTCACAATGTCCTACAAGGTTATGTTCAATACATAGTCATTTCTTACATAATAACAAATCGTTCGATTGTTACTAATATGATTTGTAACAAGTCTTAACAATTGTTCATCTTTCTAGAATAACAAGTAGTTTGATTATTTGCAAAAATATTCACAACAGAATATTTCAACATCCAAACTTCCAATACTCGATAAAAAACCGAGAAACTTGTTTATTCTCATGTCACTAATTTAGTTTCACAGCGTCACACCAAACAACTTTAAAGACACTAATTTGCCACAATATTTTGCACCAAATAACACAAACAACACAAAATTCGACACTAGGAAAAACTAAACCTCTTTGAGGAAAAATAGTTGTACTAAAATACAAATTGTGATCAAGTGATTCTTCCGTTTAAGCTCATTTTTTTTTCGAAATCACGTTTAAGATGTTTCTTGTTACCTAATCACCGGGGAAAAAAACGGTGCAAAACTCATTTGTTACCATGCGGAAAACACATTTTTCCACGACGTCGCGGTTGTGACAACATACCAGTCCAAACTGAATTGATGTACCAAAATAAATAATGTGATCATATGGTTCACCCATTTAAGCTCAAAATTTCCGGAAATCAAGTTTAATGCCTTAGACGAGCTCTATAAAAATTTGGCTCAAACATTTGTTTACCACGTGAACAATTCATTTTCCCATGACTGCACTGCTATGACAGCACGTACAATGGAGTCCAAATAACCCCAAAAGTGCATTTCAAATGAATCGGTTTACTTTGGAGTCCAAATAACACCAAAACCGCATTTCCAAATGAATCGGTTTACTTTGGATTCCAAATAATACCAATACCGCATTCCAAATGAATCAGTTTACTTTTGGATTCCAAATAACACCAAAACCGCATTCCAAATGACCCGGTTTACTTTGTAGTCGAAATAACACCAAAATTTCGCATCTCGTGACTGTGTTTTATCCCAATATCGGTTATGAAACCAATACTAGTTACTCAAACTAGTACAATAACGAGATTTTAAACAACATGCTTATAGTTTCATTATTACATAATGATTCAAAACTTTTAAAACAACATACAAAACAGTCAGTTTGTAGTTTTATCTCCCAAAATGATTTGAAGAAATTCAGTATAGTTTTTCTAGAAATCAAATACAAGTTCAAAAATATAAGCACTTATCTGTGGCCCATAATAATTACAAAGATTTCAAAGCAAAGTAGCTTTATGTTAATTTCTTTTTGACACCAATCAAGGAAAACTTAATTATGTGATAACGGTAACACAAGTAGTACAAGTGATCACACAAAGCATCTATGAATTACCAAAGTACATATCCCATATTTCTTTCCAAACCAAATATGCAAACTCAGTAATACATGTTTTTCTTTCACGAAACATTATATAAATATCAATTGCAACCAAATTGAGTGAGTTTTATTCCAATCACCAATTTATGTAATCCATATCATTTGCACAAAATCAATGCGTACATCAAACTTTTGTGTACGACACTTAATAGTTACTCCGTAAATAAGTTAACTAAAAGATGGTTCAAAAACAGTTCGTGATTAAATGACTTCAACTAGTCTAGATCAATTTGGGACTAGTTCATGATTAAATGACTTCAACTAGATTCCACATAGTAATGATGAACGACAAAAATATGGTTGTCAGTCTGTCACAGCAAACAAGGCGCTATAGTAGTTGTAGTATATATGGTGTGTATTGCTATTAGAGACAAACAGATAATATGTTGATCACAACAATAAAAGATAAAATGTAGAAAAGATACCGTAATTATTTTGATAGTGTGACACAAAAACACAAGGAAAATTTTGAGGCGTGTGATGCTCACACTTTCCTTAAGACATATTCGTCCTCTCCACGGTGCTTGAGAAATCATAGACGTCTATCTCCCAGGATACAACAAAAACAGATAACCCCGTTAGCACAAACGAGTTATCTAGGCGAACCAAAACGTGCCTTCCCTCTATTACAAACCGGATATACAAGAAATATGATTGATAACAAAAAGGAGAGGAGTAGTTTATTTCTTGGTGTGTTTTCTCGTCCGTATCAAAATGAGAGGAGATGTCTCAATTTAAAGGAGTAGAGATGGAAGGAAAAATGGTCACAATAATTAACAAAATTAATATTACTAATGTCTCATGAATTAAAATAAAACCACAATTAATTTTGATTTCAATTCACATTAGTATATATAATGACATTCACTAATGTCTCATGAATCAAAATAAACCACAAATTAATTTTGATTTCAATTCACATTAGTATACATAATGACATTATCAATTGTCATTCAAACATTTGACCAATATTTTCGACAGTAGCTCTATGGAAACCGTCATATGTCACATGACGCAGTATGGCCAGTTTTAAGCTGGAAGCTTAAACAATATATTCTGCTGTAAAGACATACTCACATAGCTATATACACTTTTTTTAAGCTGTTTTGCACCAAAAAATGAAGGAAGTTGTTCGCCATTCTATAATAATAGAGTTCTTGTTTCTGTATGCTCTATAGATCACGATTAGATGAATTATCAGCAGAACTATTCTAACCTTGCACACAATAGTACAACTAATGCAGTTGATAGGCTTGCCAATTATAGCTCCCATTACCTCAAATTTGCACTTATTATCAAGTAGTGTAGTATAGTTGTAACAATTCGCATTGTCGGATTACTATTCATTTTTACTATTCACTTTTACTATTCACTTTTACTATTCACTTTCACTATTCACTATTCACTCTCGAAATTTTTATTTTATATTCTCGTAAGTTAAACTATTTTAATGATAATCCGAGAGTTTGACACTCGTCGGATCATTTCTGCAAAAATCACGAAACCGTGTCCGAGATTTACTTTTAGGTTTAAACGTCATTCCAGCATCCCGATATGTCCATAAAACATTATAAACAATAGAAATATGATTTTATTTCATTTTACGACAATTCCAAAAGTTTTAGAATTTTACATTTTCCATTTCAGCGTTTTACTCGAATTACGCGTTTTAGACCCGCGTTTCCAGTTTTAACAGCGTTTAAGCAACCCGATAGAACTTGTCACTCATTAAATATGCTAAGATAGGTTATATTAATAAGTTCTAACATTTTTATAAGTTTCATATTTTTAGAATACCCAATTTTGAGTTTCGTAACTTTACGACTTACAGTTAGCGATTACCAGGACTAAACGACCTCCGTAAAACAAGATAATACCAAAACAATGTACCTAGTCACCCTAACCATCATATGAACGTATATAGGAAGCTTCACCATGTCTTGGTGGCTTATCATAAGTGTTGATTCATTAAGATGATCACACTTGTTTATATACCTAGCTAAGTAAACTAAAACTTCATCCTTAAGTCTTGAAAATATCCTAACTCTTTAACCTCCTCAAGGAAACTTCCTAGGCACCTTCCTAACCTCCTCTTCATGCTATAAAAGCAACTCATCTTCTTCCTTTCTCTTCATTCCAAATGCCACACACATAATCCATAAACCTTGATCCTTTAATTTACAGGTTATAACTTGCACACCAAAATTGAAGGCCTAGTTAGTCTCTACATGAATCAAAAGTTTGTTTGGTGATTCCATGGTTGAATTAGGAGCTACACAAGGTGATTAGGGGATGAGGTTAATTGGTTTTCACAAGGGTTATGTAAAGGTTAGCAAGGGTTTACAAGAGTTGTGGTGAAGGGTTTGCAAGCATAGGTTTAGTGTCCTAGTTTCATACTTGACTTCCTTTCTTTAGAAAGCCAAAAAGTTATAAGAAACCCTAATGCACTTTCTTGCTCAATGTCATTTTCATGCTTATTATGTTTCATTCATTCTATATATGGTCTTTGTGTTATGTTCATGATGTATAAAAACCCTTAAAACAAGTTAAGAACACTATATGTTAACCTATGTTAAGTAATCAAGGAAACTAGTGACTTATATTGAGAACCACGACCAAAATAGAATAACCATGATATTAAACACTTACATACTGTTATATAGGACTTAAAAAGGAAAACATAGCAATTTGAACCACCTAAAACGAGTACACGAGTCAAAAGTTATGGCCAAAAGAAGTTAGCGAACCTAAAGACCCGAAACTGCCTAATAGCATTCTGTTTGAAATCCGTATTTTTTTAAGGCCCTTCTGGTCTGTTTCATCAAAAAGTTAAAACACGAAAGTTGTCCGGAATGACGTTTTCTTCAGGGTTAAAGAAGCACGAACCCTGAAAATGCATAACGAGTGATATTTTTTTTCGAATTCTTAACAGCCTTTTTAATACCCAAATGACCATGTATTGGTTATGGCTAAGTAAAACCAAGTGGTCTAATGAGCTTAAAGCCGAGACCACAACCATACTAAGGCCAAGGATGAGTCTCAAGACCATGGTAGACATGACCAAAGCCACGGCTAAAGACCTTATGGCTTTCTAAGTCGAAAACATGAACTAAAGTGTTAGTTATAACATAATCAACCATTTTGGATCTACTCCATCAAATGACCATTAGACTTTGCAAGTAATGTCCACTCAAGGCTTAATAAACTCATTGATAATAACAATCTTTATTTAAAATAAACTTTTCTAAATTTATTCATCTATTCGGACATATAACTTTTAAAGATCAAAAACTTATATTTTCTATCAAATACTACAACACTAGGGAGCTTCATGTGAGGGGTTCCATTTGGGTAAACGGATCGACGAGTTGCTGGATTTACGAATTAAAGTGTCCTAGCTCCTCGAACGTTTACTACATGACCTCTGAATTATGACGGCCCGAACGGTAGTAAGAGATATACAAACTATACATGTTTCATAAACCACTTTTATTCAACGACTTACGCTATATACTAAGTACTACATCATGAACAATATGCAAGACATATATAGGCAATTCTTCGTGTTTTGGTTCTTAGATGTAAATTGTTTCCATATTAACGTGTGAGTCTTTAGATTTCAATAGTATGATTTTCAGTATTTCGATTAATTAATCATCAGTGTGTATTTAAGAAAGATATAAGATCATTTGAGAACCAAATTTTTTTTACCCTCCATCTCCCCTCAATCTTTATTTGATCTAATGGATGAGATTAATCCCAACAATTTAAAAAACCCACTTTCATCCTTTTTTTCAAATATTAATATCTTTCAAACCGTTAATCGTTAAGCGAAAAAAAATATATACCGTTACGATTAGCATTTAATTATCTTTCTATAGATAGGCACTTTGATATATTTTCGACAAATTTTTTTTTCGTTTTTTTCACCTTTTTTTCGTGGCCAAAAAAATCATATATAATATTACATATCATATCATATATGATATATCATATCTATGATATGTAATATCATATATATCATATATGAATTTTTCGGACACGAAAAAAACCGTGAAAAAAACGATTTTTTTTTTGTCGAAAGTATATCAAAGTGCCTGCTTAACGATGGTGTAATTATTTTCGCTTAACGATTAACGGTTTAAGAGATATTTAAATTATAAAAAATGGGTGAAATATTAAAATGTTTTTAATCTCAAACTCATTTAAATCTCATTCTGCAAGAAAAATAAATAAATAAATAAATAATATATGAAAACACATGTGTTTATTCTATAAAATAAAACTTAGTTGTTAAACTTTAAAAAAATTATAAGAATTTATGTAAACTTATCAGTTTCCATATGTTTATAATATCTTTATAAAATATGAAAAATAACCCCTAGACATTATATTTAAAATAATAAATAAAAATACGTGTTATTATTATTGATAAATACTGTTATCATTATATATTAAATTAATGTATGTGCACAAAAGTATAGATAAAATAATAACACGAGTTACTATAGTATGTTATATTTCTAAACTTTGATACATCAGATATATTTAAAAGGTTGATGTTTATATTCCTAAAAGATATTGTTTTTGATAGTTTTCTATTGGGAAAATACCACCAAAATGTAGTGAACTTGTCATCATTTTCAATTTTGTGTAGTGATATTTTTTTTCTAAAAAAGTAACAAACTTTCTAAATCCGTCTATTTTGTGCACTCGTTGGCTGCCCAACTTGCCCGTGCCACGTGGTATATTCACGTGTATTTTTTCATTTTTAATAAATTCCACCTAGATTTTCCATCGAAACAAAATACCACATGATATGATATGTAATACAAGTAACAAACTTTCAAATAGAACTTGAGACTATTGTTGTTTTGTATCTATGGAAAATTTTCTAATTGTCTTAGGCGTATTTAGTAAACTTTTCATTATGTCACAGGTAGCACATCCCACGCAAACAACCACTGGAACTTGTTTCTTACAGTACTACATCGTGTCCATATTAGCTTTATCTGAAGCTAGTTCCAAGCAGGCTCAAGGTTGTTTTTTCTTTCGACCTAATTTTGCATACCATTTTTATTTGCTACATGTTAAATATAGAGATTTATTTAAGGATGTGATAATGTTACTATTATTGAACTGTAGGTGAATGCTGAAGAGATGTGCCTTTCGTGATAATGACATCAGATGATACACATGAGCATACATTAAAACTCTTAGAATCAAACGCCTATTTTGGAATGAAACCTACTCAAATAAAGCTTTTGAAGCAGGTAACTTTTAGCTTAAAATGGCCTTGACAACTAGCCTTAACTTTGTTGCAGGAAAAGGTTGCTTGCTTGGCTGATAATGATGCTAGGCTTGCTTTAGACCCAAACAATAAATACATAATACAGGTGGCTTGTTTAGTTTAAACAAATTGCTCCATTTGTTTCTTAATTATCTTACATTTGTTTTTCAGTTTTCAATAATTACATGTGATGTTTTCTTATCAGACAAAGCCTCATGGTCATGGTGATGTTCACACTCTTATTTATTCGAGTGGCCTTCTTAAAGAATGGTATGCATAGCCTCTTGTTTAATGGTTTTCTGTTTTATTGATTTTATAGCCATTTAGATTTTTGGAGTTAATGTTGACCATATTAATCCAGTTTTGATCCGTCTAAAGTTTCTATAACTTATCTCAGTTATAAATCTTCTGAAATACTTGACAACCTTTTGCAGGAAAGATGTTGGTTTGAGATGGGTGTTGTTTTTTTTTCAAGATTGTTAGGAATACGAATATTCATATGAAAGACTCGGTCACCCCGAGTATGTAATAGCATTAAGTTATCTCGTAGTCATAACTATCATTAGTTAGTATTAATTTAGTTTAATTAACTTCGTGGAGGAAGGACGGGTCTTTACCCACTGTATACCCGATTCATAGCCCGTTTAAGGGGCGTTTCATGTGTAACTATAAATACCCCTCTCCCACCAAGGGAGAGGGTTGAACCTTTCATTTAACAAGCTAATACACATTAAGTTTCTCTCACTATAAAGGCTTCCACTCTCTCTCTCTAAATTTCTCATTTAATTCGATCCATATGTCATTTAATCCATCCTTGTTTTGATTATTAGTATACTACAATTGGTATCAGAGCCATGGTTCCATCCTAGGGTTTGAGTATACATGAATTTGTGGTTTGGTTTAGTGACTGTTTATGGTTTGAATGGTTTTTGCACTCTTCCTCATTATTTGATCTCGTTTGTTATTGTTTGGTGTTGTTTTATTGTACTTTCTTGTTTAGAAGTGTAGTTGGTATCTTGTTTAGCTTTTGGATTCGTTGTTTCAACAATTTCATGGATATTTGAGGGATTTCGAAGGTAAATTCTTGCTAGCGAGTTGAGGTTCTAACCCCATTTCTTAGTAGCGAGTTGACAGCCCTCTAGCGAGTTAGTAGTAGCGAGTCGTTTGTTTGCCATTTTGGGATAAAGTGACAAATCGCTAGAAAGCGACCTATTTGTCTATGCTAATGAAATTTTGAAAAAATCTGGATTCAAATCATATGACTCAGTTGATACTCCCATGATCGAAAGATCAAAACTTGATGAGGACACTGTTGGGATCCCAGTCGACGAAACCAAGTATCGAAGTATGATTGGTTCCTTGATGTATCTCACTGCTAGTAGACCAGATCTTCTGTTTACGGTATGCATGTGTGCTCGGTATCAATCCAAGCCAACCAAGAAGCACTTGGAAGCAGTCAAGAGGGTCTTTCGGTACCTCAAAGGAACAATCCACATGGGTCTCTAGTATCCCAAGGACACAGCTATGGCACTGACAGCATATTCAGACGCAGACTATGCAGGATGTCAAGATACACGTCGAAGTATGTCAGGAGGTGCTCAATTTCTGGGTGATAAGCTGGTTAGTTGGTCTTCAAAAAGGCAAATGAGTACATCGATCTCCTCCACAGAGGCTGAATACATAGACATGTCCTCATGTTGTGCTCAAATCCTATGGATGAAATCTCAACTTTCGGACTATGGTATTGTTTACAACAAGATTCCCATGTACTGCGACAACAAAAGTGCCATAGCTCTTTGCTGCAACAACGTCCAACACTCCAGATCAAAACATATCGATATCCGGCATCATTTCATCAGGGAACAAGTTGAGAAGGGAATTGTGGAACTTTACTTCGTGAGGACGAAGTTTCAGCTAGCTGACATCTTCACTAAGGCACTTCCTAGAGAACGATTTCAATTCATTCTTCCTCGCCTTGGAATGAAGAGTCTTACGCCTGAAGATCTCAAAAGCCTTCAAGAAGATAAGGAGGAGTAAAGCAGCTGCTTCACATATCCTTGTATATATTTTATAAAACCAAAAAGAATATATAAAAATATAAAATCTATGAAAACCATAAAAATCTGAAAATCACAAACATACCAAAAATAGTTCTTCTTTAGGCATGTCTTCTGTTTATCGATAACATTTAAGGCTCTAGAAATGTCATTCAACAATGGCACGAATCTTTAAATGAATCTCGAGCAGAAGTTATAATAAATGGCTAAAACATGTCTAAATGGCTTGTTATTACTTCAGATAGCAACCCGCACCTCTAGATGGGGAAAACTCATCGCCAAAAAGATGGTTGTTCCTCTTACTGGGTGAAGTTCACTCGGGCATGGATTACTTTATATCCATGTTTCCTCGGAATGATGTACGTTTCAGTGCATCATTTCTTGTATAAGAAGAGAAGTCTTCTTTACATCACGAATACTTTTCCTTCAATGATTCTCCGGGAAAATATTTGTAGTAAACTTGGTGGTACCATGATTTTTGAAAATCAATCAAACTTGAAATTTTGTATAAAAATTGCCAGTCAATCGATGCTAAATGATTTATCTTTTGAAGTAAAATGATAAATTGAAGATGGGTCATCGATTGAGGGGGAGAATGATTTCAAAAATTCTATATCATCAAAACATGATTTTTGTACATAAAAAGCAGTGGATTTAATGTGATTGGTATGTGTCAGAAGATGATTTTTTTATGAGCTTCCCGTTAAACTCTAAATCATTTATAAACTCATCATCTCTGACACATAACATGCTCCCTCAAGGATTGAGGGGGAGCAATGTATCGTCTCTTAATCAGTCATTCTTAAATATGACCACATTTTTCTCCTAAAATCTTTGAACTTATTTAAATCACTTGGGATCACAAATCTCAAATGGTTTGAAATTTTTGATCGGGGGAGAAAATGTGATTTAAATATGTAATCTGATTAAAATGTGTTGTTTTGGATCTTATGGTAAGCTCTCCCATATGTGCTAAACTCTTTTGTATATCAATGCACATATTGAAGGGGAGCAAATGGTTTGTGTAAAAGGATCGTTGCATCTCACATGAGCAAGTCTCAGTCTTGACCAATGAATTGACAAAACAAAAACTCTCATCAATCGAAAGGTCCAGTTCTGGCCGGGTAATAACTTCAAGCTAGTCTAACCAGTTATGTAAGCGTGTCTCGAAGAAGACTTGTTTGAGTAGAGTGTACCGTTTCGAGAAACCTTTTGTGGATTTGATCAGGCCGGGTAATAACTTCAAGCTAGTCTAACTAGTGATGTAAGCGTGTCTCGAATGCCCGTTCATACTCACTAAAGGTGGATCAATTCAAAAGTGCAATCTCTTCCCGTCAAGTGCAAATTTTCAAATCAAAACATATGAGCACATGTTAAGGGGGAGCATTTGAAAATATAAAACTCTCAATGTGTTAACATAATATGTTTCTTAATCATAAACACGTTAAGAGAATATTCAATGATTTGGTGTATGGCAATATAGGATAGTCATGAAGTTATAAGGTGGCTAATGTTAGGAAAACCGTCCTATGATCCGCTAGAGCCGGAGGGATCTACCCAAGGACAATACCGAATAGATAGTATTAGAAAGTCCTTAGGTATGATCATGAAAAAAGGAGTAATGTGAGAAAGGAGAAAGAAGGGGTTGAAGAATTAAAAAGAAATGAAATGAGAAAGGGTGAAAAGAAATAGCCCTCCCATTATTCAACCTTAGGGCAGAAACCGGGTTCAATTCATATACTACTGGTTGTTACTATGGTAACACCGGTATTGAAGACATGACGTCATGGACCCAGTGACGCACTGTACTAAACCTTCTAACCACTCAAGTTCTCTTAAAAGAGCTTGTTTCATTCTCACGGGGAACCGGTGTAATCTATCAACTTATCTCTTAGAGATGGTTGATATTGAAGCAGGAGACCTCTCCCTAATCTCCGCATAGGAAAGCCAATTGCACTTGTTGAGTCTAGAGCCACGAGATGCATCAAAAGATCTCATAGGAACACGTGCTACTCCTACCCTGGTCGTTCAACGTTAAGGACACCAGTGGTAAACTTATGAATCCTACGTAGATCTTAGCAATCTGCCAGAACATTTATGAGGGAAGTTGCTAATATGACTCCTAGTGATTGAATGGAAATTCCTGCCAGGGTCAACATCAAGCAGCCCTGAAAGCAGGTCACTTAGGTAATTCCTTGTGGATTACGCTTAGTAGTCGCGGCGGTTACAAACGGTCAACAGTCGTGGAGTGATCTCCAGCGACTCACCCAATCGTTGATCTACTTAGGTAGATCATGTAAATCCTCTAGGGGGTTTCCGATTGGGAACGATCTTGGTAAGGGTTAGTAGGAGTCTTCACAATATGCTGTTGACGACCTCTAATTTCAAACCTGTAAGTACCGGTCGATTTAGTGCTAACTGTTTGCTTACAGGAATTTATGATGATTGCTGAAAAGATGCCAATCTATCGCCTCGTGCTCATACTTTTTAATCAGAACTTCACATGGAGACGATACTGCACAAAGATGACTTGAAGACGAAAGTTGGATGACTATCTCAATGAATGTTCGAAGATCATCCTGGATACACAAAATGTCGTTTTAAAAATGAATGGGCAAATAATTTTAATACTCATCTTTTAATTAAAGCATTTTAATTCCGATATTTCTTAGTTCTTATTTAGGAGGTATGATTGCATCATATCGCTTTCATATTTCTCCGAATAAGTGTTTTTAAAGTTAAGAATCACTAAAACTAAACTACTTATTGAACAAGAAAAGTATAGTCATATCGTCATCATATCAAGCATAACTAAAAGCAAAATACTCATACTCATATATTAAAAAACCAAAAAATCCGGGTAAATTTTTTAATCCAGGTTGTAAATCGAATAAAATTTTTGCTTTTTATAATTCATAACACATATATTTGATATTTACAAATTCCTGTAAGTCAAATTGCACAACCACAACCAATTTTGGTCGTTAAAGATGATTTATTGCTCTATTATTTGTCATTAATATCATGCTCTACCCTTCGTCATTTACATTTATTTACCTCTTCTTCATTATATACACACACGCTCTTCCTAAAAAAACAAACCAAAAGCATTAGAACATGAGTTATAATCCCATATCAAACTATGTCGATGATGCAAGAATTCCATTAAGAGCCACGTACCATAACGTGAACAAATATCCACAACACGAATTCTATATGAAGCCGCGAGTTGTGGATAGCGTCTCATGTAGACAAATGTTCCTAAGGAGTTACACTTTCTCTAAAAAAGAGACGGTTTTAGAAAGAACAAAAAAGTGTTTGGAGCGAGCCAAGAAAAAGGTGGTGGCACGAAGATGGAGAAAGCGACAGTGTGTGGTGGTGCTAAGGAGAGTCAAGACAGCGTCATGGACTGCAGTTTCTGCTGTTTTTCGTAGGTTTTTATGTTGCACTGTTGTGTAGATGTGAGACCACTTGACTAATTACGGGGTGATCTTGAGTTATGTTTTTAATGTTTTGTTGAGTATATTTAATTATTTTATTTATATTATAGAGGTGAATTATTTTAAGGACCAAGTTTTTGTTGCATAAATTTTCACCATCTATCTAGTTTGTTCTATCAAAGGACTTGTGGTCTAGTGGGTGGGGCTTAACTTGTTAAGCGAGCCACAAGTGGGAGTAGTACCGGATGGGTGACCATCCGGGAAGTCCTCACTTGTGGTCCACTTGTGGACCATATGTTCCGGATATATCAGGCAATGAAGAGGAGAACCTGTAAGCCATTAGCTGCGCAGGTTCGAATCCAAGCCGGCCCCGGTTTTCATCCGGCCGTTTCTCCAGCGAGTAATCTCGTGTGGAGGCGGTACGGTTTCCAGGCGAAAGCCGTTTAAATCCCCACTGCGCCAGCGTGGGCCCGGTTCAGACAACATAGTCTGGGTATGTGGTGGATGAGGGCCTGCTATTTGGCAGGTGCGACTCTAAACCATATATGGAAAAAGTCACCTTTCAAAAAAAAATAAAAAAAATCTAGTTTGTTCTAATAGTGAGGATTAACATAAGATTTAATATAGAAACCTAAGTCCATATCTTTCGTTTTCCTTTTTCTTTGTCTTTTTATCTTTCTTATTTATTCACTTTTTTTTAACATTTTTTTTTGCCTTTTTTTTAATCACGTTTTTTAGATATTTTTTTGCTTTTTTTTTTAATCATGTTATTCTAAATCAAGTTTTTTTTTTTTTTTTTTTTTTTTTTTTTTTTTTTTTTTTCTTTATTATTATTATTATTATTATTATTATTATTATTATTATTATTATTTTTATTTATTTTTTTTCTTTATTATTATTATTTTTTTACTCATTTTTTTTTGCATTTTTTTAATCACGTTATTTTAAATCAAGTTTTCTTTTTTTTAATCGCATTTTTTTAAATGAATTTTTTTTTAATATATATATTCACGTTTTTTCATTTTATTACGTTTTCGTCCGTTTTTGTCTGTTTTCACATGTTTGTATACGTTTTCAGACGTTTTTGTCTGTTTTCATACGTTTTCGTTCGTTTTCATACGTTTCCGTCTATTTTTTACGTTTTCGTCTGTTTTCAGACGTTTTTATACGTTTTCGTCTGTTTTCAAACGTTTTCGTCCGTTTTGTCCGTTTTTGTCCGTTTATATACGTTTTCATCCATTTTCGTCTGGTTTTATACGATTTTGACCGTTTTTATACGTTTCTGTCCGTTTTTATATGTTTTCGTCCGTTTTCATACGCTTTCATCCGTTTTTTTACGTTTTCGTCAGTTTTAGGCGTTTTTGTCCGTTTTCATACACTTTTGTCCCTTTTTTTTTACGTTTTCGTCTGTTTTCAGATGTTTTCGTCTACTTTTATACATTTTCGTCCGTTTTTATATGTTTTCCTTTGTTTCTTGTTCGTTATCGTCCGTTTTTATACGATATCGTCTGTTTTTACACGTTTTCGTCCGTTTTTATACGTTTGTCCGTTTTCATATGTTTTCATCTGTTTTCATCCGTTTTCATACGTTTTCATCTGTTTTCATCCGTTTTCATACGTTTTCGTCATTTTTCGGACATTTTCGTCCGTTTTCAGACGTTTCCGTCTATTTTTATACATCTTTGTCCGTTTTCAAATGTTTTCGTCTATTTTCATACGTTTTCGTCCATTTTTAAATGTTTTTGGCTATTTTCAGATGATTTCATACGTTTCTGAATATCAAAATTATTTTTCTTAGATACTCAGAAGATCACAAGTGATTTTTAACTGATGTTTTGTAATGTGAAAATCACTTGTGATATTCAGAAAATCACAAGTGATATTCAGAAAATCACAACTGATATTTTAAATATCACAAGTGATATTCTGAATATAACAAGTGATTTTCAACTAATGTTTTGTAACAAGAAAATCACAAGTGATATTCTAAATATTACAAATGATTTTCAACTAATATTTTGTAACATGAATATCACTTGTAATTTTCTAAATATCACTTATGATATTCAGGATATCACTTGTGATTTTCATGTTACAAAGCATTAACTGAAAATCACTTGTGATATTTAGAATATCACAAGTGATATTCTGAATATTACAAGTGATATTCTGAATATCAAAAGTGATTTTCAACTAATGTTTTGTAACATGAAAATCACAAGTGATATTCTGAATATCACAATTGATATTTAGAAAATTACAAGTGATATTCAATATATTACAAGTGATTTTCACGTTTTTTTTAATTCACATTTTTTTTTTCACTTTCATATGTTTTCGTCCATTTTCATACGTTTCTGAATATCACAATTGATATTTTTAATATCACAAGTGATATTTTGAATATCACAAAAAATCATTTGTGATATTAAGAATATCAATTGTGATATTCAAAAACGTATAAAAACTAACAAAAACATAAGAAAAAGAACGAATACGTATGAAAGCGTAAAAACACGCCTCGAAACGGATGAAAACGTATGAAAAATTGATGAAAACGGACGAAAACGTATAAAAACTGCCAAAAATGTATAAAAACTGCTGAAAACGTATGAAAACAGATGAAAACGTTTGAAAATGGACAAAAGTACATAAAACGGACGAAAACATTTATGAACGTATGAAAACGGACAAAAACGGATGAAAAAACATATAAAAACAGACAGAAACGTATAAAAATAGGCGAAAACTTATAAAAACAGACGAAAACGTCAAAAAACAGACGAAAATGTGAAAAACAGACGAAAACATATAAAACGTCTGAAAACGTCTGAAAATGTATAAAACCTCCCGAAAATGTTTGAAAATGGACGAAAACGTTTGAAAAAGGACAAAAATGTACAAAAACGGACGAAAATGGACAAAAACGTCTGAGTATCACAGAATATCACTTGTGATATTCAGAAACGTATGAAAACATCTAAATATGGCCGAAAATATTTATAAATGGACGAAAACCTATGTAAATGGACGAAAACGTAAGAAAACAGACGAATATGTAGGAAAAACGGACGAAAACATCTGAAAATGTATAAATACGGACAAAACGTCTTAAAACGGACAAAAATAGAAAAAAACGTATGAAAACAGACGAAAACAAATGTAAACGTATGAAAACGGACAAAAACGTATAAAACGGACAAAATCGTGTAAAAATGGACGAAAACGTATATAAACGTATGAAAATGGACAAAAACGTTTGAAAACGTATAAAAACTGCCGAAACGGACAAAACATATGAAAACAGACGAAAACGTATAAAAACGGACGAAAATGTATAAAAATGGACGAAAACGTCTGAAAATAGACGAAAACATAAAAAAACGGACAAAAAAGTATAAAAACGGATGAAAACGTCTGAAAACAGACGAAAACGTAAAAAAATTGACGAAAACATATGGAAACGGACAAAAACGTCTGAAAACGTATATAAACATGTGAAAACAGACAAAAACGAACGAAAACGTAATAAAGTAAAAAAAACGTGATTTATATATTAAAAAAAAACTTGATTTGAAAAAATGTGATTAAAAAAAAGTAAAAAAAAAAAAAAAAAAAAAAATCTTGATTTAAAATAACGTGATTCAGAAAAAGGCTAATAAATAAATAAAGTGATTAAAAAAAAAGGCCAAAAAAAAGTTTTAAAAAAGTGAATAAATAAGAAAAACAAAAAGACAAAGAAAAATGAGGAAAAAAAAAGAAAAAATACATGGACTTAGGTTTCCATGTTAAATCTTATGTTAATTACCACCATTAGATCAAATTAGATAGATGGTGGGGATTTGTCCCTTAGTATGCAACAAAAACAAGTCCCTAAATTAACTTTTCTCTCTAACATTAATATATTGGCAACCTAAATTTTTTGGCCACTATGAAAGGCGTACACCCTAGACTCTCATTTACTTCCCCTATCGATAATCAAATGTTACACATTCTACCTTTTTATTGTTAAAGCACCACAAACGAATTTTGTTTATAGCAAACACTATGCACGCAACACTCTTATACGAAGTTGTTAACCACCGAGCTTTGGCTGATAATACATGAAACTGAACATCACATAAATCATGCACGTAACTAAAGTGCAACAGTTTGCAGCTACATCCATATCCATGCAGCAACAAACATATATTTTTCAAACAATTTCAATGCTTCCCAACAAAGCAACTGATGGATTTTGAAAGCATCAATATACATATAGATACATCAATAGCCGTGCAATAACAATCCTATAATCACCCAACAACGTCAAGGTTCCCCAAACTGCTAAACATTATTATCTTTTAAAAACATATTAAAATAATGAACAATACTTCAATGATAAACAAAGATTGTAAAACGCAAAATGTTATTTCGAAAATCAGTTGAAAAGGATTTATAATCGATTATAACAATAAAGTACTAACCTGCAAATCGAACCTCAAGTAACAACAATTTCAAGTTTTTAGGCTACATTTTTTTATTATGTAATGTGCCAATTCACCACACACCACAAAATGTTCTAGTAAGATATGAGGTTATAGATTCCTGTGCATGAAGGTTGGTGAAAGAAAAAACTAAAGTTTCTATTAAAAAAAGAGGGAAAAAGAACAAGAGGGTAAAAAATGGGCCTAAAACGATATTTCTCATGGCCCAGTTACTTAACGACATCCAATGGCCCAAATACCAACAGACATGACTAAAACCATAAAACGACATGCTATACCACAAAACGACGTCGTTTCAAACTTTCTTCCCCTTAAACGGGGCCGTTCACGGGCCTAATGTGTAATAGGGTAACAAGTTCCATCAATTTGTAACGACTAACATGATATTCACCTAAAGTGGTGGGAATGAAGAGTTTTTATGATTTTTTACTTTTGAGTTTTTGACCAAAATAGTTTAATAAATACAAGATGGATATGTATTATAATTTTGTTATGGGTACAACTTAAATAATATGGAGTAGCTTTGGATAAATTTATTAGAGTTGAGTTATATCTATACTATATATGAAAAGAAAATACTTTTGATTAAAAATTGAAAACTTAAAAAATAGTAATGTTGTTGGATTAAAGTACCCTTACTTATAAAAGATAATGCAATATATAAAATATTTGAATACATAATTACAATTTAAAGCATTAACTTTCTTTACTTGCATTTACTCTGCAGTCTTTCACACATAAAATGATTTGCACAAGTAAATCAACGTATACACGGTCATCGCTATGCGCAGGTAGTTCTCGATGCCACCCCTTGGCAGAAAGACTGGGATGGTTTTGAAAATAGTTAGCTAAAGAAGGATGAAACCATTTTTGTGTTCTGAAATTTGAAAAAGTGATGATTTAGGGTCCGCTTGGTTTAAAGTGGGGAAAGAGAAAGGAAAAAGCAATGTGAGTTTTAACCCTAGCGAACACTATTCTTTGAGTTGAATGATCAATCTCCCGGTACTTGTCACTATACTATACTACAACGATCAGGTACACTGCCTGGTGGGGATTGCAAGCTTCTCAAGATCCCTTGAGAGGTAAAACCTTTTGCGAGGGCGCAATTCCACGCATCAAGCACCCAACGTAGATTTAGCTACTAAGCACAAGACAATAAAGCTTATGGTTGACGTTATAGAAAGAAGTCCAAGAGAAACTATTAGATATTCTTTTCTCTCGGCACCCATTAAGAATCTGTTTGAGCTACTATAGGGCATGCTCGCCCACTTCTTTGTGTAACGCTAATAGTTTCACTTGGACTTCTTTGTGTAACGCTAATCATAAGCTTTATTCCTGTGTGCCTAGTAGCCAAATCCACATTAGGTGCTTGTGCTATTTTGAGCACATATGATAGCACCATGATAATACGAGTCAAATTAGTACTTAAAAAGTAAGGCTTGAAATCAAGTAAAGCTTTGAGTGCATGACCGACAATCTCTACTTTATTTTCTCCTAGGTCTTCCTTCTCCTTGTTCCTAGTACCATAAAGAACAATATCCACCAACCCTCTTACTATACATGCAACCAAACCATCATACTCGCTATGTTCTATATGTGTTTCGAGATAAATCATAAAACTAACTATAGCCCTAATGGCATAGATAGAAACATTAGGGGAATGTAATGATTTAGTCAAAATACGGGTAAGGGACTTGTGAATAACCGACAACAAATCTTGACTATTGGTTAAATAGAAATTTCTAACAATTAAAGGGCATGATCCAAGTTAGCTTAACCCAAACTTAACTTTCCTATGTGAACCCACTTGCAATAGATTCAACTACAAACTCAATTAACTATGCCCAATATGCATTTTCATTGACCATAATAAACACATTTATCCCTGCAACTAATTCTTCTAAAATGTTACACACATCCTCGCACTTTTTGAAAGTAAGTGATGCCAAGAGACTACTTTTAATAAAATTTTGAGTATTTGGAGTTAATGCATTCCAACAGAATTAAGGTGTTGCAAAACACCAGGAGCTGAAATAAACACGCGTTTAAGTAATACAATTGTATTCACGCGACATAAAGTATTGCGAGAGAGAAAAGAATCATATAACATAATTTTTCAAATAATGCATCTTTTTCATATTCTAAGCATTCTAATAATATATTGAAGTTTTGCACTATTACTGTATTGCTTACCACGATAGAACCGATTACAACTTCAGCGAGGTCTGGGTCGGTCACTGAGGCTGCAATAATTGTAGAAAAATCCATGGAGGCAATTTGATAAATAGAAAAAACCTAACAGAATGGAGAAAGGGGATGGAAACTTATGTGTGATAATTGCAAAACATGCTCTCACACTTTAAGTTTTCATATTTTAACAAGACGACCCGTGTAGTGTGGTTTTTTTTTTTTTTTTTTTTTTTTATTTTATTTTATTATTATTATTTTTTTTTTTAATATTTCTATGGGAATTGTGAGTGAGTAGAGTGTTGGTAGGGTGAGAATTGGAGGGATTAGTGTGGCGATATGTGATACGCGTGATTCTTGTGGTTTTGAGACATTTTTTTGTTATAGTTTGTGTGTAAATAAAAGTGATATTGGAAGTAATGTGTGTGAAATGAAAGTGTATAGGGATATATATAGTGTAAAAAATGGTGCTTAATAGACATAACTATATATTGCACTTTAACTTACTTCAATTTATTGTAAACATAGCTACATAGATATAACTACACCAGAAAATTTGTTGGTGTTGTCCCATTCGGTTTTAATGTACACCAGAAAATTAATAGACATAACTACGGGTGTGTTTGGGAGAGGGCTTATTGGGGCTTGTAGGGGTTTAAACTTTTAAAATAAGTCGGCTTGTATAATAAGTCTTGTTTGGCATCAAGGCTTATGGAGGCTTTTAAAACTATAAATCCAGCCCAATAAAAGGGACTAAATTTTTTTGGACCGGGGCTTTTAAAATATTAATTACTTATATACCAACAAAAATATCAAACATATACTACATGTTTATTTAATTATGTCTAGCAATAATAAGCCCAAGCTTAAGTTAATTTGCCAAACAAGTTTATCAAAATACAAATTTTAGTTTAGGCTTATAATATAAGCCTCAGCCTCCTCAACTCTAGCCCGAGCCCCAGCCTATTTCGCCAAACATACCATGTTGTACTTTAACTTACTTTCATTTATTGTAAACATAACTACACCATAAAATTTATTAGGTGTTGTCCCATTCGGTTTTAGTGTACACCAGAAAATTAATAGACATACCTACATTGTACTTTAACTTAGTTCCATTTATTGTAAACATAACTTCTGTTCCAATTTTTCAAAGAAACTAAATTTTATTTATTCAAATAAAAAGACAAACTAAATTTTATTTAGCGGACCATTACGAGACTCACGTCAAAGCTTCTTGCACCGTATTTGCCAGCCGAAGCCCTTATTTTATTTATTTATTTTTTCCTCAGGTGGCAAAGGAAAAGGCAGGAAGGAGAAGGGAGAAGAAAAAGCGTTTTTTTTTTTTTTTTTTTTTTTTTTTTTTGCCTTCTGATCTGAGTATTCACATTTTAAGTCCATTTGATACTTTTTTACATCGTTAGTCCTTAATATGTTTACAATGTTAGTCCCTAAGTTATTTTTTATTTTTATTTATTTTTATTTTGTTTTTTTATTTTATTTTCTATTAGTTAATCTAATGTGTTTTAATTTTAATTTTATATATCTCTAAATTATGTAAATGAAAAAAAAAAGAATTTAGAGAACGGCACCACATTTTCTGGTGTCAATGGTAACGACACAAAATGTAGTGCCAAAGGTTTTCTGGCGCCGTTCTGTGTTTTGCTGACGTGGCAGCACTTTTTGGGAAGGCATGAGCCTAACGGCTTGACGATACCCAATGCTCTAACAAATTGTTATCGTTTCTTTTAAAGTTTATATATATTTTGGAAAATTTTTGATCTCCTATATGTCAAGAGATATGAGTATCACTAAATTTTTTTACTAAAAACTAATGCATAATTGCATAGCCATGTAAATGGGCCTGATAATTATTTGGGCCTTATTAGAAAATTCATTGTCGTGTAAATTATCACCAATCAAGTTCAAATTCAAAATAAAGAAAGATATTACGTAGTTGATTTGCAATAATGCAAAGATCACATAACATTTAGCTATTTTAGCATGTCATAAACTTTATACATCGCTTAACATGGTAAAAAAAGGTTTAACAAAATCTTTACCATTTTCATTTGAAAGGTAATTCCTATTTTGACCCTTTCTGGTTCTACATTTGTAAAGGCAATCTTAAAATGTATCTTGCATTTTATAGATTACTCTCTTGTATCTATTTATACGAATCACCAAACATATATTGATTGATACACAAACTTATGTTAATTTTTTTCTTTACAATATGGGTATCAGTTACAGTTATTTATTTGAGGCTGATGACTTGGCCTACCAATGTCAAGTTCAAGATATCGAAAATTTTGAGCTCGAAAGCCAGCCCAGCCATTCCCTTAACGTATCTGAGAATTATGAGTATTTTAAGGTATACTGCAAGGGTTTTTTGCTTGATCTTAAGAAAGTTGAAACGTCGTTTGGTGAGATTGGTGTGACGATTTTTGATAGTAATGATCGTCAAGTGTTAAAGGTGCAGAAAGTGGTTTCGGTTAGTGGATATACGGAAAGTGATGTGGTGGTGGAACTTGAAGCCTTGATTGAAGGTTTACATGCAGCTGTTAAGCTCGGGTTAAAACGTGTTCATATTTATTGTGACAATGTTTCAGTTTATCGATTTGTAAGTATTTATGTTCTCCTACTTATTTGTTTTAAGTTTTCACTCACGAGTTTTTTATTGTGTGTGTTTCGGGATATTATTATTTTTCAAGTATGCGCCTAACAGCATTGCCAATTCAGAAACCAAACACTTACATCATGTACAAATAGCATGTTTTTGGAATATGGGTACAAAAAAGTCGTTCAGCTATAGCTTGTGCTCCAAAATTTTACATCAAATTAATACATATTAATGTTTTCTTGAACTAATTTTTTTCTAGTTTTGAAGGTAAACTTAGAATCTCACGCTTTATAAACTATAAATATCTCACACAATTATGTACTTGAACCCGCTACCACTTGATTGCATAGCATCTCACCTACACCCGATAGGAAACATGCTTACATGGCTACATGCCCTTTGGTCATAAACTTTAGTTCTCAAATTAATAAAGTGATTAACTTCTAAATTCTAATGATTGTAAATGAGTGATATTAAAGTGGAAAAAATTACATATTAAATATGGTGCTTATTTAAGGATCTGAATACGCTTGTTTTCTGATACGAACCAATTCGATATAGAGATAAAAGAACAATAAAGATAGAGTAATCGATGTTTGAGAGGTCGAATAAGCTCTCCCAATTGACACGAAATCAATAAACCATAATATTATTCTCCATAATCGCAATTACAATCCTAATACCCTATTTATAATAAAAGATGCCTCTAATCTTAACTTGTTCACTAAGAAATATAATAAAGGAAATTATCTAAAATTTTAATAAGGAAACTATTAAGAAGGTTTTTATCATTTTCTTTAATTTTTTGTAAGAGGGTGTTTTTCTAAGCTTATGTTTTGGGCTTAGGCTTAAATGAGTGATAAGCATCTTATGGATAAATGATAAGCTCCTAAGCCCTTGATTAATGTTTCGGTTAGCTTATAATAGTTAGTGAGGTAAAGTTACAAAAGAAATGCATAAATATCCCCCCCCCCCCCCCCCCCCCCCCCCCCCCCCCATAACATCCATACATAAGCTCACTTAATAAGCCACAAAATTTTGGCTTATCAAAACCTTCTCATATATGCTCATAAGCCCAACCATATAAGCTTAACCAAACACTTGACTGAAACATCCTAAATAAGCCTAAAAAACACCCCCTAAATATTTTTAATGAATTATTGCATCTTATTTTAACAGTTTTGAACCTATTTTTACAGGATTTTTATATTTTACTGCATGTGTAATGAGCTAATCTCCTTCTATTGCTGTTATCGTTTGTCAATGCAGCTTATGGGTGAGGTATGGCCAACAAACAAAATGGTTATGAAATTAGTTGATGAGTTTAACCATATTCTAAGAACTTTCGCTGATTATGGCTTATTCCATGTGTGGCTAAGTGATATCAAGTTTGCTTATGAAGAAGCCGCTTTTGGCAAGACATTAGTTGAGGAATGCACAATTTGTTTTAATGAAATCAAGAGTAATAAAATGTTTTCTGTTAACCAGTGTCGTCACACATATTGCTTACGGTGTATGAGAAAGCACGTAAAAGCAAAGTTGCTTCAAGGGCAACTGCCCGGATGTCCACATGAAAATTGTAAATCTAAACTCCAAATTGAGAGCTGCAAGAAGTTTTTGACTCCAAAATTATATAATATTATGAGCATACGGGTAAAAGAAGCTGTTATTCCTCCAACAGAAAAGGTTTATTGCCCGTTTCCTAATTGCTCAGAATTGATGTCTAAAACTGAAGTACTAGATTATACTTGGGAGTTATTCATTGCTGCTCGAGGAACTGGTATGAGAAAATGTGTTAAATGTCATCGCCTATTTTGTATTAATTGCAAAGCACCATGGCATAAAAATATTTCATGCTCTGATTACATGAAGAAGAATCAATCTCATAACGATGCCAAACTTAAGTCTCTTGCAGCATGGAACCGTTGGCGTCAGTGCAGTAAGTGCAAGAATATGGTTGAACTCGCCGGAGGGTGCTACCATATCAATTGCAGGTATTAATCTTCTCATCTATCTTATCTGACTTGTTTTCTAGAAATACTAAAGATGTGAATTCTGACCCGTTTACCTAATAGTGGGTTGATTTAGGTTATGTTTTATCTCTATTTGGTAATTTAAAAGCTAGAGCAAATCCCCAACTTCCCTTTGACTTGATTAGAAAGCATATCATAAGATAATGAGACAATATAGAATAATGAAAATATGTGTAGAAGAAAATTTTGATTTGATTTTCTTCATGTAAACTATAGTTGTAACTTAGAATGCTATTGCAGATGTGGATATGAGTTTTGCTACGCCTGTGGAGCTGAGTACATTCATAAGAAACAAACATGCAAGTGTCCTCTCTGGGATGAGGCTAACATTATATACCGCCAGCAGCAGCAGAATAGGCGGCTTCGAAACTGACCTTCATGTGGATCATATAACCTAACAAAGATTCTCTTTAGTCATTGAGTCTGATTAATTAATGGATTAATAATATTAGTTGTTAGTATACTACTTACTAAACACATATGGTCAAAATCGACATTAATGTACAACTTTTAGTTCACACTTTGCATGCCATTGTGGCTTCTTTGGATGCGATTACTTCTCTAGGAGATCATTTTCAACATCTGTTTTTTTAATGAACTTAGGTGCTATATATAGCTTGTTTCTGGGATGATTTATAATGTTTCGGCCATTTCTACCGTAAAATTTGGCCTTTTGAGTTCACTTATTGGCAAAAACACACTTAATCTATTGTTATCAAAACACTTTATAGTATCTGAAATGTAAATGCATATCAAACACTCTTTCATTGTAATTATATTCTACATGCACATATCAAGTATTATCATAAGAGTATCTGTAATGAAGGTTTACAAGAGAAGTTTATGGCCTGTTGCCGTATTGGGTGGAGTCCTTACCATTGGCCATTGCGTGTATAAAGATAAGTAAATGGGTCTCGTACTCTCGTTTATGGACAATCTAGTATTATATGGTTAAGAGCAAGTTTACAGAAAACAAAGTTTAAGAAAACGTGGCAATGCTATAAAACTCGACGATGTTTATTATCAAGTATGTGTACAATGTTATATATATGGTGTATTACTATCAGAGACAAATAAACAATGACATGAAAACATAAAATTGTAGAAAGTGATACCGTAAATCTTTTGATCGTGAAGCTAGAATCACAACACAAATAAGGAAAATGTTGAGGCCTGTGATGAACACAGTTTCCTTAAGACAGATTCGTCCTCTCCACGGTGCTTGAGAATCGTGAACGTCTATCTCCCAGGATACAACAACAACGGATAACTACGTTAGCACAAACGGGTTATCAAGGCGAACCAAAACCGTGCTTTCCCTCTATTACAAACCGGATACACAAGAAAGATGGATGGTAACAAAAGGAGAGGAGTGAATAGTTGTGTTTATTTGTCTAGAAAAATGAGAAAAGCTCTCATCTAAAGGGAGAGGGGATCAAGGAAAAAGGGTCACATTAATTAACAAAATTAATCTTACTAATGTCACATAAATAAAAATTAACCATACATTAATTTTATTCTTAATCTACATTAGTATTTTTTTTAAAATGACACAATCAATTGTCATTCAAACTTTTGACCAATAATTTCAACATACAAAGATTACACAAAAATGTTTTTAAATATGAACCATGTATTATTGTGAAAAGCTAAAATAATATACAAGGTTTTTATTATTATTATTATTATCATTATTATTATTATTATTATTATTATTTCCCTCCTAACAAAATATATATACAAGTTAGAAAAACCTTTAAAAGAAAAATCCAATGATACACGTATTAAGTTTATATGGTACATACACATTGTCAACCAAAAAAAAAAAAAAAAAGATAATATATGATATCATATTCATGACTTTAATTCATATGGTGATTGGATTGTTTGGCTTAACAATATCCGGTTACCTTCGAAGATTAAGGAGATTTTGGAAGGTACTTGTTATGTCACGTGGTGGGTTATTTGGAAGTTTCGCAACCAAGTTTTGTTCGGTCCTAATTAGCCGCGTTTGGAGCTTCTTTTTGATGACATTGTTCGTTTGTCTTATTCTTGGTGTTATAGATGTAAATTTAAATATGATGAACACTTGGATGAAATGTCCTAGATACTTTTCTTTGTAATCTCTTCTAGCTCCTTGCTAATTTCTAATAAAATTGTCTTTTAGACCTCCATATAAAGACCCTCCATGAAAAACACAGGTCTAAATGACAATTTCACCCACCTAAAAACCTTTCAAACCGGTTAGTATGATTTTCACCCGTTCAAATAATAAAAATACATTTAGGCCGGTGCAAACAAAGTAAACCCGTCTAAAAAATAGCTTTTTAGGCCCCCTACTTACATATCTACAGGTCTAAATACTTTTGGGTTTTGGGTGGGATTTAATTTGATTTTGTCTTCAAAATTTTCAATCTTCCGCCCAAAACACACTCACCAACTCACCATCCATCTCTCTAGATCTAAACTATTATCAAACCCTAACCATCTATCAGCCACCGTCACCTACCCACCATCGGCGCAGCTCCACTTCGCCATCGATGCAGCTCCACTGAACCAGTGAGTGATCTTGATGTCATCATTAAGTTTATACAATATATGTTGCAACTCAGATTAATACTAGAATATTTGTGGGTTTTTGTTATATTTTTGTTGGTTTAAGCAGTAATTTATAATATGGATATGTATGTGTGAATGATTTCCTAGAGGCAACTGTTGATTGTTGACTTATGAATGTGTGAATGATGGATTAGGGACTGTGGAGTGTGGGTGTTTGGGTAATCTTATGCTTAAAAGTAAGCAGTTCTCAGTTTGCTCTATGCTTATTAATAAAGAAATTCGCCCCAGCGGGATTGCATATGCTGTTATTGTTATTAATAAGCAAATTAAGCACTTAAAAACCACTCACAAACGTTTTGTTATGTATCTCATAGAATGTTGTTTGCTTGATTTCTAGATGAACAAGGTGCATCAAAGGCTACACGAAATAAGTCTCTTATTAGCGTTAATGATAACGATTTAGGACGTCTGTTTGCTTCTGAGCATACAACATGTTCGTAAAGTAGCCTCAACAATGGTAAACACTCTCGCTGAATATTAATATGATTGCACATCAGTTATCTTTTGTAACTTAAAATTTTACTTTCAATAAGTTGATTGTCTGGTTAGGGGGTGTTTGAGTAAGTTTACCTTAAACTGCTTATTGCAATTCCGATTCAGCAAATAACCACTTGTGAGTGTTTGGATAGAGTCAAACAGCTTAGGCTTATCAAATTTTAGTTCCAATAAGTTGATTGTCTGGTTAGGAAATGAGCTTGGTTTGTAGACTAATATGATTTTAATCAATGAAATAAATCCTTGGTTTAATGTCATTTGTTTACGAAGTAAATCCTTGGTTTTCAAGTGTAGTTTTTTTATAACATTATCTACTTTCTGTATGAATTCTTGTAATGGAATAAATCAGTGGCGGCTAGCATTTAGAAGTAATATGTTAAACACATGGACAATTAGGTAGCTTTTCTTACTAAAATGTTTAAATCATGTTGTATTAGATATATGATATTTCTAGCTTTTCCTGAAGCAATTAATATTCTAGATGGACACATAGTCTAAATTGTTTCTATTAAATTCTAACTTATCTAAATTTCCATATATTTCTGCAACCAAAAGCAAGCAATACCATGGCTAACGAGGCAATTGAGAGGTTTCTGCAAAATGCTACCAGGATCATTCACATTTATTGTATTGGTGTTTTTCGTCTCCATTGAAAATATCAAAATCAATGGTCTCTATGTTCCTGTGATTGGTTTAATTGTATTTGTTCCGATTTTCTTTAACTGTTTCCTTGTTATTGAATGACTCAGGTACTTGTGCAGCAATCCTTACACATGCTTGTGCCCACTTATTTATCCTATCCTGCTCCTATAACTCGTATCAAGTCACTGCTGATGTTTATTTAGAGTTCATAACTGCTGATGTTTATTTAGATTTCACAAATTTGAGTTTTTTACTCATTATTGATGTGTGGTTGGTTGAATTTGTTGTTTTCTGTCAAAGACACTGCTGATGTGCATTTAGAGGTGACGCAAACTTGTTCATTTGGTATTTACTTTAGCACCAATGTATATTTTTTTTTTTTTTTTTTTTTTTTTGTGTTTGCCTGTGTTATCGAGCGTAAATATATATGATTCAGTAAGCAATCCCACACAACCTTGTATACGTAGCTTCAATAAGCAATCCAAACAACCCTTTTTATAAGCATTTTCAGTTAGAGAATGCTTATATAAAGAGTTGTCTGAGATTGCTTATTGAATATGCATATAAAGGGCTGTTTGGGATTGATATTTTTTTTAATAAAAAATCCATATATAGACCGGTTATAATGAAACTAACCGGTCTAAATAATGATCTTTTGGACCGGTGCATCAACCTGTCTATATGATAGTACAACCGGTCTAAATATTGATCTTTTAGACCGGTGCATCAACCGGCCTATATGACATTTATCTTTTAGACCTCCCCCCTTTTAAACCGGTTGGGTAACCGGTCTAAATGTCTCTCGCAACCGGTCTAAAAGACCTTTTTTTGTAGTAGTGTATAAAACTCGACGATGTTTATTATCAAGTATGTGTACAATGTTATATATATGGTGTATTACTATCAGAGACAAATAAACAATGACATGAAAACATAAAATTGTAGAAAGTGATACCGTAAATCTTTTGATCGTGAAGCTAGAATCACAACACAAATAAGGAAAATGTTGAGGCCTGTGATGAACACAGTTTCCTTAAGACAGATTCGTCCTCTCCACGGTGCTTGAGAATCGTGAACGTCTATCTCCCAGGATACAACAACAACGGATAAATACGTTAGCACAAACGGGTTATTAAGGCGAACCAAAACCGTGCTTTCCCTCTATTACAAATCGGATACACAAGAAAGATGGATGGTAACAAAAGGAGAGGAGTGAATAGTTGTGTTTATTTGTCTAGAAAAATGAGAAAAGCTCTCATCTAAAGGGAGAGGGGATCAAGGAAAAAGGGTCACATTAATTAACAAAATTAATCTTACTAATGTCACATAAATAAAAATTAACCATACATTAATTTTATTCTTAATCTACATTAGTATTTTTTTTAAAATGACACAATCAATTGTCATTCAAACTTTTGACCAATAATTTCAACATACAAAGATTACACAAAAATGTTTTTAAATATGAACCATGTATTATTGTGAAAAGCTAAAATAATATACAAGGTTTTTATTATTATTATTATTATCATTATTATTATTATTATTATTATTATTTCCCTCCTAACAAAATATATATACAAGTTAGAAAAACCTTTAAAAGAAAAATCCAATGATACACGTATTAAGTTTATATGGTACATACACATTGTCAACCAAAAAAAAAAAAAAAAAAAGATAATATATGATATCATATTCATGACTTTAATTCATATGGTGATTGGATTGTTTGGCTTAACAATATCCGGTTACCTTCGAAGATTAAGGAGATTTTGGAAGGTACTTGTTATGTCACGTGGTGGGTTATTTGGAAGTTTCGCAACCAAGTTTTGTTCGGTCCTAATTAGCCGCGTTTGGAGCTTCTTTTTGATGACATTGTTCGTTTGTCTTATTCTTGGTGTTATAGATGTAAATTTAAATATGATGAACACTTGGATGAAATGTCCTAGATACTTTTCTTTGTAATCTCTTCTAGCTCCTTGCTAATTTCTAATAAAATTGCCATTCAAAAAAAATATATTACATGGTGAAAAAGATTTAGCAAATATTAGAACACGGTTTGGTGATGTATATGGATATAGTAGACTTAATAATAATGTCTATATAACAAAATCTTTACCTTGTTTATTTGAATGTGATTTCCAAGTTTTGTTTATATTTTTGTTAAGTTAGAATCAAAATATACCTTGTATATATTTAGACTGATCACAGGATCTTTAATACACGCATTATTCATGTGTTTATTTATGGATTTTCTAACTTGTTTCATAGTGGCACATGGCATGGTTAGATGTAATTATTGAACGTAATTATTTCCGAAAATAAGTTTATTCTATATTAACGAAGTTGAATTTGCTAGCTACAACAAAATTAGGAAGTATTAATAGCGACTTATAAATATGGTAATTTGTGTTTGTCACAAGTTAAAAAAAAAAAAAAAAAAAAAAAAGCCTCTTTATTTATATAGATCACAGGATTAGTAAATTAACTTGGATTGGTAATGCACAAAAAGTTAATGAGAAAAAGCATATAACAATATGGGCATCATACAAAGTTGTTTAACAACAGCCGTAAAGGCAGATTCAGTCAGGTCACATGCTAATTAATGACTTGGCCTACCAACATCAAATTCAAGAAACCGGAAAGTTTGAGCAAGAAATCAAGCCTCTAGATATTCTTAAGGTTCCTGAGTATTATGAGGGATTTAAGATATATTTCAAGGATCTATTGATCAGTGACCATGAGACACTTAGAAAGTCGTTAGGTGGGATTGGTGTCGCGGTTTATGAATCAAAGTGATCATTGTTTGATGGAAGTGCGTAAACCGGTTATGATTGATGGTGAAACACGAAACAATGTTGTGGAACTTAAAGCTTTGATTGAAGGTTTGAATACTGCTGTTGAGCTAGGGTTGAAACGTGTTCATATTTTCTGTAACAATAAGTTGATTTATCAATATGTAAGTCCTTAGTCCTTAGATCTACATTTTGTCATGAGCTTTCAGTGAAGTATGAGCCTGATAGCATATCTAATCTACGCATTAAAAGTTTACATCACTTGGTAGTAAAATTGATAACATTTTTTGGACTATGAATATACAAAACCAGTTATTATAATTTATAAGGATCGATCTCAATAAGATAGTACGTTTTAATATGTTATAAATATACCTAATGGTTGGATTGTGAAACATTGGTGTGTTGAGTAGTGTTATATTAGATATTTATGCTATTTTAAAGTCTTGGTTGATGATGTTTTGAATCAAATCCTATACCACTTAGATGTTTAAGTGCAAATGTAGATGATATAATGCCATTTAATCGATGTTATCATTTCTGCACGCAATGCAGCTCACCGATGAAGTGCGACCAACAAACAGCACGATTATGAGATTGGTTGAGTTCATCATTTTCCTAAAGAAGTTTTCTTATTGTGTCCCATATCTCATCAGTCAAAACAATGTCAAGTTTGCCTATAATCTCGCAAGAGAGGCAATTGCTTCTCATACCACTAGATATGCAGAAAATTCTTCTCAGAAGCCATTACTTGACCAATGTAAAATCTGTTTTGAATCTGTTTATAGTATTCGATCAAATGATTTCTGTTATGGGATGTTTACACAGATATTGTTTTTTGTGTATGAGAAAGCACGTCGAAACAAAGTTGCTTCAAGGGCAACTGCCCGAATGCCCACTTGAAAAATGCAGAACTAAACTCAAAATTGAGAGTTGCAACATGTTTCTAACTCCAAAGTTATATGAACTAATGATGTTGAGAATTAAAGAAGCTGCTATTCCTCCTGCTGAAAGAGTTTATTGTCCATTTTCTTATTGCTCAGCTTTAATGTCGAAAACTGAGGTTCAAGTATATACATCATCATCATTCACTGCTGCTCGAGGAAATGGAATGAGAAAATGTGTCAAATGTCAACGCATTTTTTGTATCAATTGCCAAGTAGCTTGGCATGATAACATGACTTGCAATGGTTACATGAAGCATAATCAAACTCTTAATGAGGAAAAATTTAATCTACTTGCAACAGAGAATCGCTGGCGGCAGTGTAGCAAGTGCAAATATATGGTTGAACTTAGAGTGGGATGCTACCATATTTCTTGCAGGTATTTGTATTCTCCTCTATTTCATGAACATATATATGATTTTTTTGGTCTGGAAAAGGAACTATTATGAAGCTTGGGACCACTCATACCCCATGTAGTATTTTGAAGCAGTTACTTCTAATTTTATTGATCAATTGATTTATAGATCAATGATCAAACTCATGACTAAACGTCTAAAAGGACTTCACTCTATTAAGATACATCAATAACACGAAAAGCTAATAGTTATTGAAATACTGTTTATGCGATTAGCCATCTAAAATACTCCTGTTTTCCTCTTCCTTAGACGCATTAACTTCAAAAGTTTATATAGTTGGCCAAAAAGCTAAAGCAAAGCCTCCACTTTTATAACAGGAGGCCAAATTAGTAAAGCACTACCCACTTTCCCATCGAAAAAGTCATTTAAGTGAACTTTTTAATCGAACTAACATTTCGGCTTCTAGGATTCACTGACATATTCCCAGTAAAAATTTACAAAAGATCTGGGGTAAAAAAAAGTGAGTTATTTCCATAACGAAGAAAAGGTTTGATTTGATGACATAAAGGATAAAAGCTACACCTGTGGAGCTGATTTGAAGAAACAGATATGCGGGTGTAGAATGTGGGATGAGAGATCCCGTCGGGATTCACACTAAATTGTTCATAATGGATTAACATTTATGGTCAAACCGAAAGTATCATACAATATCTACTGCTCGAGTTGCATTTCATCGTGGCATCTTTTTTACACGATCACTTCTTTGAGAAAACTTTCCTTTTTATTATTATTATTATTATTATTATTATTATTATTATTATTATTATTATTATCTTTATCTTTATTATTATTTTTATTATTTTAATTATTATTTTATGAATTGAGTTGATCTTAATCTTAACTACTTATAATGTAGATTTAGTCAAAGGGGAAAAGTGAAAAACTAAATTTTCAGTCAATTCTCATTTTGCCCTTCTATACTACAAGGGTGAGAGAAAATGAATTGTGTAATTAATGCTCTTATTAAAACACCTCATAACTTAAAATTACAATAATTTATTCATATGGTACAACCAATTAAAAGCATCTATATCAAATTAAAACAATCAATTAAAATACCCCTTACTAAAAAGAGTACAATAAAATTTTCACAATATACAATTTAAACAAGCTACAACATAATATAAAATATAAAATAATTAAACACACTAATTAATGTTATTTTTAAAACACCCTAAAATGAAAAGTATATGTTATTATACACATTATACAAATTAATAAAACACACAAAACTTTATACAAGCTAACAAGTTGATGTTGCATATAGTTTTGAAAACTGGACCGGACCAACGGGTTCAACTGGGAAAAACATATAGTTTTGAAAACTGGACACGACGGGTTCAATTATTAAAAGCATGACTCAGTTTAAATCGACCCATTTTTCGGCCGGAACAGTTCAACCGGGTTTCAAAACATTATGTTGACATGAGCTTAAGTATCAAAGTCAATAAGTCAATAAGTCAACACATTTAATCCCTAAATCTTCAAAATTTTATTAGAGGTGGCAAAACGGGCGGGCACGGGCACGGGCTAAAATGGCACGAGTTAAAACGGGCACGGGCACGGGCTAAACGGACAAATTATAAATCAGGCCAAACGGGCACGGGCTAAAACGAGCAAATTATAATTCAACTATTAAAAACATTTGGAACAGTCCTAAAAACCCCTTTAATTCATCTTGTAAAAAAAGATCAAGCATCTAAGTCTTAACTATATTTAATTATTTTTTCTTAAAAAAAAAGTATTAAATGAATTAAAATGCAACTAATTAAATATATCTATCAATTAATTAGAGTATTAAATAATTATGCATAAAATAATTGATAAATGAGATAAATTAAAATTAAAATAGTTGGAATGTTTTATAGTTACCAGTGACAAGTGAATTGGTCGGAAAAAATGAGAGTAATTGCTTGAAAGTTGAATTGTGTGATTCGAAAGCCCATCTAATAATATATGTTTTTATCTTTTGCCTGTAAGAGCCCATCAAATAAATGCAAGGGGGCAAAAAACGCCCCAAACTTTTAAAAAAGTGTCAAAAATCGCCCAAAAATTACAAATTTGGCAAGATTTGCCACCCCTAACTTTTATTAATTTTCATTTATAACCCATAAACTTTCTTTTATCACTAAACGATCTGTCGTTATAAAGTCCCGTTGCTATGCACGGGTATTCGTCTAGTATATAATAATATGAATCTTGTTTTATTTTATTCTTAGATTATATTAATCTCTAAATCGTTTCCGTCTTGTCTTTTATTATTATTATTATTATTATTATTATTATTATTATTATTATTATTATTATTATTATTATTATCTATATTAATAAACCAGTACACTTTACAAGCCCCTTAAAGCACACATTGCAATTAATTCGCTGATGTGTCTTCACTCTGATTGGTCCATGCTTTAATGCGTACAAGTTCACAATGCACTACTTCCTCACACATTATACTCGAAACATAAACCACGCTCCAAATCAATGCTTCTATTTTTGCTAATTCATTAAACCCATTCAATTTCTTTGTAACCGAATAACCCATACCACGCTCCAAATCAATTTAATTTCAGTTTCAATTCATCCATTGCCAATGATTCAAAAAAAAAAAAAAAAAAAAAAAAAAAAAAAAAAAAAAAAAAAAAAAAAAACATCCAAAAAGGTTGTACGATTCTTTGTAACTTTGTTCAACCAGATTCGTCAACCCTAAGAACGAGATCTATGCCAGTGGAGGAAGGAGATAAAGAACAAAAATTCCATTGGTATTAATATATTTGCTTTGATTAAGTATATTTGCTTATAAATAATCAATTTAGTTTTTTTTTTTCCTGATTAAATTTAATATATTTGCTATGATTAAGTTCAATTCAATTGTGTTGTAGCAAAACCCTAGAAAAAAAAGATGGGGAAAATTAATTTTATGAATTAGTTTTTATAATTTGGTTATAGTTAGACTGTTCAGACATTGGTCTAAGATGTTTTCTGAAAATTTCAGATGGCAGTGGGCATGTCTGATCGGGGTTCCATTCAGAAACACAAGCTGACATGAAGGTATGTATGTTTTTGCATCACTTCCACTAAGGTGGTGAAATATATTTTATCTCCAACATGTGAAATATAATACTATCTAAAATGGAGCAAGTCAAATGAGTCGATATTGGCCAAACGTTGAACATAATTGCCAAACGTTGAACATAATTGCATAAAATGTGTGTTTTCTATGTATTAAGAATTTTTCATTGATGAGATTTTAAAATTTGGTTTGAACGTTGGTGTTGCTTGATGTGAGTAGAGGTGGTTTAATAAACATGCTCTCCTGCTATTTAAATTTTTGATGAGATGTTCAAAAAAATGTTTGATGGGATTTTAAGAAGATATTAGCTTGATCATTTGTGTTTTTGTAATTCTTCAGGTTACGCGTTTATGTTTTATATGAGTGAGGGCCTTTGTCGACAAAAATTCCAAGTCTGTCATTTGTTGGTGTTTTATTTCATCATGTTACTGGATTTGATATACAGTTTTAATACTATCTTGATTCTAGGGCTTTCAATTCCTTACAATTTCTCACTAACTTCATAGGTCTACCGAGTATCATAAACATGTCTGAAATGAGGTTGTCAAGCAGGTTTGCTCTTGAATCTCGATAAGCTTTTCATGTACAATTTATATTTCAACTCTGAGTCTGAATATGGTACGCCTATTCACAAAAGTTATTCATTTTTTGTGTTATGAACAATTATTATGCACTCCAATTTGACAGCAAATACAAAAACATGGCCATCTTTCATCTCATTACAAGCCAATAAAGCATGTCCAATGCGTGTTTACTATGCACGCCAACCGTTTATAAATTATGTTTTTGTGTATGCGTTGAATTATATATGTGTTTTCTATGCATGTCAAATGAGTCGATATTTACTTTCCTTAAACGTGTTGGTCCACAGTTGCTGAATTAATTATTGTTTTTTGTTATTAAGGGATACTGGGAATTCTATATAATCCGTCATTGGAATCGATCACAGTCTCACAGATAAGGCACCTAATGTATTGATATAGAAGTAGAGTATTTTTCTACTTATGAATAATTGGAATGTTATAATGTACAAACCTTACACTAATTTTAATAGCGCTTGCAGGAATGAATACTGGATCCAGGGTACTGGATTTTGCTACGCTGGTTCTTCGTGGAAATTTGGTCATTGATGGCGGCACCAGTTCATCTTATAGACAAGAACCTATTCCGGTAACGGGCATTCCCAAAGTGAAAAGAAAAAGAGTCGTTAAGAATTCAGTAATATTTTATGATACATGTATTTGTGCAAAAGTGTTTGTGACGAGTATTTGTACTAATTTACCTTCCCATTGCAGTTCAGACAGGTGGGTCATCTTCTCGAGTTTCATTTGTGAATAACAAGTGTCGTGGTGGCAGAGAAACATGTAATAGGCGACTATCAATATCTTATATACAAATGCATATGTTATTTGTAATGGCAGCTTACAGTAATGATATATTATGTGATTTCCTTTCTTTTTTTTTTCAAGGGTTTATGTTTTCATATAATCTATTTATGATAGTTTGTTTATGTGGTTTAAGAACATCAATCGAAAAACCAGGAGAGTGACATAATCAATTGTTTCAATCAATCAACTTTATAATTGATTTGTAGGATGCAATGTTATTTTTCATGTTTTCTATGTACTTATCAGTAGGTTGAATAGGTCAGCGGTTTATATGCTTATTTCGTATGTTTGTTTCTATAGATTCAAGAATATAATGTTATATCCTTTTTGATAAGTATGAAAGTATAGGCGACCGGGAAAAACTAAAAAGAATGGTAAATTCTTTAATCTTTTGAATGTGTTTGATCATGATTGCTAACTCTCAATATTGGTTTGTATGTGATAAGTTTTTAGGAATTGCTTGAAAAATATAGCGCTGGTGGTCCATGGCAGTTTGTTGGATTGTTGTCCCTATTTGACCCGCCAAGACATGATAGTGCTGAGACCATTCGTAGAGCTCTAAATCTCAGTGTAAACGTCAAGATGATTACTGGTAATCATTATATTTAGTGATTATGAAATATAAATAGTGCACACTAATTGTTTGATTAAATGTCAATAAAACTATGTTTACCATTCATATGTGATAGTGAAGAAGAGTCGCATCACACATGAATAGTAAGGTTGTTTTCTTTGTAAAAAGCTCTAATTTAAAAGACAATGATTGCTATATAATAAGCAACTCATTTATACAATTATACACGTACACAGGTTGTAACATGTTCAAGATGACGATGGCATGTTTCATAATGATCAACAATGGATGTCATGATTAGTTAAGTGTTATTTCACTTAAATACCAAATGACACTTCTTATGAGGTATTGCTCTTCTTTTAGTTTTGTTTCATATGCCAATTTACTTCCCCTTCGACATTAATTAGAACCCATGTTATTATAAGCTTTAAATATGATCATAAACTAAATAATAAATAAACTGTTAGCATTGATTATAATAAGCAAACCAACATTATTACACATTAATGCAACAAAATTTGGAATAAAGAATTAAGGCCTATTAACATGTTTGACCAATGTGACCCATTGCCCTTTTGTTTGTTTGTTTGTTTGAAACGTTTGAGTTAAAAGACGACCCAATCAACCCATTCCTATGCCAATGTGTACCAGTTTATGAAAATGACATTAGTTAAATTCTGAACAGGATCAGCTAGAAAATGACATTGAGAAAGTCAATGATTATGATAAGGTATTTAACTAATTGACCTCTGTTAGTAATATATTTTCTATTTTAAGCTTGCACTGACATGGTTACTATGGAAAAAATGTGGCTTGACAAAGTATACTCTATTTTCAGGCCATAAACAAGCAAATTTCAGGTGTCTACAAACGGGTGGATAGCTCAATAGACTATACTTTTCAGGTTTTACCGCTAATTTTTAAAATGATTGTACTCTAATTTAGAAGTGATTGTGTGCACCTAAACATGATTTGCTATGCATCCTCCATAGTCAATATTCGATGCAAACTTTTACGTGGGTACGTATAACAGCTCTCCAAAAGTAGAAAAGTCCTCAGCAGACGGTGAGAATGAGAGGGTCATATATGGTCTGTCCTTAGTTATATAAGAGCTTGCATTCGTGTTTAGGTTATATTTTGGTACTTTCAGGCTTGCTACTAGGAAAGTTATAAACTAATTGCAACATGCTAGACTAAAGGTTTACATCTGAGCTTATTAAATTCTATGTTTTATTTGGGAATTTGATTATTTTGAATTAGGGATAACTTGCGAGAAATTTTTTTGATCTTGATTGGTATTTTTAATTTGATAGGTTGCTTTATATTGCACTTTGTAGTTTGGCCTAAGTTTGTAAGCTATTTGCCTAATGAACATGATTATTGAAAAATTAATAATCAATGAGTGTTACTCTTTTGTAACCGAAAGAGTAATGTCAAAAACCGTTAACCCATTATTGGTACTTATACTTTCCATCAATTTTTTAGGTTTTGCATCATATAGGTGATGATAGATTTATGGAAGTTACATCGAGCAGAAAACATTTGTAATAAAAATCACCTTTGCAAATACTCTACTTTTAATTAGTTATTGTTATTGCAATTTTGTGAAAAGTTTAGTAAGTATTATTAAAGAATTCTAATGATAGGCAACTGAAGGTTCGTAAATATGAACCAACAAGGGCAGAAACATGTAGCTTTTTATAAACTCGGAGAGACTGCCACGATGGTTAACTAATTCGGCATGAATATAGGCTGAACCTTTGGCTCGAAAGCGCTATGCTACATGTATAATTCAGGTTGAACCATTGCCCCGAACCACTAGAACGAAGTCTAATATTATTTCAAACTTTGCAGCTATATCTTTTGGAGACGAATTTCATTTTAGGTAGTCGATTAGATCTATGAGCAACTCTAACAAATTAAGAGCCAGAGAGTTATGTCCATGGCTAAACGGATTCAGGTACGTGCTACTTCACGAATATGAAAACATTCGGTTCTAGATGGTTTGATTTACGAATATCTGTCTTCAGGTGACCATGGATGTGGAGTTGGATTCTCAAGTTCCATCGTAGACAATGTCAAGCCATTGCAGCGGCTAAACGGTTATATGCCATCAGCCATCGCTTCCAAGTTCCAACAAACATGAGCTTTTGAGATATCTTTTGGACATCCTTCAAGAAACTACTTATGGACCAGTTCCCTTCTCCCATAGCCGAATAATTTGTAACCGATGGGCTAAAGCCATTGATTATGAAAATCTGATAAAGATTATTGTGTTAAGTTACTATTGTCGTTATAAGGCTCCATTTTTTTAGCAAATCATTGGTAAATTCACTCATTTATTTCATATTAGGTTTTATATATCATGTAAATGCTATTGTATATGTATTTTCATGCCTCAGTATATAACAATATGATGTACAAAAATATTAACAATGTTATTAAATAGTAACGTCATAATATTTATTTTACCTTTTCAACAACTATTACTTTTTTTTTATAGCAACTGTCAATAACTCAAGGACTTCTATTCAAGCACAAATCATTAATAGGACACATTTTGAAAATAAGGTTATCATGCCACGATTGAGAATTACTCCATCTGATAAGCGTTTACCTCAAAAGATCGCGAGGAAACAATATCCCATTTCGGTGTCATTCGCCATGACAATAAACAAGAGCCAAGGGTAATCACTTTCAAAAGTCGGATTGTATCTACCACGTCCCGTGTTTACACTTGGACAAATATATGAGGCTCTTTCACATGTGAAAAGCAAAAAGGTTTGAAGGTTGTTATTTCAGATGTGGATGGTACCCTATAAAAAAAACTAATATAAATGTGGTATATAAAGAAGTTCTTCAAGGTACATGATCAAACGGTCATAGGTACGTACAATATACATATTACATGTTTTGTGGCATTTTCTTATTTACACTTATTATAAATCCCAAACATCTTTTACTTACATATATTTTTTTAACTTATCACGTGTTCACGTAATGGACCTTTTGTTGAAGTGTTGGAATGGTCACTACATACACAAGACAAACATATTGGAGATCACGAGGCAATGAACGTTTATAACATAGATAATTACAAGCATTGTATTTTGTATTATCATTCACTTATAACTTATTATTCCGTTACAAAAAAAATTCATTCCGTTTATGTTCGTTGTTCTTACTTACTTTATTTACGTACTTAAATTTTTTATGCAAAAATCCTCTAAAATCCTGTGGATTCCACGGGTCTATAAGCTAGTTATTAATAAAAGCTAATATACCTTTGATGTTTTTCAGATGATCGAAGCTTGAAAAACCGATCATTATCTTGATCTCATTTTTGAACTTTAGTGCTTATGAACATTATCATTCATTAAATGCAGTTATTAAGGACAGGATTCCTCACCTTTCAAACATGACTTTGTCACGTCGTCCCCATTGTGTTGCCCGTCTATTTGATGGTGTTCGTCTTGTCACATAATGAGCTGATTGGACTTTGGAGATGGAGAAACCATGTTGTTCACACGATGTCAGCCACCCAAAGGCTATTGGAGTTGATTAAAGCAGATGGATCAGCAACCCGAAGGCTGGCTGTTGCAGATGCAATCAAAGGGGGCATTAAGCAATAAGAGGGTTTTTATTGTAACTTGGCCATACCAGGTTTGATTATATTAACAAGTCGGGTCGTGTTTGATTAAGGAAAAATACTATGTGTCGATGTATTTAACATTTATTGTAGTCCATAGATTATAAATACTTAATAAATTATATTCACACCGACGCACAATTGTATTAATCTGCTTGCCATATTAAAAATAACTCGGCTTTTAGAAATGTGATTATTTTCTTGATCGAAACGGTAATATTTCTAAAATTTCTAGAAAGATATAATGCTGAAAAGTTATGATTAGATAACCTATAATGCTAAAAAAATAACATATAAAACCATCCGTAATAAGGGTGATTGAATGTGTTTTCGAGCCAAGAAGGACACGTCCTCCTTGTTACACCCACTCAACTAGCACACGTCTTCGACAAGAAAATGGGAGGGCTCGGTCGTGTGCAAGACCAAATTATGGGGAGAGTAGTCGAGGGCCAATGGTCGGAAAAAAAAGTCGGTGGGCACTTTTAATAGAAAAGAATTTTATCAAAGTACTTTTATACCGAGATACAAAAATACTGAAATTCTCTATCTCGAGCTTGAATGTCAAACTTTGATCCTGTTGAGGTTTATGAAGTATAAAAAATTACATTAGTTGTGTATATACACATGCTATGTACTAGATAAATTTAGAAAATCCTAATTAATGCAGTAATATATTTACAATGGGTTTCGCTAAACACCGCCCACTGGGCAATGTTTAAGCCACATTAAATAATCTGTTTCTTCCATGTTTAAAGTAATTATGCATTTAATACACAATAAATAAACATAAAAATTAACTTAAATATATATCATTTTTCATTTAACAAAGTCCAAATTTCCTTATATATTCATGTTAAGCATTGCCCAGTGGGCATTGTTTAGCAAAACCCATTTACAATTGCATCGACATGCATTAAATTTTAAATCCTAGTTAAATTAAATGAATAAAAATAAAACCTTTTATACATAAGTGTTACTTTATCATACCAGCAAAAAAAGATAAAAAAAAACGTTGACTAAATTATTAAAATGTTTACTTTAAAAATAGTTAATAACTCCACCACGTCCCTTTCTCCCTCATCACTCTCCTACTTTTTACTCCATCTTTTCTGATAAACAAAACAACTTGAAAACAGATTTGACATTTAAATGCACTCTATCTAATGATAACCTGAGTGTGTCGAGGGCACTCGAATTATTTGCTTGAGGGCACTCGAATTATTTTCCTATGTATTTAAGGTATCCGCAAGAGCTTGGTTGAGGGCAACGCCCCCGCTACCATACAAGTAGCTCCGCCCCTGGTTTGGCTCTATTGCAAATCCTCTCCTTATTTGGCCCGTGTTTCATTTCATGATTGTTAAAGCAGTTCTTTTCAGTAGCAATATTACAGAACTTAACACAAATATGTGATCTTCCATTTCAAGATCTTCATCACACATTGGACATCTCACATAATCAAGTTCAACCCCTATAGTCAAGATTAATTCTTGTAGGCTGTGGACGTATGGTCCGGACTGGATCCTACATGGGCCAGGCCCGGCAGACAGCGGCCCACTCTACGCCTAAACCCTAATTCCATGCCTTATAAATATAGGGCTGGGACTCTCTTCTTGACACAATACAACAGGTTACTCTAAACCTAACTCTTATAAGCCATATCGCATCGATACTAACTTGACCGTCGGAGGTGGATCCCGGGGCTATGGCCTCGGGTCCACTCCTAACGGGTTCTCTTTGTTGACAGGTCTACTTAGGGCTCGAGAAGACGACTAACGGCCCAAGGAGAGTCATTGAATTAGCCTACGCCAGATTATGCATCAACAAGTGGCGCCATCCGTGGGACCATGAATAAACAATGTTTCGTGTTCTCATATTACCGAAAAGCAGAAATCAGTTTCTAAAGTCGGTAACTCTAAAAACCCTTGTGTTTTTGTTTTTTCTGCCATGCGTGAATTTAAAAGAACTGGTGAATTTATTCTGCCATGCGTGAATTTATTCTGCCATGCGTAATATATGTTCCTTAAATCCATGCGTTCCTTAAATCCTGTTAACAAAACATGTGGAAAAGAAACTGCCATGAATGCGCATCACCATCGCATAAGATATTATGAATATTTTCTAAATATTTAATAAATAATCCCGATATTTTTGTGTATATCTTTTAAATTGGTAAGATATATTATCTTTTAAATATTAAGAAGATTTTATGTAAATCTTTTAAACTTGGTAAACACGATTTTACCTATAACCGCACGTAAGTCCGCACGATCGGACCTACTTTATCTTTTAGCCGCGAACAACGCAGTCATGATAAATCTACCCGCGTTAGGCCATGCGTTCGGACATCTTCGCAGATTGGCGCCATGAGCGCACTGTCACGTACAGGCACCACTATGCTAGTCAATCGCCATGAGCGCACTGGACGAAAGTCGTGGTCCTCTGCGATCATCCACAAAACATTAGTGTCTATGCAGTCACGATAAATCTATCTGCGTCTGTGCGTGCAACAGAAACTATTAGTCGCGGTCATGGTACGTCCATCCGCGCCATTGTTTTTATTATAATAAAAAAGAAAAAGATCAATCAATTGCCATGAGCGCACTGCGTTCGTAGATTAGCTACGTGCTACTTCTCTTATATAGTTTGTAAAACCTCACGATAGGTGTAATTTGCACTACTACTTCTCTTATATATTAATTATATATGCTATGTGCTACATATTGCTTCACGCTAATCTTTTACTTCATTAGATTTTATATGTTGCGATTCGCGGCATATACTTTTAATATTTGCATTAAGTGTTTTTCAGGATTTGAATAACTCAGTTTAATACTCCTACAAGAGTAGCACCATCAAACTTGGGGGGCTACTAGGGTATATAATACCATTGTTTCCGTACAAGTCACGCAGTCATATTTGGAAGCAGATCGTACGTAAGAGGTATTGCAAGCCCGATACAAAGACGGATTTAAATATTCGCACCATCTTGCCGCAGGGGAGACTGATGAGGCGAAAAATGATCCGTTTTTAGGGGGTCATTTAAGCCCGAATTCGAATTTATTTGATCAAATATTGCCCTAAATCGTTCCTTTTGTGATTTTAGGTACTTTGGGAGTGAAATCTGGAAAAGGAAGCAATTCGGACGTTTTTGGAGCATAAAAGTGAAGAAAACGCCAAAGTCTTAATTTTTCATGCTGGGAACAGTGCATGACGGCGTCAAGAGTAGCTCCCTGACGGCGTCAAGAGTAAAATTCCATGACGATCCAGAAGAGTTTTGACGGCGTCATGAAGGTAGGGCGTCAAGAGTAAAAGTCATGACGGCCTGGAAATAAATTGTTCTTAACGGCGTCAAATGTAGATCTAGGCAGTCCGAGGGTTGTTTTGGCGGCGAGGTGACGGCGTCACCTAATTGGTCTTGACGCCGTCAGACCCCTTTTCCTATATATAGTTTTCTAGTTTTTCACAAAAAGAGAGAAGTTTTGGAAGAAACCCTAAGTACGATTTTGGTGTAACTTTACAGGTTTTTTAAGGGTTCCAACCCCTTGATACCTTGCATGATTAATCAAGATAAGTGTTCTTCTAATTCAATCAATATGTCTATGTGTTGGTTGTCTATATCTTGTTCTTGTCTTAATTTCATCATGCTAGGCTAGATCTATCTTGTGTTTGCTTAGATCTAATGAAACCTAGATATTGATTATGTGTTGATTACTTGTTTATTCTTGTCTTGGATGAATGATTTATATGTTAGGCTTAAGAAAACTGGCAGATCTCCAATTGGTAACATGCTTGAACGTCTTAAGAAACATGAACCAACGCGCACTAGGTCTTTATTGGTTGTATTTAATGTATGAGCCACTGTTTACAATCCCTATAGTTGTGCTGGACATGGTGTAGGAGGAGATAAGAGCTCATAGAATTGGGGAGTTATGTGTGCCACCCCATGAATGGTATTAAGGAATACGATCCGTCATCCATGCAATTATAACAAGTAATTAACATGTAAAAGATATCTAGGGAGTAGTGAAATCTAAGTAAACACATTTTCTCCAATTACTGCTCACAACCTTAGTATAAATTAGTTTATTTTCATTTTTAGTATTTTATTTTGATTGCATCTTTAGTATTGGGTTAGTTGATTAGCAACTAATTCCGCCCAAATCCTTCAAACCCGAGATTTTAATTTGCTTTCCATAAAATATAAAAACACAAAAATAATCATCCCTCACCTTTAGAACTAGTATTTAGGCTTTCTAATCCTAGCGACACTATTCCTAAGCTGAACGATCAATCCCCCGGTACTTTTCACTATACTATACTGTTAATACAAATATCGCCTAAAAACGTTATTTATATTTTACGATCTTTGCTAAGTTTTGTTAATGACAAAGTATGAACTTTAGCTAAGAGTAAATTATCACTTTGAGTGTTTAAGTCTTGTTTAACTAATGTTTACATTTCCTTTTAAACTAAACATTGTTTTTATTTTTTAAATTAGAAAGTGTCTTGTCATATCATATTTATTTCTTTAAATAGAATTGTCACATCACACTTATGGCAAGTTTTGTCAATATGCATTTATGTGTTTGACTAACTTTGTAGTGACTTGCAAGTTTGGTGTTTGACTAGTGTAATGTGATGTGACATTGTTTGGTTGCTAGGATTTATGAGACAAGACCTTGTTTGGTTTGAAGAGTTATTGCATAAACCTACTGCAGACCCGGCGGTACCCTGGGGGTACACGGGCGGAACCCATCTGAGGGTTCCGCCTGATCCGCCAAGCATGCAGTATGGTGTGCTATAAATACCAAGCCATAACTTGATTTTTGCCTAACCCTTTAGGACTTATTCTCACACATTCTCTCAACTAACTCAGTAACCCTTGACTTGTGTGATTCTCTTATGTAGCAAGGAACTCCACAAGATCATTCAAGAAGTTGCAAGCTTCAACTCTAAAGTTGCAAGTCTTGGTAGCTTGATCATGTATAAGCTTTGGTAGTTTATACTTCATGTGTGTCATGTATGTAGAAGTTATAGGTTAGTATTTTAGGCCTCAAAATACGTAGTGTGTTGGGAGTTGTTGTACCCTAGTAAAAGAACTAACGGGAGTGGTTGTACCCTTGGTAAAGAACTCGACATCTAGCTTTGTGTCGGTAAAAGTGTAAGCGACGAATGGGAGTGGTTGTACCCTTGTAAAAGAACTCGACATCTAGCTTTGTGTCGGTAAAAGTATAAGCGACGTGTAAGGTTTTCTCCGCCGGTGAAAGGAGCTTGTTGATTAGTGTTTATAACTCTCGAGTTGGAAACTCGAGGCGTGGATGTAGGGCAAGGAAAAAGAGTCCTTGTAGCCGAACCACGATAAACTATCGTGTTGTGGTTTGATTGTTTCTTTCTCTATCTTTGCTTATTATATGTTGTTGTTTAGTTAGAATTGTTGATCACATATAAAGCTTTTCAAAGAACCAAAACAAGTAATATTGTTCTTATATCTTTCAACATAAGTAAAGCTTTTCAAAGAACTAAACAAGCAAAGTTAGAATCATTACAAGTAAAGCTTTTCAAAGTATAAAACAAGTTAAGTTAGAATGGTTATCTACATGTAAAGTCTTTTCAAAGAATCAAACATGTTAAGTTGTGTTTATATCTTTAACCAAATGTCAAGTTCTCAAAGATTATTTAAGCAAATAAGAATCGAAAAAGCGGTAAACTATTCAACCCCCCTTCTAGTTTTCCACATATACTACAACGATCAGGTACACTGCCTGGTGGGGGGTGTAAGCTTCTCGAGATCCCTCGAGAGGTAAAGCCTGTTGCGATTCCCACGCATCAAGTTTTTGGCGCCGCAGCCCGGGGAATAGTTATTGTCTAGGTTAGAATTTCTTTTTATTAGGTCTACTTGCTAGATTCCTTTCTAGTAAGATTTTATTTTTATTTTTAAGTTTTCTTTAGTCTATCTTTTCTTTGTGTCTTTGTTCGTAAAAACCTTTCCATTGACTCTTCCGTTCACCATTATGGAGAACGTGAATCCACCAAGTCCGACACTAGAGTTTTACCAGAAAAAATATAATTACACTAGTTTGGATATACCAAGATGGAGCAATGAAATGAGGAGGACAGGATCTTATATTGATTTTATTGAGTACCTTGAGAAAAGAGGCCAAGTGCATAAGACTTTTAAAGAATTCACCTTAGGAGCTCCATCAACCCCTCAAAATGCCTCACTTAGTGAAACCTATGCACCATATGAGCCTTCACCTAGGATAGTTTCGTATGAGCCACCTAGCTGCATGTCATGGTTAGGCCCTACCATAATACAGGATGAACACATAGGTGACCTTGATGCGATTGAGGATGTAGCCGAGCATGATCACATTGATCAAAAAGACCTAGGTTTTATGATCGATAATGATGAATCTCAAGAAACAGATGATGAATCTCTTGGGCAATTTGTATATAGCAGTCAGAATATTGAGGATGACCCTTATGATTCGGACATAGAAGTTGAGATGCCTAGAGAAGCACGTGAGATACTTGGGAGAATGTTAGGGCTAGATCCTGACACATGGAATGATGAGGTGAACAACATAAGCCCACAAAATACTCAACCATCATTTGAGGCACAGGCACCGCCCGTGACTTACCCGGAAGAAGTAGAAGAAACTTTAGGAATTCCAATGGAGGTAGAACCCTTGGACCAGGCACCACTTGAGGATATAGGTTTGAACACTTGTAGTGATAACCTTACTCCTAGTTCTAGGGAATTTCCTAGTGTTGATGAACCGGAACCTCAATCTTTACACACCTTTCCATCCTTAGATATATTTCTAGGAGACAAAAGAGGAACCAACCCACCCATCAACCAATATTATCCGGGTAGTTTTAGGATGAAGGAAGCCATTCACTCACCCCCTTCACCTCACGTGGCATATTCACACCCTAAGGGTGTGTATCGCTACTTTCACCCACACTTAATCCTAAGTGTAGGGAGAACCTCCCCTATTTCCGTTAAATAAGGGTAGAGTCAGGCTCGTGACTCGAACAAAAACAAGCGCTTCTTGGGAGGCAACCCATGTTTTGTGTGTTTTTATTTTTTTATTTGTTTGTTTGTTATTTGCTTCCGTATGCATGCTTAATTTTTATTGTTGGTAGATCATGTTTCGCAATTAAAAAGTGGAAATACTTTACTTTGTTGTTTAGCCTAGTCTTAACTCCACCTAAAAGTATTTTTGCAAAAGATAAGTGTAAGGGGAAACCCCAAATATGTTTTTAAGAAACAAACCGATCATGATTCTCCACAATATTAAATGAACATGTATATTCGTATTTGTTAGAGTCAAATGCTTGTATTGAGTCATAATGAAGTTTTGCAGGATTTTCCAGGAAGTAGGACCAAGTTTTTCCAAAAATTTTCCGGAAACTTAACATAAGAATTTCTGCAGGTCAATTCTGACGGCGTCAGGGGTTTACTCTTGACGGCGTCAGGAGTAAAAATCTGGAAATTTTACCGGTTTTGTTTTTCTAACGGAGTCTTATGGTTTTTGTGAATTATTAAGTTTTATAATCTCCAGGAGATCTGCAAACTTCATTCCACAAGCATTATATCTTATCTTGTTTTCTAGGATTTAGTAACTTATATAGGATGCCGCCGATTTTATGCGAGGTTGTCTTGTCTATTTTGTCAGGTTTTACAGGTTATGTATGACAAGAAGATGATTTATATTCTGGAAGGGAAGCTTTGATTGTTCATTTTCTTGGAGGAAGATTTAACCTGGCCATCCTATTATCCATACCGAGCGAATCAGGGGAGTATTTGATTTCATTCTCTTTACTTTTTCACTTTTACATTCTTTACTTGAACATTGGGGACAATGTTCATCTTAAGTGTAAGGGGAGGGTAAAAAGATGATACCTTACATATGCACTTTCGCTTGAGTTTGTTTTGTTTAATGGTAGATGTGTAATAAAACTATGAGAAATACTTGTTAGTGCAATTTTAGCGCCAAATTTAAATTTTTTTACAACATTTAGGAGTGAAACTTTATCCATAGCAAGCGTCTCATGGATAGGAGATTGTATGACTAGCACATAACCGTATATTCAGAAAAATTTTCCACCCAAATATGTGAGGTTCGCCTTTAGATTTGATAGGAAAAGCATTCATTATTAGTGCTTATGAGTGTACCGGTCGCATTTAGATTCTAGAACTTGCGTTAGTGATGCATCCCGAGATCGCTAGTGAGACTACATTCGTGTGGTAGGATTTACTACATGATAAGAGGCATTAGGATCACCTTTGTGTTAAACCCGTATCATAATTACTTGACCATTTAAGTCATATTACTTGGTTAGTTAAGTCAACTAATTTTTCCCACACCCTTAGCGTTGTACTCATTTTTAGTACACGAAACCCCTAGTACACCCCTTCGAGCCTATCTTTTCGTTTCTAACTTTAAGCATCTTACTTAAAGGAAGAATTTGTTACACCCCACTTAAATGTACAACCAAATCGCCTTAGCCTTCCGTGTATGCGCTCATTTTTAGTGCATTATTGTTATTTGTTAAACTCTAAGTTAACTTTCTAATTAATTACATGGTTGCTAAGTCGAGTCATATCCTTGTACATATTGTTTTGGGACGATCGGGACTCATGGGTAAGTACTTATTTATGGAGTAATGGGGAAGAACATCATATTATTACCCCCATATGTACGTTAATCTTAAAAGTGCTCCAAGTGTTTTGATTTTCTTAATTCGAGTCATTAGATTAGTTTAATTGTAAAGATTCAAGTGTAAGGGAAATGTTCATTCCCTATGATGTATTATTTTGGATGGTAGGGTAAGAGTGTATGCAAAAAAAAAAAAAAAAAAAAAAAAAAAAAAAAAAAAAAAAAAAAATCGAAAAAATCAAGAAAAAGAAAAAAAAAATAGAAAAAGGAAAAAGAGAAAAAAACATACGGACTACCATCCCTTTTCATTCTATGTTTATTTTATGTTTTTGTTATTTTTCATTTATTAGCTTAAGTCGAGTCTAGTCTTGGCTTAGCAACGCCATATTGTACATGTAATTAACCAAGATTGTTAACTCGCCACCAGTAAAACTTCCTTTATCCAACAAAACCGTGTATTTCATATCCCTACACCTAACGTTACAACCCTTTAAAAGACCTCTTTGATAGTTTATCCTAGGTGCTTACGCCATGTGGTGGAGGTTTGATCCTTTCCCAAGCCTATGGTAATCTATTTTGCAATGACAGGTAGTGAGAGATATCTTCCGTTTCCATATTGTAATTTACACTTTATTACACCCGAGAGATGTGAGTATCTAAACACTATTTGTGAGGTGCTTGTGTATGACCTCCGTGCTTGTCTATTGGTCTTTAGTGGAACGATTATTTGTTGTAATTACTTTTATATTAGTGTTAAATGACCCCTAACTTGTCTTTTGAGTAGAATAAAAGCACATTTGCTTGAGGACAAGCAAATCTCAAGTGTAAGGGTATATGATGAGGCGAAAAATGATCCGTTTTTAGGGGGTCATTTAAGCCCGAATTCGAATTTATTTGATCAAATATTGCCCTAAATCGTTCCTTTTGTGATTTTAGGTACTTTGTGAGTGAAATCTGGAAAAGGAAGCAATTCGGACGTTTTTGGAGCATAAAAGTGAAGAAAACGCCAAAGTCTTAATTTTCCATGCTGGGAACAGTGCATGACGGTGTCAAGAGTAGCTCCCTGACGGCTTCAAGAGTGACGATCCAGAAGAGTTTTGACGGCGTCATGAAGGTAGGGCGTCAAGAGTAAAAGTCATGACGGCCTGGAAATAAATTGTTCTTGACGGCGTCAAATGTAGATCTAGGCAGTCCGAGGATTGTTTTGGCGGCGAGGTGACGGTGTCACCTAATTGGTCTTGACGCCGTCAGACCCCTTTTCCTATATATAGTTTTCTAGTTTTTCACAAAAAGAGAGAAGTTTTGGGAGAAACCCTAAGTACGATTTTGGTATAACTTTACAGGTTTTTCAAGGGTTCCAACCCCTTGATACCTTGCATGATTAATCAAGATAAGTGTTCTTCTAATTCAATCAATATGTCTATGTGTTGGTTGTCTATATCTTGTTCTTGTCTTAATTCCATCATGCTAGGCTAGATCTATCTTGTGTTTTCTTAGATCTAATGAAACCTAGATATTGATTATGTGTTGATTACTTGTTTATTCTTGTTTTGGATGAATGATTTATATGTTAGGCTTAAGAAAACTGGCAGATCTCCAATTGGTAACATGCTTGAATGTCTTAAGAAACATGAACCAAAGCGCACTAGGTCTTTATTGGTTGTATTTAATGCATGAGCCACTGTTTACAATCCCTATAGTTGTGCTGGGCATGGTGTAGGAGGAGATAAGAGCTCATAGAATTGGGGAGTTATGTGTGCCACCCCATGAATGGTATTAAGGAATACGATCCGTCATCGATGCAATTATAACAAGTAATTAACATGTAAAAGATATCTAGGGAGTAGTGAAATCTAAGTAAACACATTTTCTCCAATTACTGCTCACAACCTTAGTATAAATTAGTTTATTTTCATTTTTAGTATTTTATTTTGATTGCATCTTTAGTATTGGGTTAGTTGATTAGCAACTAATTCCGCCCAAATCCTTCAAACCCGAGATTTTAATTTGCTTTCCATAAAATATAAAAACACAAAAATAATCATCCCTCACCTTTAGAACTAGTATTTAGGCTTTCTAATCCTAGCGACACTATTCCTAAGCTGAACGATCAATCCCCCGGTACTTGTCACTATACTATACTACAATGATCAGGTACACTGCCTGGTGGGGGTTGTAAGCTTCTCGAGATCCCTCGAGAGGTAAAGCCTGTTGCGATTCCCACGCATCAGAGACGTCTTTTGTCGGTTGTAAAAACGAATGTAATGTTCGTACACAGTGCGCACCTTTGTTGCGCACTGCGCACATCCTTGTTGCGCACAGCACGCACTTCTGCCACAGAAGCACGTCTTCTGTTGCACCATGTTGCATCGCTACTGGTACAAAAGGTACACCCTTCCCCAGGATGCAACATACGAGATCCACCTTCACCATTGTGAGACAATCACAATCGCAATCCCAGTGCGCATTGTCGCATGTGGGCTGCGCAGTATGGTTCGTCCCATGTGCACACATGTGCCATGCTGTCATGGTTGATTGGGCCTACGCGGCTATGAACAGAACTTAAGTTTAGCATAACATAGCCACGCGCTATGTCATACTAAACTTGGGGGGCTTGTGGACGTATGGTCCGGACTGGATCCTACATGGGCCAGGCCCGGCAGACAGCGACCCACTCTACGCCTAAACCCTAATTCCATACATTATAAATATAGGGCTGGGATTCTCTTCTTGACACAATACAACAGGTTACTCTAAACCTAACTCTTATAAGCCATATCGCATCGATACTAACTTGACCGTCGGAGGTGGATCCCGGGGCTACGGCCTCGGGTCCACTCCTAACGGGTTCTCATTGTTGACAGGTCTACTTAGGGCTTGAGAAGACGACTAACGGCCCAAGGAGAGTCGTTGAATTAGCCCACGCCAGATTATGCATCAACATAGGCAATCTCCAATTTGATACCCACCAAGTATTGATATTTATCTTGGACGGGAAAACTTTGTTCCATCTAGTTGGCTGAGAAACCAGAGTATGAGACATAGAAGTGATATGGACTCTCATTGCTTTAACCGAGAATTTTCTGGTAGGATCAATTGTACATTCCCATGAATCTTCATCATTAGTGAGGTATAAGTTGGATATGAGACTTACCAGGTTATTGATTTCTTCAATCTCAAGCCTAGTGCGAAGTTCCCTAAGCCAGGCCCACTGGAAGTTAAGCCCGGGAGGAGTGGCAAGACCCTAACAAAATTCTAGGATTATATGGATAAATATCATATACTCTGTAATAGACAAGCTTAAGGCATCCACTATGGTGAAACTATTAGAAGGTGTATAAAATTGACACCTCATGTACTATCATTAATTTACAGTCCTTTACATATTATAAACATATTCTTATTATAGATAAAGTTTTCTATAGTTACTATTAAAATTGTCATCTCATGCAAAGTCATTAATTTATAAACCTCATCAAAATGTTAGGCATTTTTCTGCACCTAGACCTGAAATTGTTTCTCACTATGGTACAAAAAATATTAGAACTCTTCATTTTTAGACTTATTCTTAAACCTTCTTAGTGGATGCTATAAGTAGTAAGAGCGTCCACTATGTTAGACCTTTAAAAAGATTTATAAATGATTCCTATCAGTGATTCTTAAACGTTTTGGTTGTATAAACCTATTTCCACTACACATCAACTTCTTAAAGTTTTATAAACATCACATATATCTTAAGTAAATTAAATTGTGAAGATGTTCAAGATACTATACATTTTCATGCCAAGTATGCATGAAATAAGTTTTCACTATGGTTAACAAAAGTATAAAACTTTTCATCCTATTATAAACCTATTTATAAATATAGTAGATACTCTTAAGTTTTTAAGGTACATCTTTTCAACCAAGTTTGAAATAATAAATAACATTAATTCATAATTATGAATGACGAATCTGTTATACTGAAATAAACATTTTTGCATGCCACAAATAAGTTAATCGTTCCGTCAAAATCTTTACCTTGTTTATTTACAAAGGGATTCCTAGTTTTTTGTTTCTATTTTTGTTAAGTTAAAATCAAAATATATATCGTGTCTTAATAGATCAATGTTTTTATTTATATGGATCACAGGATCAGTGAAATTGTATTTATAACAGACAAAAGGAATAGTTAAAAACATATAACAATATGGGTATCACATTCAGTTGTTTAACATTGGCCAAATCCAACAAGATTGCGCGCGAAAACAAGCTTCGCCATATTCAAAAGGTTCCTGAGGAGTATGGGCCCTTTAAGGTATATTTCAAAGGCTTACTAACCAATGATCATGAGACAGTTGAAACGTCGTTTGGTGGTATTGGTGTGGCGATTTGTGATATGGATGATCATTGTGTTTTTGAGGTGCGAAAACAGGTTACGATTAGTAGAGAAAAGGAAGGTGATGTGGTAGAACTTCTAGCTTTGATTGAAGGGTTAAATACTGCTGTTGAGCTTGGGATAAAACGTGTTCATATTTCATGCGACAACTACTTGGTTTATCGATATGTAAGTTTTCATATTTTTCCAAATTTTGTCACACGTTTTCATATTAGTGAGTTTGTCTTGTGTGTGTTTTAAGTATGCACTTATGATCGTTTCCAATATATGCATAAAAAATTTACATCATACTATAAGTGTAAGAATAGTATCTTTTTGAATTATGATTAATTATACAAAGGATTGGGATCCTCTCATGTTCAATTTGAAGAGGATCTCAGTACTTTGATTTAAAGTCTTGGTTAGGCATGTATTTTAATGCTTTACTATATATGTCTGACAGTCTAATACCATTTTTATCAAAGTTATCTTTTGGCAATGCAGCTCATTGGGGTGGCGCGACCAGCAAACAACACGATTATGACTTTGGTTAATGAATTCGTATTACTTTGCAAAAAGTTTTCTTTTTGTTTTCCATTTCTCGTCAGTCAAAACAGTTTCAAGTTTGCTTATAATCTTGCAAGAGAGGCAATCACTTCACAAATCACCAAATATGCAGAAAATGCTTCTCACAAGACAATGGCTTTGCTTGAGCAATGCAAAATTTGTTTTGAATCGATACACAGCTGTCAAATGTTTTCTGTTAAAAAGTGTTTACACAGATATTGCTTTTCATGTATGAGAAAGCATGTGGAAGCAAAGTTGCTTCAAGGGCAGCTGCCAGAATGCCCACATGAAAATTGCAAGTCTAAACTCCAAATTGAGAGCTGCAGCAAGTTTTTAGATAAAAAATTATGTGAACTAATGAGCTTGAGGATAAAAGAAGCCTCTATTCCTCCAACAGAGAAAGTTTATTGTCCGTTTTCTGATTGCTCAGCTTTGATGTCGAATACTGAGGTGAAAAAATACACTGCTACATCATCAACCAAAAGAACTGGAATGAGAAAATGTGTCAAATGTCAACGTTGCTTTTGTATCAACTGCAAAGTAGCTTGGCATGATAACATTACTTGCAATGGCTACATGAAGCATAATCTATCCGGTAATGAGAAAAAATTCGAGTGTCTTGCATCATGGTATCGTTGGCGTCAATGTATCGAGTGCAAGCATATGATTGAACTTGCTGAAGGATGCTACCATGTTAGATGCAGGTATTATTATTATCATCTATCTCATGAACATATGCCTTTATAGTTCTAGGACAATTATGAAATCTGGGAATTACCACTTATATATATGCGATGAAAATAATGGAAATCATAGATGCAGTAATAGTTTTGTGGTTTTTATGTACATATCCATAAATTTAGTTATACTAAAGGATTGATAGTTCATTAAAAATCGCTAAATCAGTAAAGTTTTACCTTATTTGCATTATTCGTCGACTAAGGAACTTCTAAGCGGAAATTGCCGGAAAAGCAACTCAACATTTTTTCCCAAAATTGAATGGGTTGAGATTGCCGGTTCTAGGTTTTTTCAGTCATTATTCATTTAAAAAGATGTTTAAAAACATAAAGAATAGCATTTGGTTCTTGTTAATTATGATTTTGATGAACTTGGAATGGGATTGCAGATGTGGATTTGAGTTTTGCTACAACTGTGGATATCAGTGGATTAACAAGAAACAGATATGCAAGTGTCGTATATGGGAGTTGCAAGACCTTATTCATCCCGAGCATATTGGGCGTTGAAATTGGTGTATGTTATTGTCGATGTTACGAGTCATAACTTATGCCTTATTACTTCCTATCGTCATGCATATAAAAAGTAATTATAAGTATTTCACAACTTCTACTGCAAAAGTTGGATGTTATTGCGGCATTTCTTTTAGGGGGAAACCTTTATGCCATTTTGTGTGGTTTTGGAAAAAGATAAGTCGCTAAACATATGATCTCGTCTTGGTAGTTTTTTTTTTTTTTACTCAGATCTCTTTCGTCTTTCCGCCTTCCTGCATTAATATTTTGCCTTTTGGGTCGTTTATCATTTCAGTTCTTTTGGTGTTGTGCTTTTAGGTGTTGCTGGTTTCGTTGTTCCCAGTTGGGTATTGTTTTTGTTTAGCTAGCTTCCATCTCCATTTTGGTGATCCCCTCTCGACTGTGTATTCTTCTTACTATATATAACTAGTTATAATACATGTGTACGCACAAGTTTTTTTCAATATCTTTTAATTATGTATCATTATCGATTAAAAAAAAAACAAATTATCGTGCCCTAAATGATTATTCTTGCTGAATTAAAAATATGAAATATTATGTATATATGCTTTAATTTATTTATTGTTTTTAGATAAAATTTTGTTCGTTATTCACGCCAAATGTCATGAAGTAATAATATTCTTGTTATTGATATTTAGTAAAAGATTTTTCTTTGATATTCCAAAGATGGTTCTTGATGTGCATAGGGTGTTGGTAACGATTATAAAAGTTGGGTTATACTAGTTTGTATTTTTTTAGCTTTTTGGGCGATGAGCGGTAAGCAATGAGCTTTTTGATTTTTAGTTTTTGTTCGGTAAAAGAGCGGTGAGCTTTGCTATTTTTTAAGAAAGCTCATTTTTCAATGTTTTTTTAAAAAGCTGTGAGCGGTGAGCTGTGTAGCTCACAACTCACTACTCACAACTCACTCACTGCTACGGACTTTTGCCAAACATAGCCTTAGTCACTTGAATTAAATGAGTTTTCAGTAACCATTGATTATTATTATAATTATAATTCGTAACAGTTAACTATTTCAAATCATTCAACATTAACTTTCTCTTTATTTCTTTATAAGAAATTCACCTCACGGCTGTGATATTTTCATTTCAACAAACATCAAAGAATTTGTTAGGATTAGGGATAGAGAATTTGTGGCAAAAGTACAGTAGCAGCAGCAGAAACAACAAGAATCACAAATTCGGGATAGAAGTATAAGGGGTATAAGATCACAAGTTAGAAACAAAAGTGTTCATGATACAAATTCTATTTTGCACTAGTTATAATAGTCACTAACCGACTTTAAAAGAAGTCTCCTGATACTTTTACAACTAGTGCACCAAAATTACCAAACTGCCCTTACAAAACAAAATAAACTACATAGTACTGAAATTACTAGACTACCCTTAGGAGGTGAAGTCAAAAACATCTAACAATCTCCACCTTGACTTTAGCTCCTAAATCACACTATATTTCCAATTATCGACATTGAGCAAATCCAAACAATGACGAAACTTGCTCAAAGGAACCGGTTTAGTAAACACATCCGCAGGATTGTCTTGACTCTTGAGTGCCAATCTTCTTCACTTTGATTCTTCTTTCCGTACGAATAAAGTGATAAGGAACATCTATGTGTTTAGTCCGGTCATGGTACACTTGGTCTTTAGCCAAAAAATAGCACTCATGTTATCGCAAAACACGATCGCTTGATCTTGAGGGAAACCAAGATCTTCGATCAAACCTTTCAACCAAATTCCTTCCTTAGCTGCTTGAGTTAAAGCCATTTACTCGGCCTCGGTAGTAGATAAAGCAACTGATGGTTATAATGTAGCTTTCCAACTTACAACCGAATTTCCAATGGTGAAAACATAACCTGTCAAGGATCTTCTAGCATTAAGATACGCAACATAATCCGAATCTGAGTATCCGGCAACCAAATATTCACGTTCACCATCATAAATAAGCCCAACATCAGATGTCCCTTTCAAATAACGAAAAATGCGATTTACTGCATTCCAATGCTCTTTTCCAGGATGAGCCATATATCGTGACACAACACTCATCGCGTGAGCTATATCTGGCCTTGTGCAAACCATAACATACATCAAACTCCCAACAGCACTAGCATAGGGTATTCAGGACATATACTCTATCTCTGCCTGACTGCCTCACTTTGAGGAGCACAAACAGTAGATAAACAAAAATTTGCTGAGAAAGGAGTATTTACCGATTTTGCCGAACTCATGCCAAAACGAGAAATAATCTTCTCAATGTAACTTTTCTGTGATAAGAAATGCTTACCATGTTTTCGATCTCGAATTATTTCCATACCCAAAATCTTCCGAGCTGCTCCCAAGTCTTTCATATCAAATTCTGTGTTGAGAAGAATCTTTTACTTATTAACCTCCTCTATGTCTTTAGCCGCTACAAGCATATCATCAATGTACAAGAGTAAGTAGATAAGTGATCCAGATGGTACCTTTCATGATAGACATAACAATCATAAGCACTTCTACTAAAACCATGCTTTATCATAAAGCTGTCGAATCTCTTGTACCATTGTTTGGGTGACTACTTCAAACCATAAAGAGATTTTTAAAGCTTACACATGTGGTCTTCTTTACCTTGAACAACGAAGCCTTCGGGTTGGCTCATATAAATTTCTTCCTCAAGGTCGCCGTGAAGAAATGCGGTCTTTACATCTAATTGTTCTAAATCCAAGTCATGATGTGCTACCAAGGGTAGTAACACCCGAATAGATGTATGACGTACTACCGGGGAGAAAATCTCATTGTAATCGATTCCCTCCTTTTGGCTATATCCCTTCGCGACCAAACGTGCCTTGAACCTAATGATGTTTGAATCCGGTAAGCCGGTTTTCATTTTGAAAACCCACTTACAACCAATAACTTTCCTTTCTTCAGGTAGTTGCACCAATTACCATGTATTGTTCTTATGAAGAGATTCTATCTCTTCACTCATAGCCGCAATCCACATATCAGACTCTTTAGAAGTAATAGCCGCTTGATAAGTAGCCGATTCAAGAGACTCCACCTCTTCAGCTACTTTCAATGTATATGCGACATAGTCCTCAAAACCAAATCGACTAGGAGCTTTTGCATTTCTACAAGGTCTATCATGGGCTATAGACCTATCTTGCTCATGTTCCAAATGTGGTGAATTTGGTTGATCATCTTCATCAACTACCGGTGAAGTAACATCGTGGTCCATATCTTCTGGAACAATGTGCTCCACCTGTTTAGGAACATCCTCCACCTTTTTGGAAATACCCTCTTCAGGATTCGATTTATGTGGATCTAGATTCACGCGAAACAAGTAATCCTCATCAAATGTCACATCTCGGCTAAGAATGACTCTTCTTTCAGATTGTGACCAAATTCGATAGCCTTTAACCCATCATCGTATCCCATGAAAATGCCTTTCTTGGCTCTCGTATCTAACTTTCCTTCACTAACATGATAATAAGCAAGGCATCCAAAAACACGAAGCTTCGAATAATCCGTGGGCTTTCCAGACCAAACTTCAATTGGAGTTTTACAATCAATAGCGGTGGCAGGAGACCTATTGATTAGATAGCAAGCCGTATTGAGTGCTTCAGCCCAAAAACTTCTATCTAATCCGGCATTCAACAATAGGCATCGAGCTCTCTCTAATAGAGTCATGTTCATTCGTTTAGCTACCTCGTTTTGTTGAGGAGTGTAACGAACCGTATAATGCCTAGAAATTCCTTCATTTCTGCAAAAGTCATCAAATTCTCTCAAACAAAATTCCAAACCATTATCAGTGCGAAGGCGCTTGATCTTTCTTCCTGTTTGGTTCTCAATCAGAACCTTCCAATTCTTAAATTTCTCAAACGCCTGACTCTTGTGATTCATCATAAGCACCCACGTCATTCTTGAGAAATCATCAATAATTGAGAGAAAATATCGAGCACCACCAAGAGAAGGTACTCGAGAAGGCCCCCAACAATCCGCATGAAGATAAAAAAGAGTCACCTTCCAATGGCCTTCCTCTTTGCAATAATTACAAACATCTCGAGGATTTGACCCTCGAGGTCTGGACTTTGATCTATCTTTATATCTACCTTTTCCTTTGCCTTTGTATTGTGTTCAAGGTCTACCCCTATCATGACCCCTGTCATGACCTGTAGCTTACAAGCCGACGGATTGATATTCGGAAATTCCCGATGCTTGATGACGAAGCTCTCGGGAATGCAAAGCCGATCGAACATCTTCTAATGTAATGGTTTCTTTACCAACAACAAAGGAGTTTACAAAGTTCTCAAACGAGGGAGGCAATGATACTAGAAGAATAAGAGCCGCATCTTCATCATCAATATTGACATCAACATTTTTCAAATCCATCAAGATTATCTTTTAATGCTGAGCCCTCTTTCATTCGTAGTGAAAACAAACGTTTTTCAGTAGTAACTTATTCGTCAACGACTTCGTCATATAAAGTTTCTCTAATTTATTCTACACACCGGCAGCCGTTTCCTCATCAACAACCTCATAAAGAACCTCATCCGATAAAGATAGCAAAATAGTGGAATGGGCCTTTTCATCTTGTGAGGCATATTTTGCATCCGTCATATCAGCCGGTTTGGGAAGAGGTGCCCAAATGCAATGTTGTTTCAATAAGGGTCGAACTTTGATTCGCCATAAACTAAAATTACTTTTGCCATTAAACTTCTCAATACTACTAACCGACGGTGATTGTGTTTGAGAAGCCATAATTAATCAAAAGGGTTTTGGTACAAATAACAAACAATTGTCCTAATAACTGCTATTGCTGAACAAAACCCATAGACTGATGTCAAACCCAATACAACGACAAATCAACCAAAAAAACAACTTTTTACTATCCCAAATCCCAAGTGACAAACACCTTCAATCTATCAAATCAACTAAAAGCAGAATTCAATGGATTATGAAAAATCCCAAAATAAAAGTGAAGAACCACTAACCTGATATCTTCAACTAATTGAATTAGCAAACCACCAAACACAAAACGAAATCAAATGATGACAAGAAATTAATTCTTGAAATCAACCAGAAGAAATAAATCCAAACAATACAAATGATTGATTACCCCAAAAAATAATTGTAGCTTGCTTCAATCGATCGAGTGGCTCTGATACCAATTTGTTAAGATTAGGGATAGAGAATCAGTGGCAAAAGTACAATAGCAGCAGTTGAAACAACAAGAATCACAAATTCAGAATAGGAGTATAAGGGGTATAAGATCATAAATTAGAAACAAAAGTGTTGGTTTTATTACTGTTCTAAGTTCATGATACAAATTCTGTTTTGCACTAGATATAATAGTCATTAACCGACTTTAAAAGAAGTCTCCTGATACTTCTACAACTAGTGCACCAAAATTACCAAATGCCCTTACAAAACACAATAAACTACATAGTACCAAAATTACTAGACTACCCTTAGGAGGTGAAGTCAAAAACATCAAACAGAATTATTTGTTAAAGGCTAACTTTTGTGTCAAATACGCGTTATATTTTATATGATTTCCATTAGGATTATATATGTTTTTATGTCATCATTCTTTGATGTAGAAATTTAGTTTTTAATCAATTAGCTACATATGTATTAGATAATCATGTGTGTCCATATACGTACGTGGTTTTAACTTTTAACATAACTTAAATCTAGTGAATAACATTGTTTATCTATGTGTATATATTAAATTTTTTTAATTTATGTGGTGCATGTAGACATTAATCAAATTTTGTTTAGTCATTGTAATACGTTTTGCTTTTTCAATACATCTTATATCAATGTTTATATGCGATGTGATTTGCTTTATGTGAATATCATCTGGGACGCTAAAATCTAAATTCTTTTAAATATCGTAAAAGTCTAAGTTAGAGCTGACTCACATATGTCTAGCCATATAATTATTTATTATGACACGAGCGTACACCAACACTGATTATATCCCTTTCTCGAGTTTTTGGATGTCGGTAAATACAACAAACCTATGAAAAGGTATGAAAAGAGGTGGATGACATCATGGAAAGATGGTTAAAGGAGATAAAATATGAGAGGGAGTCAGCAAAACAACACGAAGGCCAACAAGTCTTCATGAACACACTCATTTTGATTCTTAAAGGTGCTTCTAAAAATGATTATCCTGGATATGACCATGACATGATTATCAACATGGATAGACCCACATGTATGCCGGGTGTGGCACGGGCTACACCCGATTTTAGATCATGAAGTGCAAAAAGACTTCAAAACTCTCGTCTTTTTGTATGTACAACCCCCAAATTATTTTTGCTACTATTGTTTCTTACGATGTAACTTTATCTAACCCAACATTTCTTTTGTGCAATACCCTTTTAAAAATCCTGGGTCCATCCTTGATTATCAAAGCCACGTCCCAGGTAAACTCAAACTCATAACATTTTCTTTGTACTATAGATACTTGTACACATGGAACTTGAACACATAACGTATAGTTAGTGAAGTTCCCCCATTCGTAGATTAATTATTCATTTTCAATGTGATTTAGTTGATGTACTTCATTGTATATAAATTATAACCTATGAGCTTAACTTGTATAAATGTGTAAGTGTAATTCTTCCACAACAAATCCTAACAGCAGGAGTGGACATGACATCTGCAACTCTAATATGGGCGCTATCATTATTTCTCAACAACTCAAAAGTATTAGAAATGGCCATGGGCGGAGCTTAGAAGGGCCCAGGATGGGCAGGTACTGGACCCTCTAAAGCTTGAGTAGTAGTGTAGTGTTTTGTGATATTATAATCAAATTTTCATATTTTTTGTTTATGGACCTCCCAAAAATATGTCATTTCATTCATGGCCTTCCCGATTCCCAAAATATATTTGCAACAAGCCAAAACCATCACAACTATATACACTAGCAGAGCAAGAAAGCAAATATACTTTGTTATTTACATGCCTATTGATGTTTCTGTTCTTTTGGTGGCCAATACTAAGTTTGATTTTTCTATCTTTTCTTTATTATTCTACATTTGGTAATGAAGTTTTGGCTATTTATTAATTCAAGTTTGATTAAATTTTGAATTATCTCATGTTCCTTCTGTTTGATTTATATGTGCTTTGGAACGTTCACCTAGTATTTATCGAACTATTAAAGAACCGTAATAGTTGCATACAGTTTCGATTGAAGATCTTATTTTTTTTCTTTATCATTTAGTTTGGAAAGTTAAAGATTCAACATTTTATAGTTTCGGCCCCCTTAGAGAAAATCTTCAAGCTCCGCCATTGGAAATGGCCCAAGCAGAAATTGATGAGCACATCAGAGGGAGAGACTCGTGGATGAGGCGGACATGAAAATTTTGGTCTACCTAGAAGCCGTCATCAATGAATCAATGCTGTTAATACAAATATCGCCTAAAAACGGTATTTTTATTTTACGATCTTTACTAAGTTTTGTTAATGACAAAGTGTAAAATTTAATTTTTAACAAAGCATGATTATAGTTTAAGTCTTGCATAACTAGATTTTATTTCATATAAACATTTACTACATTTACATTTCATATAAAACATAACATTTTCATATTTCTAATAATAGAAAATGTTACATGACATCATGGCATACATCATGTATAATCTTGGAAAGATTTTCCAAAATCTACAAGTTGAATTTTGGAAAGATCTCATGCATAGTTGGAAAGATTCTTACTCAACATATCTTGTGTTGACTTGAAAGATCTTGATGTGACATTGCTATATATAGAAAGATTTCTTGATCTTTTGTCTGTCAGACCTGGCGGATCCCTGGGGATACAAGGGCGAAACCCTTGCTTTGGTTCTGCCGGATCCGCCAGCCTGCTGGCTTGGTTGGCTATAAATAGCAAGCCACTCTCAAGAAAATGGTTATCACTTACCATTATATTTTACACATGCATACCCATCTCATTCATCTAACTCATTAACATTTCATTTGTGTGAGATTCTTTTGTAGCAAAGAAGTTCACAAGTTCATACCAAAGTTACAAGTTTCAACAAAACGTTGCAAGACTTTTTAGCTTAGCATTGTGTAAACTTCTTGTAGTTTACACTTTATATGATTGTGTATTTTCAGTAGTGATCGGTTAGTATTTTATTCCTTAAAATACATAGTGTGACGGGAGTGATTGTACCCTTTTAAAAGAACTCGACATCTAGCTTTGTGTCATAAATCTTGTGTAAGCGACGTGTAAGGTTTTCTCCGCCGATGAAAGGAGCTTGTTGACTAGTGAAAGAAACTCTCGAGTTGGATACTCGGGGCGTGGAGTAGGGCAAGGAAAAAAAGTCCTTGTAGCCGAACCACGATAAACATCCGTGTTGTGGTTTGATCGTTTCTTTCTTTATTCTTGCATATTACATATTGTCTATTAGTTTAGATCTTTGATTACACGTAAGTTTAAAAGATAATCAAATTAAAAATTGGTAAACTATTCAACCCCCTTCTAGTTTTCCACAAATGCGTTTATATCCAGCTATACCTCTCTCTGTCCCAAATGAATCCACAGAAGACTGCACTCTTGGTAGCTACCACATCCAAAAGGGTACTCGTATCTTGTTCAATCTTTCAAAAATTCAGCGTGATCTAAATATTTATCGAGATCCTAATGAATTTCGGCCAGAAAGATTCTTGACTACTCAAAAGGATATTGATTTCAAGGGAAAACATTTTGAATTGCTTCCTTTTAGTAGTGGTAGAAGAATGTGCCTCGGTAGTTTCTTTGCACTCTGTGTTATCCGTTTAACATTAGCTAGTTTGATACAATAGTTTGTGTTACAAAAACCATCAGAAGAACCCATTGATATGAGTGAAAACGTGGGAATTAGTAACATCAACGCAACATCACTCGATGTTATAATCTCCCCTCGGTTATCCCTTGATATGTATGATGTTGGTACATCATAAATCAGCTTCAAACTTTTCAGGCATCCCCTTGTCGACTCTATATTGTATAACCTTGAAATATTATTACTCGGTATGTAATACTTGTTTGTTTTTAGTGTGGCGGAAAAGGATTTGTAGGCCTAAATGATAGACCTACAAATAGGATTGGTGCAATTGAAAAGGATTCGTGGGCCTAAATGACTCCCCCAAAAGAACCGAGACCTCATCTGTTCCATACCCAATAACACACCCTCAGGCACCCTAAATAAAGACATTAGATAAATACTCAAGCTCCCTAACACTGACTTAATCAACATTAGTCTTCCCCGTATAGATAACATCTTCACTTTCCAATTAGAGAGCCGATTATGAAAGCGTTGCAACACTACCTCCCAATTACTTCTACATGTCATATTAGCTCCCATTTTAACACCTAGGACGAAGACGGCAAACACCCAGCTGCACATCCCAAAGCCTTGCCAAATAAGAAACATCTTCCATATCAACTTCACACAAATTAGACTTACCAATGTTTATTTTAAGACATGATTGTTCATGGAATTAATTTAGCACGTGTATAATGCCATCTACTTCCATAGCATTCCATTCTGACAAGAACACGACATCATCTGCAAAAAATAGTGCGATATATTGATATTATTCTCCCCGAAAAATGCCCCAGTAATCTGTTTATCTTCCATAGCTTTTTGTATTGATAAATGAAGACCCTCCATTGCAAGAATAAAGAGAAAATGAGATAGAGGATCACCCTGGCGTAACCCTCGATACATCAAAAATTCATCCGTTGGACTCCCATTTATTAGAATAGACAATCTGGCCAAAGACAAACATTATCTAATCCAAATTCTCCAACGACTACCAAACACGAATTGCATCATTACATTATCAAGGTACTCTGAACATAAAGAATCATACGCCTTTTCAAAATCGATTTGAACACCATTAACTTCTTATTCTTCGATTTATACCACTCCATAACCTCACTCACCATCAGAGGCCCGTCAAGAATTTGTCTCCCTTTTATAAAAGCCGATTGCTCACTACTTATCAACTTACCGATAACCCTCGACAATCGTAACGCCAACTATTTAACAATGATTTTATATTGCAAACCTATCAATGATATAGGACGATAATCTTTAACAAAAATAGGATTCCATACCTTTGGAATTAATGACATAAAAGAAGCATTGCACCCGATAGGCAATTTACTATGATTACAAAACTCCATCACAGACTTGAAAATCCATCACAGACTTGAAAATATCATGTTGCATTACCTCCCAATACTTCTTGAAGAGCATAAAAGAAAATCCGTCGGGTCCAGGAGCTTTCTCACTACCACAACTCCACATCGCGTTTTTTATTTCTTCAAGAGAACAAGACCTTTCAAAAAAAAATATCATGTTCATCCAAGTGAGTAAATCTGGATCGATCCAAAGATGAAAGACGCATGTTTATAGCAGCAAACTTATTTCTATAAAACTTTGTTAACACATACTTTATTCTTCCTGTATCCATATGCCACTCGCCATCTTTTGTAACTCCTTCCAACATTTGAGTGCGACGCCTTTGTTTCAAAAACCCATGGAAAATGTCGAGTTCCCATCACCTTCTACCTCCCACTTAATCCTTGTTTTTTGTGCTACATCTAGAGCTTCTAACCATTCCATGTCTTGCAGCTCTTTAATCCACAACAATCTTTGGCCCACCTCATCTTGGGAAGCACTATTTTCATCCATTTTTTTCTTGACTTCCCCTATACTACTACATAGAACTTTATGACAAGCATTTTTCTTTTCTTTTAGTTCCTTGTGCCAATCCCGACAACTCCCTTTAATGTGTTTGAATTTAATTCTTAAAGTTAACTAACGCCGACCCATGAACATTATGATAGGAATTATAGCTATCCAAAATCACATCATTAAATTCATCAATCTGTAACCGGGAATGAAATAACCGAAATGGAGTTGGACCAAAATATCCTGGGGTGGGGGTAGGATCTGTCTACATTATACCTCCCCCATACCCTGCCTTGGCAGGATTGGGTTGTTGTTGTTGTTGTTGTTGTTGTTGTTGTTGTTGTTGGAGTTGGACCAAAATCCACCTTATTTGCATGAAGTAAGATTGGAATATGATCCAACCACTTACGTTCCAACGCTAACACAGTCATGTCCGGGACTGCATTAATCACGCTTTATGAAAGCAAGAACCTACCAAGTTTGCTCATTTTCGTCCCATCTTCTTCATCCAAGTAAAGTTTCACCCTCCGGTATTTAGATCCACCAAACTAATCTGATTAATGAATTAATTAAAGTTTGCCGCATCTTGAGAGATAAACAACGACCCAAATCTTTCATATTCTTGTCTCACTTCATTAAAATCTTCAAATAAAATAAAATGCCCAGATTTATCACTCAGGTATCGAATGATCTCATCCCATAATCGTTTTCTAGCTTCCAGATCTTGCGGGGCATACACATTTATGAGATAACACTTGTCACTAATTCCCGACCAAATACCTTCCACTATAACATAGTTAACCCCACACTGAATATTAGATTTAACGAAGACCATCAGATCCCATAACAAAATAATCCCCCTGGAATGGCCTCGAGTTGTACTACACGTGAAATCAAACTGATAATTTCCCCACATAGACTTCAAATGAAAGAGCTTAACTTGTGTCATCAATGTTTCTTGTACTCCTAGAAACGAAACTCCATGCGGAAAGCATAAGTTTTTTTTATCCACTTCCTCTTTTTCGCGTGGGTGCTAGTTTCTTAACCTAGTATTATGTGGTATGGCAAATTATTGTCTTAAAGCAAAAACCTTACTATATATATATTTGTTTTCTCTAGTTCTACCAAATAGTGGAGTGTTTTACTTGAATATATTGATGAATTGACGTCAATATTATTGTGTGCCACAGTGCCACTAGGTGGGAAAGTCATATAGAAATTGTTAAAGCTATAAAAACACAAGTCCCCCCTCTTCTAAAAAAAATCTTTATTAAAAATATCTAAAGTAAGAGATGATGGACTAGTGTGTAAAAATGTTGAATCGTTGATAAATAGTGAATTGTCAAGTTTTGAATTTGTTCTAAGTTTGGTTATTTGGTATGATATTTTATATAAAATTAGTTTAGTTAGTAAGAAATTACAGCAGAGTGATATGCTTCTTGATGTTGCATTAAAAAATTTAAAGGGGCCGGTTAGCTATTTTGAAAATTGCGTCAATTCCATATTACCAAACTAAAATATCATAATCACATATTTACCCAAAAGATGCTTTAAATATATTGTACATCATACATTCAAAACATGCATTTTGGGTATACATGGTATTTTGATATCTAGATCGGGTACATATATGGAATTATCCCCTTGAAAATTATAGGGAAACTAGGTTAGACAATGCTATTAGTGAAACTATATTAATTGAAACCAATGATATTGAGCCTAGGTTTAATATAAGACGTGCTCCGTGTAGGAAAAAATAGTTTGATGAGATCTCGAATACCAAAAGAGAAAAACAATTTGCTAAAGAACAATTTAGAACCGATTACTTTCTTGTTTTAGTTCATACTAGAACGGTACTTGCGCAATGCGGCGGCGGGTACCTTATGACTATATTTGCGGTCGGTTACACGTTTAATTGTCTTCATGCTTTATAAGTAGAGATTTTCTGCTTTTACTTTTTTGTTTTTTGTTTATTGTTTTTTGTTTATTGTTTTTTGTTTTCACTTTTCAGTTTTCTATTTTTTAGTTTTTCAGGTTTTCAAGTTTTCGAATTTTCAGTTTTCAGTTTTCAGTTTTCAGTTTTTTTTTTTTTTTTTTTTTTTTGTTAGTTTTAGTTTTAGTTTTCTAGTTTTCAGTTCTTAGTTTTTCAGTTTTCCAGTTTTCAGCTTTTAGTTTTCCAATTTCTAGTTTCCAGTTTTAAGTTTCCTAGTTTTTTTATTTTTATTTTCAGGTTTTCTACAATTAATGTTTGAAGATCTTCAATCAATATTTGCAATCTTCCCATAATAAGAAATAAAAAGTCTGAATTTTTAAGTTTTTCTAATTATAAACGTCTTAAATACATTATAATATATTATAGATAGCTTTAATACAATTAAATGGTAGATTTGAATAAATGAAATATTTTGAATGATGCATCAAAAGCTTATTTGGATGATGCCAATTTGAAAGAATATTGTTTAAATCATGAATCTGCATTGACAAATGATGAAGATTTTGATATAGATGGTAATGACTTGTTTATTGAGTTACAAATTTTGCAGGACGTGTTGCCTAATGGAGCATATAATGAAGGGCTTGGTCATCTATTGAAATCATCGAGTTTACAAAGAAGATAGATGTGTTTCCAAATATTTTACTTGCATACAAGATTATTTAACTATACCAGTCACGATAGCATCCGCGGAAAGAAGTTTTTCGAAATTAAAGATATTGATGTCTTATCTAAGGAGTACAATGAGTCGAGAGAGGCTGAACAGGTAGGCATATTGAGTATAGAAATTAGTTTTTTTAGCAAATGTCGACTATACATGACAAGATAATTGATGAATTTGCTTCAAGAAACGCATGAACACATCGTTTTAGGTGATATAGGCGGAGCTTGTAATTCAAAGTTTATTTCCTTGTATCGTAACATTTTAATTAATAAATAAGATTCAGCGTGTGAATGAGTCGCCTAGTTTAATTGACGGGGTTCTAAACCCCTAAAAGATCGTGTTTTTTGTTTATAAGAGGCATATTTTATTCGGCTCGCCTCGGAATCAAAAACCTTAGGACCGACCATGGTCATTCACATATTTATTAGTTGATAGTTTTGCATTAGGTTCATTGGTATAGGCTTATCCCATTCATACTAGCTCTAGAACACTCCATTGTAATCTATATATTGTTTGTATTGTTTTAATGAGATGCAAGGCACCAATTATGATAACTATCTCGTTATCAATATGTCGATATCTTCACCAAAGGGCTGTCTTCGGTTTTGTTTGAGGAGTTTCGATTTAGTTTGAGCGTCCGGCCTCCTCCCGCTCCAACTACGGGAGAGTATCAGTTGACAGTTTTGCATTAGGCCCATTGGTATAGGCCTAACCCATTCATACTAGCTCTAGAACACTCCATTGTAATCTATATATTGTTTGTATTGTTTTAATGAGAAGCAATGGGCCTAATGATAGTTTTAGTGTCCTACGTACTACGTACCTTCCAATCTATACTACTTATAATGGAAGAAAGACTCTCTCTCCAAAAAATTCAAATGTACAAAAAATGATGCATGATTTACAACACTTTAAAGCAAACAATTTTCATAATTACAACAAACAAAGCATTGTGTACAACAAAAACTAGCATGAATCGAAATTCAGACCACTTTCTTTATAATTCTACATTAATAGCATTAAAAACACCCCTACACCCAATATTACAATCATTTAAACACAATGTACAACCCTCATTCTACATTAATAACATTAAAAACACCCCTACACCCAATATTACAATCATTTAAGCATAATGTACTACCTTCATTCTACATTAATAACATTAAAAACACCATCCACCCAATATTACAATTATTGAAACACAATGTACAACCCTCTATCTACATTAATAGCATTAAAAACACCTCTACACCCAATATTACAATCACTCAAACACAATGCACAACCCTCCATCTTAACCTAGATACGAACCTGTGACCAAGACTCGATACACAAGGCTGTGAGCTCAAGCTCACGGCATCCCTTTTTTCGCGACTCAATAACAACGACAACAACAAAAAGAAAGAAAATGATACCAAACAATTATTTAGCTTCATATTTATTAGTTTTAATCTTTATTTAATAAAAAAACTTTTGAAAATTAATGTACTTATCCCCCACCATCGCTAGAACGACAAAAAGGGTGGTGGGTTTTCCTACCTTCGACTGCTGGTATCAACAAAATGAGAGAGATATTGTTTTGGTGATGAATTCGAGCTGTGGTGGTGTTAATCGTTGTGTTGGGAGGTGTTTCTTGGCGCGTGATGTACGTCAAAATGATGGGGAGGTTGTAAGGAGTGTCGTGGTGGTGGTGGCGGTAAGTTTAAGTGGCCGGCGGTGGTGTTTGTTTGACCAGAAAAATGACTGGAGAAGAAGAAGAAATAGGATGCGGCTGGTTTGAGAGAGAAATGGTATCAAACCCTAAGTGGGGGTATAATGAGGTTTATATAGGAAAGTGTTTTGGACTTTGTGTGAACCCTATTGCACTCTTAGGGACTAAGATTGTAAATATATGCTAGGGTGGAAAATGTAGTTTACCAAATCTTTTAATATTTCGTTCTCGAGACAAATTTAGGTGTCGGAATGACTTACCGTGACATTTTTATTAATTCCATCGAAAGTTTTATTTCAGAGTACCCGCCGCTGCAACGCGCGGGTACCTTGCTAGTAATATTGTTAATGAATTAGAATTAGTCAATTGTTTCCTACCGATTTATGTCAAGTAAAATAATCATGAATTTCTACAAATGAATAATGTAAATGAAATGATAAACATGAATTGCTAATTAAGATTCGATAAATTCAACTCTTAAAAAATAATTATAATAACAAATTAAAAAAAAAATAAATAAAATAAAATAAAAAAAAAAACTTTAATAAAAATCAAAAGTCCCTTAATTTATCTTCCATCCTTTTGGTGGTCGATACAACTTCTTCTCCTTTTATGATTCTATTGGTAAATGAGAGTCTTATGTGGGTTATTGGGGCAAACAAAAAAGATAATTAAACTTTTAATAATCTTCATTAGCAATAAATACATGCATGCATCAAAATATAATTAGACTTTTAATCTTCATAAGCAAAAACTTATACACCAATTTTGGTTATGCTTTTTAAGATTCATCATATATTTGCTGGTTTTAAGCAATAAAATATGTAATCATATACGAACTAAAATAAAATAATAAACGAATTTCTAGATATATTATGATATTTTAGAAGAATATACATTACCTTAAATTAAGTGAAATAAAATTATATCCTAACTTGTAATACTATTTCCATTTTTATAAGCGAATCATTCAAATGAATTAATATACGGGTACGTAGGACACTAAAATATAGGTGGTTTTGTTAATCGACTAACAAATACAAAGACATTTGTACTCCGTATATTATTAGAACTCTAATACTAAATACGATATTCAAAATATGGAATTATCCACAGCCATATATAATTTCATTATATTTTGCGTATTTGTAGCTTAGAACACAAATAATAAACAAACCCCCATAAACCCTAGATAAACTATAAAATTTACACAGCATCATTCTCACTGAGTACACAGTTTAATCATTAGCCTTGATCATGGATGTTCATGAGAATGAACGTAAGAAACCCAATAGTTTTTACATCGAAAAACCATTTGAATCGTTGCAGGCCTCGAGTAATGAGGTATTTAGGGTTTACTTTAAGTACTTGGTGAGTGATGAGACTTTGGCTGGGATTGGTGTGTCAATATGTGATAAGCATGATCGTTGTGTTTTTGAGATGAAGAAACCGGTTATACTTGATGATGAAAGTGAGGATGGTGAGGTTGTTGGCCTAAATGCTTTGATCGAAGCGTTGGATACTGCTATTGGTATGAGGATAAAAGTTGTTCATGTTTTGTGTGATAGCGATCCGCTTTATCAATATGTAAGCGTTTTTTAAGGCGAATATATAATATATCATGTTCTTTATGTAGTTTTGATCAAAGGGTGAGGTGATTGTTATGTTTTTGACAGATATATGGGTAAAAGTTAAGTTTTGGCGAATTAAAGGACATGTTTTCTATTTTTCAAAAATGTTAAATTTTTTATAAAAATCTTTTTGTTAGAAGTTGATTTTGATAGTGGATACCCACATTGTCAAATTTAGTAATTTGAGTTAGAGATAATTGCTTGAAAACACATTCACCTTTTAGGTAAATTGCTACTGTGCATTTTGTAGGAAACTTAGTGTTGTATTGGTTGCTTATTGTATGCAACGCTAATCTGTGTTGACATAGCACCAAATAGTTAAGATGGCACGTGAATTTGTTAATGGCGTGGCGACTAAAATAACTGATTACTTAGGCGTATAGGTTGATTACATAACTGTTAAATCATGGAAATGATAGAGAATTGTTTTGTATTTCTATATTATATTTTACAATCAGAGGGGAACCAACCATTTATACACAATTACAGTTGATCTAAATATAGAAAAAGGAATCATTGGTTGGCTGTCATGAAGAGAAAATATATGATTTCCTAATCATACGGGTGATGACTGATTGACCACCAATCTTGCTAATCACTTTGACCATTCCTTTCTAACACTCCCCCTCAAGTTGAGTTACGGGATTTCCGAAATTCAGCTTGCCTAGACATTCGTGAAGATTCTTCTCATTAACAGCTTTGGTTAAGATATCTGCAAGTTGATCTTTTGATCGAACAAATGGAAGTGCGATGATCTTTGCTTCTAGTTTTTCTTTGATGAAGTGTCGATCTACTTCTATGTGTTTTGTTCGATCATGTTGAACTGGGTTCTCTGAAATTTGAATGGCTGCCTTGTTGTCACTAAAGATTTTGGTGGGTTCTTGTGGGGAATATCCTATTTCAGTTAGAAGTCTCCGTACCCATAAAACTTCGGTTATTCCTCTTGCAATTCCTCGGAATTCTGCTTCAGCACTTGAAAGAGCCACCACCTTTTGTTTCTTGCTTCTCCACGTAACCAGATTCCCTCCAACCAATGTGAAGTAACCTGAGGTTGATCTTCGGTCACTCTTATCTCCTGCCCAATCTGCATCGGTATACAATTGTGTTTCAAGATGCCCGTTTGGTTGAAACAAGACTCCATGTCCAGTGGTTCCCTTGAGATATCGTATGATCCTCAAGGCTGCCTCCATGTGGGCCTTTTGAGGTTGATGCATAAACTGACTTACGACTCCCACAGCATACGCTATGGCGGGTCGGGTGTGTGAAAGGTATATTAGTTTTCCTACCATTCGTTGGTACCTTTCTTTTTCAGCCGGCTCTGCTTCCTCTTCCATATACAGTTTCTGGTTCATAATCATTGGAGTGTCAGCTGGTTTACAATCAACCATACCAGTTTCTGCAAGTAAATCCAGAATGTACTTCTTTTGACACATGAAGATCCCTCGTTTAGATCTTAGGACTTCAATTCCAAGGAAGTATTTAAGCTTCCCGAGATCTTTCATTTCGAATTCTGTGAACAAGCTTTTCCTGAGTTTGGCTATTTCTTCTTTATCATCTCCTGTAATAATCATATCATCAACATAGATTATTAAACAGGTTATGAGATTACCCCTTCGCTTGAGGAACAATGTATGATCTGAGTTGCTTTGCTTGAATCCATATTTGTTCATGGCCAAAGTGAACTTCCCAAACCAAGCTCTTGGGGATTGTTTTAGTCCGTACAGAGATTTCTTTAGAAGACACACCTCCCTTTCTGCAAATCTGTCTGTAAATCCTTGTGGGGCTTCCATATAAACTTCCTCTTTAAGTTCTCCATGTAAGAAGGCATTCTTTACATCAAACTGGTGTAATGGCCATTCTTTATTTGCCGCTACAGAAAATAGAACCCTGATTGTATTGATCTTAGCGACCGGAGAGAAGGTTTCAGAGTAGTCAATACCGTAAGTTTGTGTATAGCCTTTAGCCACCAATCTCGCCTTGTATCTTTCAATCGTACCATCGGGGTTGTATTTAATTGTGAACACCCACCGACATCCGACAGTTTTCTTCCCCAGTGGTAAGACACAAGTTTCCCATGTCTTATTTTTCTCGAGAGCTCTTAGTTCGTCTTCCATTGCCTTTCTCCAGTGTCTTGACTTTAATGCTTGTTCTATTGTGGTGGGGACTTCATTGGAATATAGTGACGAGATAAAGGCCTTGGCTCCTTTGGAGAGATTTCCTTCTGCAATGCTTGCCACCAGATATTTACACCTTCTAGACTCCTTTTCTGGTGAATATCTCTTCGGAGGAACTCCCCGGTTTGATCTTGGCGGGAGTACATACCCCTCCGATACTGTCTCAACCGCTTCCATTTGCTCTTGTTCATGTGTATTCTCACTTTGTCCTGTATGGTCAGGAGTCTCAAAAAATGAACCCGTTTCAGAATCAGTGTTAGAATTACTTACCTCGGGTATCAAGTCAGGAGCAGTTTCTGGGACGGTGGCACTCAAATTTTCAGGTTGTGTGGGGAGAGGTGTCCCATTTTGTGGACCATGGTTTCTTTCTTCTCCCGGTGTAGCATGACTTAACCAACTCAGTGTGTCCTGGCTATTAGTATACTCTGTCTCCCCCTGACCAGTGTGTTGGGAGGCATAGTAGTACTCAGTTTCAAGAAAGTCACAATTCATTGTAGTGAACATATGCTTGGTTTTTGGGTTATAACATCGATAGCCTTTTTGTGTTACACCATACCCAACAAATACACATCTTTCAGAACAAGGGTCTAGCTTAGATCTATTGGATTTAGGTATATGAACGAAGACAGTGCAACCAAATATTCGTGGTTCAAGGGTAAGAACTGAAGGAGGTTTAGTGTATTCGGTGAGAATTTGTAATGGGGTTTTGGTTTTTAGGATTCGGGTGGGAAGACGGTTAATAAGGTATGTCGCGGTAACGAGGGCTTCTGGCCAAAAAAACTTGGGAGCTTGTGATTCTATGAGGAGAGCTCGAGTTATTTCTAACAAAATACGGTTTTTGCGTTCAGCGACACCGTTTTGTTCTGGAGTATGGGGGCAGGTAGTTTGATGAATTATACCCTTGGTTTGAAAGAAGGATTTCATTTCGGAATTGACAAATTCTCCTCCATTGTCTGATCTAAAAATTTGGATATTTTTCTGAAACTGAGTTTGAACCATGTTATAAAAAACTCTGAATTTATCAAGAACTTCAGATTTATTCTTCAATAAATATATCCAAGTCATACGTGTGCAATCATCGACAAATATGACAAAAAAACGAACGTTTTGCCCTCCTATGATTGGGGCGGGGCCCCACACATCCGAGTGAATCAAAGAAAAAGGTAGGTCAACCCTAGTATTATTTGGTTTAAATGTTTTTCGGTGACTCTTGGCTAACACACAAGTATCACAATGTGACTTACAATTCGAGGGAAAAATTTTCGGAAATAACATATGTAAATAACCGGTGGACGGGTGTCCCAATCTCCTATGCCATAACCACGCCTCTCGTTCCTTTGTTCCATGAGACAATAATACAGTTCCATTTTGAACTACCTCATCCACATAATACAACCCTTGTCTTTCAGTGCCACGCCCAATTATCGCTCCCGTCCTGATATCCTGTAAAATACAAAAAGTAGGTTGCATAAGGACCGAGCAATTCAACTCTTTTGTTACATGACTTATCGACAAGAGTTTATGAGATAATGTTGGAACATAAAGACAATTAGAGAGTTTAATTGTCGGTGAGATTTCAATAGTTCCACCGTTCTCTACGTTCATTTTTTCTCCATTTGCGGTTTGAATGTATGATTTTGTTGGTTTGGTGGACATAGAAAAATCAGAAAGATCATATGTCATGGTGTCGGTGGCTCCGCAATCAAAAATCCACGACTGCTCATGTTTTAATTTATTTCTTCGAGCCATATTCGCATAACCGTAAACATGAGGAGCCTGTTTGCAGTGCTCAAAGCTTTGTTGTTTTAAAAAAGAATGAGAATCAGAAACATAGATGGGTTTTTGTGGAGGTATCGAGAAACCTTCTCTCTCACCCCATATACCTGTTTCCACCATGAATGCTTCATCTCCCTCATCAGGTGCCGCCGCTACGACACCGCCAAAGCCGGTGTCGTTTTTCCGATTGCTTACATTATTAACGATGGGAGCCTTCCCCCTTTCTGATCCGAGACCTTTGTTGCCCTTCTTATGGCCATCATTCCACCAATCAGGGTAGCCAACAAGCTCGAAACACTGCTCTTCGGTATGTCTTGTCTTACCACAATTGCCACATTTTAGGTGTGTTTTGTCCTCTTTGATTGTTGGTCCATTCTTTCTCCCCCCTGAGTGGCGATACCCTTTGGTGGCGAGACCAACACCTTCAGCTTCAGTGGCAGCAAGCCCTGCTGCTATTCCCTGTGACTCATGGTTAGTTGCTCCCAGAATGCTCTGGTGAGCGGCTTCCTTGCGAACAGTAGCATATGCTGCTTCCGCGGAAGGCAATGATTCCGATCGAAGAATCTCTCTTTTGATTGATTCATATTTTCGATCAAGGGCATTCAAGAATTGAAAAAGTTTCTGTTCCGACCTTATTTTTGCATAAGCCTTAATATCATCCGGGCATTTCATAGGGTTGGGATCGATCCTGTCGATTTCTCCCCACACACCTTGGAGTGTAATCCAAAGCTCTTCGAGAGGGCTGTCATTTTGCTTGATGTCATTGGCCTTGACATGGAGGTTAAAGGTTTGGAGCTTGTCTCTGCCACTACTGTAGGTAACCACCAAGGCATCCCATAGCATTTTTGCAGTTGGATACTCGGTTAGGTTTCCTGCTATAGTAGGTTCAATATTTTGAATTAGCCATGAAAATACGATCAGATCTTCTTGTTCCCATTGCTCGTAAGATTCGTTGTCTTGACCTGGAGGATCAGAGGTCAAATGAGATAACAGGGCCTTGGATTTTCCGCCAATGGCAACTCGAATCATTCGAGTCCATAAAGCATAATTCTGGTTATTGAGTTTGAGGTTTATTTGAAGGTTATCTGAAAGTTTTGGAGTCTGGGTTTGAGGATTTATGCCATTCTTTATCAGATTGACAAGCTGTAATGATAAACTGGTTTCTGAGTCGTCTCCTGGCATGGCGACTTAGTTGGGATTGATTTTTTTTTTTTTTTTTTATGAGGTAGATGATGAGCAAACCTTCTCTGATACCATGTTAAATCATGGAAATGATAGAGAATTGTTTTGTATTTCTATATTATATTTTACAATCAGAGGGGAACCAACCATTTATACACAATTACAGTTGATCTAAATATAGAAAAAGGAATCATTGGTTGGCTGTCATGAAGAGAAAATATATGATTTCCTAATCATACGGGTGATGACTGATTGACCACCAATCTTGCTAATCACTTTGACCATTCCTTTCTAACAATAACCACCGCCAAGGTGGGCTAGCTGTCAGACACCTGATGTCCTCACAAGAGGTCTCGAGATCAAACCTCATAAGTTATACATGGGAAAGAGTTCAGATATGGTCATGTGATACCCCGATCAAAAACTCGCCATCCAAAGTAACCTACACCGAGAAACCTCATTCATTTACATACAATAGAAATAGATACAACTTTTTAGCAGTTATAATACAATAGCAATTGATATTAAGTTGAATACATTTCCAAGCACTTACCATATATGTATGCTATCTTTCTTGGCAATTTTCCCTATTAGTATAGTTAGCTTCTATATCCCTTTCTTAGTTTGAGAGATTTATCATCTTCTTGTTCTACATTTTGTCCAAAGTTATTAATAAAAACTGATATTTTTCTTGTTCCATTGATTTACATCTTAAGCTAGATTTTCTCCATTACCATATAATGTCCATTGATGATCGTATAACTTGTCACACCTCTGTGCAATGATAGTCTTTATGGCCAAAACTTTCGCCTTTCATTTGTTTTATTGTCATTTAATTTATGTTATACCTTGCAATGCAGCTCACTGGTAAAGAGCAACCAACAGACGACAAGATTTCGACATTGGTTTATCAATTGAACTTTATTCAAAGAAAATTTAGTTATTTTAGTGCATTCCGTGTGACGCAAGATGTTAACATTGCTTTTAAACTCGCAAGTGATGCAATCGCTTCTACCAAAACATTAGTTGAGCAATGCACAATCTGTCTTGAACAATTTTACAACAGCAGAATGTTTTCTGTTAACATGTGCCAACACAAATATTGCCATAGTTGTATTAAAAGCCACGTGGAAGCCAAGTTGCTTCAAGGAATGAAGCTACCAGAATGTCCACATGAAGGATGCAAATCCCGCCTTGATATTGAGAGCTGTATGAAGCTTTTGACTCCAAAATCATACGAAATTATGATCTTGCGGGAAAAAGAAGCTTCTATTCCTCCAGCAGAGAAAGTTTATTGCCCGTTTTCTAGTTGCTCATATTTAATGTCAGAAACTGAAGTTCTAGAATATACTGTCGACTTGTTCATTGCTGCTAAAGGATCAGGAATGAGAAAATGTGTTAAGTGTCATTCCCTTTTTTGTAAGAATTGTAAAGTACCATGGCATAATAACGTTACATGCTCTGAGTACATGACTTATAATCAAGCTGAAAATGAGGTAAAACTAAAGTCTCTTGCAACAAAGAAGCGTTGGCGTCAGTGTATAAAGTGCCAGAATATGGTTGAACTTGTTCAAGGGTGTTACCATATTTATTGCAGGTATGTGTCTTCTCTTCTAAATTCAATCTTACTTGTTTTTAGATATGCCAAATGGGTTGATTTGGGTAACGGATAAAACGGGTTCAGCTAAAATATATGGGTTGAATTCGTCGAAACTCATCCTAAATGCTTCAAATGCATTAAACCTTTCAACTTGCCAGTGTTAAAATAATTTACATTTTCTATAACCACTCAGGGTTGGCCAAGTGGTAAAGAGCTTGTGACTATCATCACTAAAATGTCATAGGTCTCAAGTTCATATCCCGCTTGGTGAAAATAACCCTGAAAGTGGCCACGCCAACCTTCTTAAAAGGGAGGAGCTTTACCTAATTTGAGTATGTACGGAGGCTTGCTCAACCCCGTGGAGTAGTCACCAAAAGGTATTACTCAAAAAATAATATAGTTCTTTATGTAATACTTTAGATGAACATATACCTTTCGAGTTTTAAGTAAGAACTAAAGGGACCTCATATGCAAATTAAATCATATGTCATTGTTTTATATTCACCAAATCAGTTATTGTCATGGTTTGATAATTTATTTTATGATGTAAATGATTTTCATTAGTACTAATAACTTAAGATCAAATTGCTGTCTTTCCTATATGTTTGAACAAACTCATCCTTAAGAGTTGTCATAAATATTTATCTGCAATTTGATTTGCATCATGTGTTTATCAAAACTTTAATTAAAGACATTCGCTTAACCTTCTCTTCTGTTTATAACTTCTTATGACGGTAAGTATCATTTTTGCATCAAGGAAGAGATTGTTGATTTGAAAACATAAAGAATAATGAAAATAGCATTCTTTTGCTAGTAAGCCATGGTTCTAAATTGACTTGCCATTGTAGATGTGGACATGAATTTTGCTATACCTGTGGAGCTGAGTGGATCAAGAAAAAGGCAACATGCAGGTGTCCACTTTGGGATGAGCGCAGCATCGCACACAATCCAATACACTAGGCGTTGCAATTGATCTTGATATGATTCAGATAACCTAACTCAACTTCACTTGGTGGTTCTGATAGGGTTAATAGTTGTTGAAGCGACTACTTAACTTTATCATACAATTTTGCATGTCATTGTGGAAATTTTGGATTTGATCACGTCTTTAGAAAACTTTGTTTTGCCATATTGTGAAGATTTGGATAAATCGAATTGGTTGATAAATCTAGCTTTTTTTTGTGAAAATGTATTTTACTTATATGTCTTTACGCTTTCAACCTTTTCGACAAGATACGTTTGGCCTTTTGAACTGATCTTTTGGCTAAAAATACATGAACCAGGTCTCAGCCTGTAGTTCACATGTTATGTTATTGTAGTTTTGTAGCTTTGATGATATGTAACTATTTCTCATAGTTTAATTGTGCAGTGGTTCAGTTAGCTAAAATATATGTATAAAAATTGTGAGCAAAATAGAGGTTCCAATATCAATCTGCAATGCTCGTATAACCAGAGAGTACTTGAATATGCAATTAGTGCTCAGCTTAAGTAAGCAAATTTTGTGTCATTAATTATCCGAAATTTTGCAATACATATTAACAGAGAAAGATCCATGTTGAGGATACTTGGGAAACTCAAGCCTTTTTTGGCTTTGATGTGTGAGGCCTAATTGGTACTCAGGTGGCCGTTTCACAAATAAAAGAGTTTCATTTTCTTTAGAAGTAATTAGAAGGTTCAAGCTAATTCTTTTGAAGAAAAATGATTGTAATCACTAAATAGTATGACTAATTTTTGGCTTAACCCGTTTAAGATTAGGTAATTTGTAAAACTGACATTCAAGATGACACTTATTTCCAAATTGACTCAACTTTGTGACATAGTGCTAAAACTATGACTTTCTTTTTTCTTTTTTCTTTTTTTAATTTTTTTTTAAATGTATGACGCCTAACTGCAGCTACATTCGTAGCTTATCCAGCTACCCATAAGTTACCAAATCTAACCCTTTTCATCTCGAATATCATTTCAAAGACAAACAAGAGTTCGATGTAACATGATCATGTTACGAACCTAGTGCGAATTCAATACATGACGTAGGCATATGACAGACCAGTCGGTGCACTGTAACAGTATTTATGATCGAATTACGAAGTATTAAGATTTCATTATCCTTGTTTATAGTTACTGAAAAATATGTGTTCCGTTGATGAGTGCTCAAACACTCATCATTTTTGGTCAAATCTGAACTGCAAAACATACAAAAACACTCAGAAATGCATCAAAATACTAAAAATACTTCAAAATTGTGTTTTTTATGTTTTAGATGCAAAATGAGTAAAAACAAATGAAAAACGTACAAAGTTTGCAAAATTGACAGTTTCAGTCCCCCAACTTTCATAAAATTACAAAAATAGTCCCTGAGCACTTATTTGAAAAGAAAAGTTACCAAAGGTCCTTTTGAAATCATAAGTTATCATATTTAGTCCTTTGGTGAAAAATCTGAAAAGTTTTGAGAATTTACAGTTTTAGTCCCTAGAGTTTCAAATATTGACAGATTTGGTCCCTGGTGGGATATTTTTGAAAGAAAAATCAATTTTGGTCTTGGGAAATTCAAAAGTTGGCAGAAATAGTCCTTGGGTGGAAAGTTTGGTGAAATTGCAAGTTTGGTCCTTTAACTTTGGAAATTGACAATTTTAGTCCCTGGGAATTCCAAAAGTGAAAAATTTCAAAGTTTATCCTTGGGTTATTAATATATGGAAAAAGTGGACCCTTGAACCAAGTTTGGAAAATTACATCTCAGGCTCTTGCAAAAACAGAAAATTACACATATGGTCCTTGTGGTATTTTTGAGTACAAAACAAACGGACCCTTTATTATTTCAAATACCAATCCAAGCCCAAACCACCCCCATAGGCCCAAACCTACACCAGCCCACTCCCACCTTTTGTAATAAAAACGGGGTCAAACCCCTTTGACCTCTTCCCTCCCACACTTCTGCTTCCCTGGTAATCCCCTTCCACACTTCACCTCCCCCCTCCTCCACCTCATCTCTCCCATATCTTGTCTCCCCCAACTTACACAAACATCCAAACCCCAATTAATTCCTCAAAAGCCTCACAAGCAACCCAACTGCCAAAATCACTTTTTCCTGCCAAAGAAAAATTAAACGGCCATGATCACATTTAATCATCCAATGGCTGAGAAGAGGTATGGGAATGAAAGAGAATACTTCTGGGACCTATAAAAGAAAAGAAGAAAAGCAGAAGAAGTGTGTTAGAGTAGTTAATGTAATTTAGTTTTAGTTTAGTTAAAATTAATGTCGGATTAATTGTAACTTTTCAATTCAATGAAACTTTAGTTTGTAATCTCTTTATCCAAGTTAATCTAAGCTTTTGTGTTCTTAATTTAAGCTTCTGTTCTCTTTTTCCAGTTGATGCAAGAATTTCCAAGTTCAAGTTAAAATTCCAAATTGTGTTTCATGGTTTAAAAAGTTGTTGTTCTAGGTTTCTTTTATCTCAGTTAAGATTGTTTACAAGATTTCCAAAGTTTACTTTGAGGTTTAAACAGTTTAGCAAAAATATATATATATATATATATATATATATATATATATATATATATATATATATATATATATATATATATATATATGAAAAATAAAAAATCAAGCAGAATGAAGATGGAGTACTGTAGCAGTGGTGATATGGATTGATGATGGTTTAGATAGCTCAGTGGGAGCATTAGGGGATGTTCTTGATCATTGGTTCAAAGCTCCATCCATATGATCACTTGTAAGCATATTCTTTGATTTTGGTCATTCCACTGTGGAATCTTTTATAACTGCTTATCTTTGTATATTTAGGTTTAATCAGTGTATTTAGATTATTATATTGCTTATATAGCAGTACTTGTTCATTAGGTTTAACTTTGCTCATATTTTAACTGCCATAGTTAGTATTTAGGTCATTCATGTGTTAAGCTGTGGTTTATGGTGTTCTTTGTACTAATTCAAGTTCATTTTGTCATAATACAACCTCAAAACTCAATTTCATGATTTGAAACAACCATAAGCTTTGAAAACCTTCAAGACTGTCATCAAAAGGGGTGTTTGGCACAGGGGAGTACCCTGTGCATTTGTGGTGTTTAGTGGTTAACTGTTGTTTAGACATACCATATTAGGTCCTAATAGGTTATATATAACATAAAATCAGTTTGTTGTTTGAACTAAAAGTCAAAATCACCAATACTTGTGCTTATCTGTTGACTGTTGGGGCTGTGAGACCTCAAACCCCCCACACATGCTCATAACTCATATTTTTAGCTTAGGTTAGCTTTATCATAGCTTATCATAACTTCATAAGCTCATAGGATCCATCAGAAATCCATAAAAGTCAAAATACCAAGTTTTTATAAAAAGTCAAATGTGCATTTTTCAGATTTTTCCTATATTTCAAAGATTTGTTTTGATTTTTGTGTGTTGATTTAGAGTCTGAAACTTGTTACAGTTAAACTCTACCAGCTCATCTTCATAGTCCAACCATTTCTATATTTTTGTGATTTTTCTGCTGGGCCCCACTTTGCCCCAAACTCACTTGCAGGGGAGGTGTATCCCTTGCTGCACAGCCCTCAACACCACACAGCCACCTTTATTGGTGGCTGCAGCCCACCTCAGTGGTCCCACAGGCCATAACTTGGTTCCTCCCAACCCTCCTCCTGGTAGGATTGGGATTTTGACCACTTATTTGACCTTGGAACCCCTGGGACCCACCTTAATCAACCCCTAAACTTTGTCCCTTTTCTGAGTTGCATTTGGTTTTTGGATGTGCTTATTTTGATCTTATTGCTCATCCTACGAGCTTATTCACTTGAATCCTGCTCATACATGTCCAACACACTCAATTGAACCAGAATCAATCATTGTGGGTCCCACTTAATGCCATTTTAGCTTATTTCTTGCCTTGGTCAAACAAAGTCAACTGTCAAGGCTTTTAAGCTCTCAAGTGCTTATTTTTAGTTTACAAAAAAGTTGTTTTCATAAAAGTTAGTTGATTTTAGGTGTAAAACAAGTTTCCAAAGAAAAAATCCAGAAAAGTCAATTTAATTTTAAGTGATAGTTTCTATTTAATGTAATTTAATTTTAATTTTTATTTTTAAATTTTTATTAAGTACTTAGCTTTTTTATATTTTTCTTAAATTCCTCTCATATTAAAGTATTTATAGTAATTTTCTCAGATTTTTATATTATCATTTGGTATTTACTAAATTTAATATTAGTTTTATTAATAATTAATTAATATTTAAGTTTTAAATAGCATAATTAGTTTTTATTAAGTAAGACCTAGTTTTTATATTTTTCCTAGCTTTTATATGTTATAAAATAATTTTAGGAATTTTTCCATAATTTTCTAAGTCAATTAGATATTATTAGTAATTTAAATTAGTTTAAATAGTTTAATTAATAATTAATTAGTTTTTAATTACTAGAAAATCCATAAAAAGACAAAAATATTTATTTTTAATTTTTATACTTTTTTCAAGTTCATTTTAAGTTTTAGAAATTATTTTTGCAAGTTTTTAGTTTAATTTGTAGTGTTTATCATTTTTAGTTTATTTAAATTAGGTTTAATTTACTTTTTCAATAGTTTTAATTAATTAAATAGTATTTAAATATTAAAATAATCATGTTAATAATTTCATTTTCATTTTAAATTTTCTTTTTATTTTAAGTTTGGAAAAGTTTCATTTTCACCCCCTGTGGGTTTTCAGATTTCAGTTTTCACGTTTTACTTTGTACGTTTACGTTATTTCAAATGTAAACGTACGCGTTTTTTAGATTTCAAGCGTTTTTAGGTATCTAACTTTCACGTAATCACCTATATAGCTTATTTAAGCTATTTCTTCGTATATTCTTTAGTTTAATCACTCACAAACCCCTTTCCCGCCCAGATTCACCCGATCACAAACCCGTTTAATAACCATCACACCTCATCGGGACATAACGACCCGGGGAAACCACTATATTCCGCGGAGCATTGACTCTAAGCTGTTTGACCTTGTTGACCATCACCTGGTCAATTTAGGTTGACCGTTTGGAGCCAATCATCCGTCTAACCCATCCCAAAGTTTGTTCCAATAAAATTCATCTCAAATGTTAAACCGTGAGTTCCTTCAGAAAGTTTTTAAAGTGAAGCCTTGGTCACTACAAGAGATTACAAACTCAGTGTTCGCCAATACACTATGGTTAATCTATAGATTTCTCCGCACTAATCAAAAGTAATTTGTACTATGTGGTCTGTCTCATACATTTCCCCATGACAAATCTATGTTATGTGACAATTTCCCTATGATAGATTTACGTCGTTCTTAACAATTATGTTGTACTAGATATGTAAAATGTAATGATTATGTACTCAATCAAATTAATATTAAATTGAATTGAATTGAAGTTTACAACAATCACTTTTCAAAAAAATACAATGGAACATCAAAGAATCATAGACTTCGGATTCGGATACTTTTGTGTCGTGCTTCAGTTACTTTGGTATTATTCCGTTTCTCGTGTTGTGCTTCATTGACCGGTTAAAGTTGCTGTAAAATATGAAGTTCTATTGTTGTGCTTCATTGTTGTGTTTGAGCGCTTTCTTCATCTTCATAGTCAAAGAAGGGAGAAAAGACAATCATTTTATCCTAAGCATGAAACGTTTTTCATATTATCCTTGTCCTTAGTTTTCAAAAAAAAGTCATCCATCCGTAAGATGCAGAAGAAAAGTAGCAAAACCTTCGTCAAATATTATGTTACTATATTATGTAAGAACTAACACATGTTTGACATCATCGCCACGTGTTCTATTCGCAACCGGTGTATGACATTTTCATCAAATAACGATATGGACACAGGAATGGAGTTTACGTGTGAACCTTTTGGCACTAAATATTATCAACCTATACTCCTCCACTTTAAAGTGCTAGAAGAAAATATAGCTACATGAACATGATCCGTAGCAAATGGGAGTCTCATATCATATTTCTGCAAATTGGTTCAATGGAAGTAACTCCATTCGTAACTAAACAACAATATGTTTCGAGGATAGCTCAGAGCACTGTTCCTAAAACCTAATGTTGTCCATGAACTCTGTCATTTACCTTTAAGTATTAGAATGAAAAGTTCTTCATGGCGTATGTAGATGACCCCTTTTTAGTTGATGGATCAATGGGTGGGTAGGTAGGTAGGAGTGGACCAATATGGATAAAAATAGTCAATGTGTTTATGAAGGAAGCATTTATTGGTAAATGTATCCAAAGATGATAAAAAATGACTTAATTACCAACGAGTTTATATAGGGAAACCATAAAAGTTAAGGTTATATTTCGTAGATGTTTCATAATTTATATTTTGCAATCTTATTTCAAAAGAAAAAGTACCGGTTCCGTTTCACATTTGCAATCATTTCATAATTTTAATGATGATTTTTGCATTCTTCCGTCTCCCCCAAGTCGCCTTCCTATAAAAGTTCCCATACATCGGTTCAATTATAAACAAAAAAGTTACACAAAAATAAATAAATAAATAAAATATGGACCCATTGGTTTCTACAACACAATCTTGTGTCGTTGAGAAACAAAGTGAGTTGATTACGATTACTTTGGTGAGTGATAGTACTATAAGGGACGAACTACTAGAAAAGGTCTCTACTCTGCAGGCTGCAATAAAATAAAACAATGAAAAGATAAAAAAAGATCGAACAACTAGACTATAGCCGTGCAAAATGTTGTAGGGAAGTTGTCATGTTTTTGTATGACGATATGAGCTGAGACGTGTCAATTTTGGAATAATGTATTAAGCAGTTGAAGAGAATTAACGGATCCATGCTGCGAAAAATAATTTTCTTTGAAGATTTGTCCATCAACTATGTATAGGTAGCATGCATGTCAATATTTTATTCTTCAAATTTATATGATCTATTGTATTTCTCTCTTCTTTTTTGAATGAATAAAAGTCATATTTGCTTTTTATCATTGTCCATTTACTTTTTGGGTAAATAATTATTAAAAATACAAATCGTCTATTTAAATGTATAGATTCCAGTATCCAATGTAACTTTATTTATTTTCTTAGTTTACGATTTGATTGCGATTTCAATGCGAAAAACAATAAAACTAAATTCACTCCTATTTATACACATTCACCTACAAAGACTTTTAACGACCGTATGTATACCAATCCCTTAATTTTCTAAAGTTATAATCTACATGGCTTCTTCTTTATAAATGACATTACCAACAAGGCCAAATTATGAATCTCCATCAAGTTCACATACTAACAGAAAGTCGTCTGATATTGGACGTCATAAGAAGACAGGTTCGTCTCGCATAGAAGAGGTATGTGGTGATATTGATGAAAAAAAGCAGCTAAAGAAGAAAAAAGTTGTACGCTACACGATGAGATTCAACGGCTGCAAAGGAACGTTGAAGATAAAATTTGGAAAGAAAAAAAAGTTCGAGTACTAGACAACTAAAATCTTTGATGTTGTAGCGTTATATTATAGATGTTTGTTTCTGTTTCTTTTAATTTAAATTAATTTATTATTTTTATCTAATATATTTTTTAATGAAAGTTATCATAAATCATGTAACATGACATAGCAGCTTCTGTACATTACATTACAAATACATTCCATTAAGTAAAAAAAAATAGTACAATACAAATTATTACATTACACTACATAATAACGAATAGATCAACAATCATGAAAAGCGTAATGGTAGTTGAAGCATTTTGGAGATGATGAATGAGATGATTGGATGCTTGCATTGAAAAAAAAAATATTGTTGTGGGACACAAGACCCAAATTAAACACATGACAGAGGTGCTTGCATAGATAAAGAGGGTGCGCGCATAGAAAAGCTAAAAATTTTGGCAAGGATACACGACCCTAATGTACGACACTTCACTTTTAGTTATAGATATACACCCACATTCACGTAGAAGCATATCATAGTTGAAGCATCATCGCCTTAATCGTTAGATTTCATCCACGATGCATCACACGACAAGGTGTAATCAAGATGGGGAAATTGTTGCAAAAAATGCATAAGGGTGGTTATGGTTGATAAACAGCCATGTACTCTAATAGGGAGGGGATGTTAAATTTTTCACACTTGGTTCGTGCGACGAGGCTTGATCAGGTTTATCACGGACCTGCATCTTGTAGGTAACTTGATACACTTCATACACCAGGAAAACAATCATTAAATGGTCAGTGTTTTAGAAGCACAGTACCATCCCTATATTGTCTTGGCTATTACCGCAACCTTCTCTTTTGGAACGTCGAAAAACTTGGACAATTGGAAAACCAGCTGTCGAAGTTCTCGGTTTCATTGAACTCTATCGTTAACCTTCGTAAAGTGGTAAATATAAAGTAGTTGGAAATATCGTAACTAGAGTTTAAGATTGTATTTATAGGTAGCCAGAATTATCATAAGTAGATTTTAAGATGGTGTTTATAGGTATGGAGAGTTTAAGAGGGAAGGTTGAAGTATAAAAATGTAGAGTGAATTTATAGGGAAAAAATCAACTTGATATTGATGATGAAATTGAAGTTCCAAAGTTTTATTAAATGTAAACAATTCTCTTGTCAACATTTCCTCTCGCACGTACTCGCAATATATTTGTAAAGTGTCTGCAGCCTTTATCAGAAAAAACCCATTTTGTTGAATCACTCGTAATTGCTTTGTTGACATAAATTAATGCCTAAAAACATTATTAACATGTTATCAATATCTCTATGTTTTGATTATCACAAAATATAAACTCATAGAACTAAAACTTGTGACATAAACAAGTATTTAGTGATTAATATTTCTCTTTACATCCAAATCACTTAAGGTATGAATAAACAAAGTGTTTAGTGCAATTTATGATCAAAGGGGTATTTAATTAACTAATGCAAAGTTTATTTAATTATATAAACATATTATATATTTTTGAAAAACACTTTTGGTAATAAAGAAAAATGTTTTATTCATACTAAATATATGAATTCAAATTTTTAACCAAAAACAGTTAGTTTTTCACCAAATAAACTTTCCCCACTAAAAGACAAAGAATCTGGCCGTTTCAGCTGGGCGGCCCCCTTAATTATAAAGGGCGGTCCCCTTAATTTTAAGGGGGCCGGCCATGAATTAAGGGGACCGGCCACGCTCCTCTGTCAGATTCTTTTGCCTATAAATACCACCTTAAACCTGGATTTTTTTCTCACCTTTTGCACCCCAAAACTTTCTGTTCTAGATCTCATTTCTATTCTCCAAATCCTTTGATCATAAATACATAATCCTTTGTTTCAAAGTGATTCTTACATCATCCTCTCAAGTGCAAGAGAAGAATACTTCTATCCTCCAAGACAAGAAGTATTGCAACTTGTTGTGACCTCCACATCCAAGTTGTTGGTGCATCATCAAGAATATCTACATATATCTTTGTGTAGTGTGTTGTGAATATTTGATTGTAGATAGTTGTGATTAGGAATATAGATAGTGTGATTGGCTAGTAGATTGTAGTGAAGATTATTGGTGTGTAGAAGATAGGCGTGAACTAGATTGTAGTGAAGACTATTGGTGTGTTGAAGATAGGTGTGTAGTTAGTTGGTGTGAAGTAGTTGTGAAGAAGGTGTGATTTCGTTGTGACGAAGCTTTGGTGTGTAAGTGGTGTGTATATTGGTGTGTAAGGTTTCTCCGCCATAAGGAGCTTGTTGACATAGTGAAGAAAACTCTCGAGTAGGTGACTCGAGGAGTGGAGTAGGGCAAGGAAGGTGTCCTTGTAGCCGAACCACTATAAATCCTTTGTCTCGCGGTTAGATCTTTCCATATCTTACTTATTATCTTGCTTATATCGTTATTACATTTGTAGACGTAGACGTATATATATAGTTGCTCATATAGTGCTAGTATTGATTTTACTTAAAGATCAAACGAAAGTTTCATTCACAAAACAAAGTTTTTAAAATCAAACTAAAAAGGTTACATACATATAATTGATCATTTCGATCAAGTATAGTTTTCATACAAAATATAACTAAGGATTATAAGATAAACGATTACGTACTTATCTCTTGTATATAGCTAGAATTGTTTATATTATGCATGTGTTGATTTCACATACTTAGCTTACATTATTATTATTGTTCATACTTAGATATACTTGTTCATATTGTTCAAGATTTGAGTTCACATAAGATTGAATCAAAGTTTTAAAAGCAAACAAGGTTTTAAAACTAAACCAAGTTTTCATAATAAAATTAAAAAGACGTAAAACTATTCAACCCCCCCCCCCCCCTTCTAGTTTTCCACAATTGGTATCAGAGCCACGTCTAGCAAGATTTTTAAAATATATTGTATTTTAAAACTTGTAACGATCTATGGAATCTGAAAAATATTTAGAAGGGCAATCTATGCAAAGACCACCACTATTTGAAAGTGATGGATTTTTATATTGGAAAAATAGATTCGAAACTTATGTGAAATCAAAAGATCTTGATCTTTGGCATGTCATTACCTTTGGTGATTTTCCCCCTATTCAATATAATTTTGAAACTAAAATGGACGAAATTGTATCTTTTGAAAAACAAAATGATGATTTGAAAAAGAAACTAGCAAAAAATAATGAGGCTAAAATGGTTATTTATAATGCCTTACCACGCAAAGAATATGAAAGAATTTTTATGTGTAAAACCGCAAAAGAAATTTGGGATTCTTTACTAATCACTCACCAAGGTAATAGTCAAGTTAAAGAGAACAAAATAGATCTTCTTGTTCAACAATATGAACAATTTACAATTCCGGAGGAGGAATCAATAGATAATGCTTTTGCTAGGTTTAACACCATCATCACAAGTTTAAAAGCACTTGATGAGAATCTTTCTAGTAAGAATTTTGTTAGGAAATTTCTTAGGGCTCTTCATCCAAAATGGCGAGCTAAAGTTACGGCGATTGAAGAATCGAAGAACTTGTCAACTCTTCAACTTGATGAGTTGATCGGCAACCTGAAAGTCTACAAAGCAATAATAAAGAAAGACTTCGAGATGGTCAATGGAAAAAGAGAGCAAAGCAAGTCAATTGCGTTGAAAGCTAGGAAGGAATCTAGTAACGAGGATAGCTCAACCTCCGAAAGTGATGACGAAGAATATACGATGGCCGTAAGAGACTTCAAGAAATTCTTCAAAAGGCGAGGAAGATTCGTTAGACAACCGCATGATGAAAGGAAAGCAAACCAAAGAAATAAAGATGACAAAAATGGCAAAAGTGATAGGAAGTGCTTCAAATGTGGTGATCCAAATCATCTCATCGGAAAATGTCCAATGATGTCAAGAAATCAAAAGGCGTTTGTTGGAGGAGCTTGGAGTGATAGCGATGACGATGAGAAAGAAATCACAAATGAGGAGAAATGTCTTATGGCTAAGACATCAAGCGAGGTACGTTCCGAAACCAAATACTTTAGTGACGAAAATTTATCATTAGACAAAAAAGACCTAGATAGTGAATATAATAGGTTATGCAAATTAGGTCAAAAGGTTATAGCTAAAAATAAGTCACTAAAACATATTAATAATCTATTAGAAAATGAAGTACTCGAATTAAAAATTAGACTACAACATATGGAAAAAGGAAAAGAAGTTTTTATAGAATGTAAAACATGCATAGAGGTTAATAATGAAAATGAAAAACTTAAAGATGAAATTTTCAAACTTGACAAGTTTAAAAATAGTAGTAACCCACTTAAGAAAATAATAAGTGCTCAAGAAACTTCGGGAGATAAAACCGGTCTAGGATTAACTTCAACTAATGTTTCAACTAGTGAAAATAAAAGTATAAAGTTTGAATGTGAATCTAGTAAACAAAAATCATTAGAATCAAATCCTAAGTATATACTTACAAAAGATAGAAAAATACCTATTGCGAATGATGAAAAAGTAAAAACTTTTTATAAACCATCCTTAAAGACCGAAGTAGGATCCTCTAAACCTAAATTAAGATCTAAAACTCCACCACCAAGAAAACCTAACAATCATCATCCAAGATCTAAAAAATCTCAACCTAGAAGAAATCAAAATAGACAATATTACAATAACACTAGAAATCAAATGTGGAATTATCAACCAAGTTACAATCCTTGGGAAATATTACTACAATACATGCATCCTTGCCAAATGTTAAATATGTTTGGACCAAACAACTTTGGACCAATGAGACAATGGGGACCAAGTGGCTAAATTGTCAATCTTGGAAGAAGTTGGAATATCATCTACAAATGTCTTCTATAAGTCAACATGGTCACTTGAAGTGCTTGAAGATATTCCATTGAAGACTAAAAGGTACGCGTTTCTTTTAAGTTCATCACTATAATTTGCATGCTTAGATAAATGATTAGTTAGATTAATGCTTAGTACATAATTGCTTATATTCTTATAACCCAGAAACATCATTGGTTGACTTTCCTAGGAATAAGATAAAATTGTTCATTGCCGAACAAAATAGAAAATGGAAATCTTCTATATCCACTATTAGGAAACTCATGGTGATGAAGTGAAATGAGTTAAGTGGATCAATCGTTAATATAGAAGTAGGATTAGATCCCTCGCGTAAGAAAACTATGGATGAAACAAGCTCTCGTAGAATATGGCATTAAGATAGATAAGCGTGCAAAAACAAAGGAACTATAGATGTTAGGTTATACCCCGTTCAACCCTCTCGCATCTAACATATATATTTTAGTGATCACTTCCTTTAGGATCATAGGATTTGTAGAAACGATAGCATGAGATAATAGTAGGCTTGACCAATCCTCTTGAGCATGAGATCTTTAATAAACATCTTTTAAAATATATGATTAATGATATTTGTTGTCAAAATCTAATATCGTTAAAAATATGCAAAAACCTCATATTTTAGAAAATAGTTTTTCAAATAACTATCCCACTTTTAAATAAGATGTTTTCACTATATATATCCACAATTTTGTTTTGATCAAAACCAAAGATTGAGAAAATTTTCTTTATCCTTCATTAACACTTTTTGAAGTAAAACCGAATCTATTTTATTCAATTAACTCTCATATCTACATGAAAACCAACTTTCAAACATTGTTGAATAATGCTAAAAACGTCTCTTTAAATCATGCATGGTGATCTCATATTTGTCATATATATTTATATAAATGACACTTATAAGTGAACTAAATCAAATCAAGAGGACCATGGTTTGTCTATTAAGACTTTGTTTGTAACAAGTCTAGAAACTCATGTTATCATAATACACATTAGGATTAATCCTCCTAGTTATGTAGTTATGAAATACTTGATGTTGCTTATTGTTTCCTAGCTCTTATATTTTGCTTGCTAGATGAGTATGTTTGCATGATAGATGAAATTGCTTGATTACTTAATCTCCTTGGTTAACATGCTTTAGCTACATAATTGCCTACATAATTTGTCTATGTTTAATTGCCTCAAAGAGTTGGACTTGTTTGAAACCAAAAACACAACCTTTCTGCAATTCACTACCAAAAACCCTTTTCTGGCAATCTGGGAATCACCAGATGGGCGGCCCCCTTAAATCATAAGGCGGACCCCTTAATTATTAAGGGGACCGGCCTCCAATTAAGGGGACCGGCCATCTGATGATCAAAGGTGTTGTTTCCCTTTTCTACTTTTTAGCCCACTTCATCCTACACTTCCCAAAATTCACAAACTTATTCTATCCTCAACCTTCCATAAAAGTTTATCCATCCTTGATCCCACCAATCCTACATTATAAAACACTCTCATTCCTCTCAATCTCCACTCATCTCATCATTTCCTCTCCCATTAAACCAAAACCACCAAGAAACTTGTTTGGAGAAGAAAGCCTAACTTCCTTTAAAATTCCGTCAAACCAAATGAGGTTGTCAAACATCCAACACCAAATTCCTCCTATGTTTTCAAACATTACTTACCTAACACCTCACTCTCCTTCTCACCAACATTACATATCAAAAACCTTTACTACCCATATCCTTCTACATTACACTCAAACCTCATAATCTTTTCACAACTCAAGCGATGTTGTTCATATTTAACCAACACCTAAACCTCACTCTCACACAAATGATCCATTTAACAACAAATCATCCATTCGTGCTTCGACTAATGATCCTTCTTATGATGAGCATGCACAATCCCAAAACCATAATCCCAACCTCATTACCAACACTTTACATGTTGCTCATTCAACAAAAACACCATCCACTCATGAAGCATCTTTTCCACCAATATCATGTTTTCATGATTACCCAAGCTCAAACATGTCTCCACCACCAAGAGTATCACCACCACATCCTACAACTTCACATGCCATTCCTATGTTGCATGTTCAAACCCTCACCCAAGACAACTATCATGCTCCACCACCATCACCTTCCTCCGAACACTTGAAGTTCGTTGAGGCGCTAAAAGAAGCCCATGAGCTTAGTGCTCTTTTAGCCTTACATCTTGCTCAACGCAATTTGGATCCACCTTCATCTAGATCACCCTCATCACCACACAACATAAATCAACTTGAGAAGCATGTCAACAATTAACCTTGTTGCATCTTTCTCCTAAAAATGATTGCATTCAATGAACACTTCACTTGGATTGAATATCTTCTCACTAGATCACATCCAATACCCTCACTTGAACAACATCCAAAACCTCAATCAACCTCTTCCGCTACAAACTCTCCACCACCAAATTATCCAACATTCATGACCCGAACATATACCTCCATTAATCCAACAACCTCCATTAATCCAACAACCTTACCCTAACTCAACCATCCTCATTCCAAACACTCCATCATCAACCATCTAAGCATACCATATGCTTATGATTTTCACTTTCAAATACGAATCAACCAACCTTTGGTTGCAAGCAAGTCCAAGTGCTCTCTTAGGCAATATAGGACTATGTCTTTTCTTTTGTGTTATTTTTTCAAGCATATTGAATGTTGTAATGCTTTTCATTTCTATAATGCTTGAATGAATCTTTGTTTAGTTGCATAATTGTTGCCTTGCATATATGTGTATCTTGCTCTCTTAAAATATTTTTGTAGCAAAGATCTCCATAGCTCGTTCCCTTGGTGCTCTCAAATGAGGGGGAGCATACATCAAGGGGGACCATTCTACCCATTTAAACTTCCCTCGCGAAGCTTACTCGGCTTAACCTTTTTGATTTTACAAAAAGGGGGAGAAGAGAAATGTAAACTCTATAATACTTGTCTAAAAACAAGTTTTAGATATATTGAGTTTAAGGTTTTGTAATAATCAAAAAGGGGGAGATTGTTGACATAAATTAATGCCTAAAAACATTATTAACATGTTATCAATATCTCTATGTTTTGATTATCACAAAATATAAACTCATAGAACTAAAACTTGTGACATAAACAAGTATTTAGTGATTAATATTTCTCTTTACATCCAAATCACTTAAGGTATGAATAAACAAAGTGTTTAGTGCAATTTATGATCAAAGGGGTATTTAATTAACTAATGCAAAGTTTATTTAATTATATAAACATATTATATATTTTTGAAAAACACTTTTGGTAATAAAGAAAAATGTTTTATTCATACTAAATATATGAATTCAAATTTTTAACCAAAAACAGTTAGTTTTTCACCAAATAAACTTTCCCCACTAAAAGACAAAGAATCTGGCCGTTTCAGCTGGGCGGCCCCCTTAATTATAAAGGGCGGTCCCCTTAATTTTAAGGGGGCCGGCCATGAATTAAGGGGACCGGCCACGCTCCTCTGTCAGATTCTTTTGCCTATAAATACCACCTTAAACCTGGATTTTTTTCTCACCTTTTGCACCCCAAAACTTTCTGTTCTAGATCTCATTTCTATTCTCCAAATCCTTTGATCATAAATACATAATCCTTTGTTTCAAAGTGATTCTTACATCATCCTCTCAAGTGCAAGAGAAGAATACTTATATCCTCCAAGACAAGAAGTATTACAACTTGTTGTGACCTCCACATCCAAGTTGTTGGTGCATCATCAAGAATATCTACATATATCTTTGTGTAGTGTGTTGTGAATATTTGATTGTAGATAGTTGTGATTAGGAATATAGATAGTGTGATTGGCTAGTAGATTGTAGTGAAGATTATTGGTGTGTAGAAGATAGGCGTGAACTAGATTGTAGTGAAGACTATTGGTGTGTTGAAGATAGGTGTGTAGTTAGTTGGTGTGAAGTAGTTGTGAAGAAGGTGTGATTTCGTTGTGACGAAGCTTTGGTGTGTAAGTGGTGTGTATATTGGTGTGTAAGGTTTCTCCGCCATAAGGAGCTTGTTGACATAGTGAAGAAAACTCTCGAGTAGGTGACTCGAGGAGTGGAGTAGGGCAAGGAAGGTGTCCTTGTAGCTGAACCACTATAAATCCTTTGTCTCGCGGTTAGATCTTTCCATATCTTACTTATTATCTTGCTTATATCGTTATTACATTTGTAGACGTAGACGTATATATATAGTTGCTCATATAGTGCTAGTATTGATTTTACTTAAAGATCAAACGAAAGTTTCATTCACAAAACAAAGTTTTTAAAATCAAACTAAAAAGGTTACATACATATAATTGATCATTTCGATCAAGTATAGTTTTCATACAAAATATAACTAAGGATTATAAGATAAACGATTACGTACTTATCTCTTGTATATAGCTAGAATTGTTTATATTATGCATGTGTTGATTTCACATACTTAGCTTACATTATTATTATTGTTCATACTTAGATATACTTGTTCATATTGTTCAAGATTTGAGTTCACATAAGATTGAATCAAAGTTTTAAAAGCAAACAAGGTTTTAAAACTAAACCAAGTTTTCATAATAAAATTAAAAAGACGTAAAACTATTCAAACCCCCCCCCCCTTCTAGTTTTCCACATGCTTCACATGCTATCGCAGTGTAGAAACCGTTGGGTGATAACGAGTCCCATTTGTTTGTCATGTGACCCTACTTCGTATCTGGATCGCATCATCTTTCGATTTCAATCAGGTCAAAATATGTTGTGCATGAAAACGGACGAGACGAGCATCATCGTGGTCGGAATAAGACGACGGTGAAGATGGTGTAGATTTTGAGAAGAATGGAGGTGCGTACGAAGAGATATGGCTTATTATGTGACATTGCGTGAGTAATAGGCTTAACAATATGCCACAAAGTTGAGTCAAGTTAGAAATAAGTTTCATATTGAATAACAGTTTTGCTAATTTCCCTTAAAATTTCACATATATAATATCGATTTACCCTCTCTCCGCGTTACACATATTTTTATTTTGTTTTTACACGTGGCATATCCTCATTATTAGGCATATATAATTAAGCATAAAATTTAGAGCTATGCTCTAACGACAAAAGGTTTATAAAAAAATATTCACCAAAATGAGGTGTTATGTTTTTATTGGATTAATCAAAGAGAAGAGAGATAAATTATTGCAAAAGCCACCAATCAAAATATAACACCTCAATTTTTGAATGTTTTTTTTAATCTTTTGTAGTTGTAGCATAGATCTAAAATTTATGCATATCAATTAGTTATTTGTTTTTTGTTTTTACACATGTCACATGCTCATTAGTAGTTTTAACTTTTAACTTTCAAAGGATTGTGACAGTGGACTTGTACGCGTCAAAAGGTCAAACATAATGATTACTCTCAAAAAAATCAATCCCCACTGTTCAGAATTCGGGTAATACGTACAGTAACCGAAAAATGAAATCGAACCGAATCGATAAACATCAAACTGAATTTGTAACCGAACTGAATTTGTCAAAACCAAACTGAACCGAATTAAATATTCGGTTTTCGGTTTGGATATGATTTTTGCAGTCTAAACCAAAAACCGAATTCATATAAATATATATATTTTAATATATTTATATACAACAAATGACCATTAAAACTATTTCATAGTATAATATAACATTTTATAAGCTTTGTTCTGAAAATCTATATAAATAAATACATAATTAGAATTAAGTATTTTGTGTTATTTGGTTCGGTTAAATCAAATTTAAATTCGGTTCGGTTTGGTTTTTGGTTTTACCTAGATCAAAAAATTAAACGAACTAACTGAACCGAATAAACCGAACAACACGATAAACAAACCGATGAACACCCCTAATTCCAACAAAATCCTTAAAAATTTTATTCGACCATGCCTTTTAATCGACTGTAATTTTTTTTTGTTTTCCTATTTTCTTGCTTTAATACCGATACGTCTCTATTTGTTTTTCATCGCGGTTCTGATATTACTTATCTATTGTTATATGTGAATGACATTATTATCACAGCTTCTTCTCTAGCTCTTTTACAGCGTATTATTGCATACTTTACATTGAGTTTGCTACGACAAATCTTGGCCCTCTCAATTATTTCCTTGGTATTTCTACTCAACGATCGGCTTTTGGCATGTTTTTGTCACACTCGAAATTTGCAGAGGAAATTCATTAACTAGCTCATATGCAGAATTGCAACCCATTCAGGACCCTTGGTGATATTGAGTCCAAGGTTGGATATGATGGTGAACATGTCAATAATCCCCTTTATATCGCAACCTTATTGGTGCTCTTCAATATCTTCCTTTTATGCGAGCCGATTTGTCTTATTTTGTTCAACAAGTTTGTCTTTATACGCATGGCCCCTGTGATATGCACTTCACTGCTTTGAAGCGCATTTTGCACAATGTTCGTGGTACTGTTGATCATGGTCTGCAACTACATATATCTTCTACTACTCAGCTTACTGCATATACTGATGTTGATTGGGCTAGTTGTCGGGTTACTCGTCGGTCTACTTCATGTTATTGTGTATTTCTCAGTGATAACCTCTTGTCGTAGTTCACTAAGCGACAGGTTACCTTATATCGCTCCAATGCTGAACCAGAATATCGTGGTGTTGCTAATGTGGTTGCTGAAACTGCTTGGATCCATAATTTGTTACGTGGGTTGCATGCTCCTTTATTTACAACTACTTTGGTTTATTGTGATAGTGTTAGTGTTGTATATAAGTCTGCGAATCCAATTCAACACCAGCGTACGAAATACAGTGAGATTCACTTTGTTTGTGAGTTTGTTGCTTTGGGACAAGTTCGTGTTCTTCATGTTTCGTCCAAGTTTCAGTATTCATATATATATTTACTGAAGGTCTTCCAGTTGCATTGTTTCTTAAGTTTGCTCCAGTTTAAACATTCGAAGGCCTCTCGTTCCAACTGCGAGAGAGTATTAGCATGACATTCTAGTTGGCCCACCGGTTATTATGTTGTGTTTACAATTTGGGCCTAGCCCAGTTAATTCCTATTATGCTTAGAATTGTCATTCACCCGAACAGGTTTAAGTACGTGTATATATACTTTAAGTTGATATTTAGTAAGATTTATGAGGATTTATCAAATCTAATACACACAACAATGGCCAATATAAGCCTTTTTAATATCACTTATGTGATAGCACACTGTGTGGTGGCGTTACAGACATTTTAATTACCTATGACTTAGAGCCACCACACCCCTTATATAGGTATGAGAAATGTTAGACTCATACAATTTTCACAAAAGAAAATGTTAATACAAATATCGCCTAAAAACGTTATTTATATTTTACGATCTTTGCTAAGTTTTGTTAACGACAAAGTGTAAACTTTAGTTTCTAGTAAAACATAATTTTAGTTTAAAGACTTGCATAATTAGACATTTGCTACATTTACATTTCACATAAAACACAACACTTTTTATATTTTTTAAAATAGAAAAACATTACATTTACATATTTCTCAATATTATAAATGTTAACATCACATCATACATTTATGGTAAGTTTATGTGTTTGACTCACCATAAGCTTTCTTACACAAGTAAGTGTTTGACTATAATTAAGTTGATGTGACTTTTGTTGGTTTGGAAAGATTTATTGCAAAACCTACTGTCAGCCTGGTGGAACCTTGGAGGTACACGGGCGGAACCCATCTGAGGGTTCCGCCATATCCGCCAGTGTTGCTGAAGGTCTTGCTATAAATACCAAGCCATTTGTTTGAATTTTGCTTTATCACTTCTCATTACATTTTACACACACACATTCATATCATTCATCTAACCCTTTAACACTTTATTTTGTGTGAAGTTTCTTTTGTAGCAAAGAAGTTCACAAGTTCATATAAAGTTACAAGTATTCAACACAACGTTGCAAGACTTGTTAGCTTAGCATCGTGTAGACTTTGTGTAGTTTACACTTAATTTGATTGTGTGTTTTCAGTTGTGATCGGTTAGTATTTTAGGCCTTAAAATACATAGTGTGACGGGAGTTGTTGTACCCTTGTAAAAGAACTAACGGGAGTGGTTGTACCCTCGTAAAAGAACTCGACATCTAGCTTAGTGTCGGTAATCGTGTAAGCGACGTGTAAGGTTTTCTCCGCCGGTGAAAGGAGCTTGTTGACTAGTGAAAGAAACTCTCGAGTTGGATACTCGGGGCGTGGACGTAGGGCAAGGAAAAAGAGTCCTTATAGGCGAACCACGATAAATACTCGTGTTGTAGTTTGATCGTTTCTTTCTTTATACTTGCATATTATATATTGTCTTTGTGTTCATATCTTTGATTAAACGGAAAGTTTCATAAGATAATTAAACGAAAAACCGGCAAAACTATTCAACCCCCCTTCTAGTTTTCCACAATTGGCATCAAGAGCTACGTTACTCAAGCTTTTAAAATATATTGTGTTTTAAAACTTGAAACGATCCATGGATTTTGAAAATTACAAAGAAGGGAAATCTATGCAAACACCACCACTTTTTGAAGCAAATGGTTTTATATATTGGAAAAACCGATTTGAAACTTACGTAAAATCTAAAGATATAGATTTATGGTATATAATCATTGATGGTGATAATATAGTTACGAATAGTAAAGATGAAGATCAAAAGAAATTAATTGATAAAAATAATGAAGCTAAAATGATGCTTTACAATGTTTTGCCTAAGAAAGTGTTAGCATTAAAAATATTTATATAGAAGTGATGGTCATTCTCATATTGTAACTTTGTGTCGTTTGTTAAGATTAGTGATATTTTAGTCATTGGGCTTTGGACTTGGCAAGCTAATATGTTATGTACTATGTTTCATAAGCCTTGTTATCTAATCATATAACCAAGTCCAAGCCCAAGCCCATGGAAAGCCTTTTAAGGCATCTCTTGTATCTAACTATTTAAACACCTCAAAGGCTCATTTGAGGTGTGTGCTTGTGTGTGTATTGTGTGTGTTTTTAATAAAAGTTCTCTTCATCTATTATCTCTATTTCATTCAATCTAACGCCACACATATTGCATCAAGTCACCATCTTTCCTTCTTCTAGTGCTTAGATTTGTGATAAAGTTGATATATCTAAGATCCTACAAGTGGTATCATTCGCCTAACAATGATTTAGGAGTGTGTGGTAATCGTATTTTTCAAGTTTTTTCTTAAAAAGTTGCATTTTTTCTTGTAAAAGTGCACTTTTTCTTTAAAAAGTCTTGATCTTTAAGTGTTTTAGTGTTAAAGTTGTTGTTTTTCTTGAATCTTTAGTGATTCTAAGTGTTTTGGGAAAGATTTGATCAAAAGAATTAAGTGGAAAAAGTGTTTTTGGTTGAAAAAATCGGTTGCTGTTTGGGACATCTTACGAGTAAGATTTTGAGTATAGTACATGTCACAGCTGTCTACAGTACTTTCTACGAGTAAGTTGAGGTCAAAACCCTTTTTCTACGCACAACATTGGTCAAAACCCTCTTCTTACGCACAAGATCAGATCCTACGCATAAGATCCTACGCCTAAGTTGAGTTTCTACGCCTAAGATTGGATTCTACGCCTAAGATTGGAGTTTACGCATAAGATCTTACGCATAAGTTCTTACGCATAAGATTTACGCAGAAGTTCCTACGCATAAGTTGTTACTCAGTACTTCCCTGACTTGGATAAGTTTGTGGAATACTTCGACACGGGATATCTTTCAAGCTTGGACAAGTTTGAGAGATTTGTTTGGTTTTTAACCTTACGCATAAGTTACAGCTTACGCGTAAAGTTCAAGTTTACGCATAAACTTAGTGTTTACGCTTAACCTTACACTTTACGCATAACCTTAACCTTACGCATAAGATTCCAAGTTACGCGTAAGATTCTAAGTTAAGCGTAAGAATCATTGTTTACGCATAAGTTCAGGGTTTATGCATAAGAATTTCACTTTTTGACAACCAAACTTCAAACGGCCATAACTTTTGAACCGTAACTCCGTTTTCGACGAATCAGCTGTCAAAACGACCGTGAGACAGAGGAGAACGACACGCTAAATGGATTTATCGATTTAGGCGAAGTTTCAAGGCCTAAAAACGCTCCGAGAAGAAGTTATTGAGGTTTTAAGGTTTTAGATCAAATTTTTCACCATAAAAACTTGCATCAACTTACACTAACACAACTCCTACTTCGTTGGAACGATCCAAGAATCAACTTTATCAATCTACACTTCATTAATGGCAACTCAGCAAGACATTCATGCAGCCGGTGCGGAAAACCGACCTCCAATGCTTGAAAAAGGTGGATATCTCCCATAGACAAGCCGCATGCTTCGTTACATCAAAACAAAGCCTGATGGTAAATTAATGATCAACTCCATTACAAATGGTCCATTCAAGCCACGACAAGTTCAAATTGAAGGTGATCCAAATACAACACCTCCTACTCAACCATTCGTGCGTGAACAAACAGAAGCAGATTACACAGAGGAAGACAAGAAGCAGATCGCCGCTGATGATATGGCAATGCATTTAATCCAACTTGGATTACCACGGGAGATCTTTGCTGCGGTCGACAGCTGTGAAACTGCTCATGCTATGTGGGAACGTGTTAGAAGGATTTGTCATGGAACAGAGATTGGACAACAAGACGTTGAGAACAAACTTCTTACTGAATGGGAGAACTTTACATCCACTAAAGGTGAACAGATTGAATCTTACTACACAAGGTTTTGCACTTTGATGAATGAGTTAATCAGAAACAAGTTGACACCTCTAACAATTGCAACAAACATCAAATTCATCAATAACCTTCCAGAAGAATGGGGTCGTTATGTTACAATTGTCAATCAAACAAAGGATTTACATAAGGTGAATTATGATCAACTCTATGACTTTTTGAAGCAAAACCAAGCTGAGGCTAATGAAGTAAGAAAAGAAAGATTGGCAAAGAATCATGATCCTCTCGCATTAATTGCTAATACACCAACACCGCTACCAGTGAACACACAACAACCATCATCATCTTCCACTCACAACTACATGCAACCATCATACATTCAACAACCAACACCGGTCTACCAACAACAGTTCTACCCACAGCAACAACAACATGTTATTCCACAACAGCAATACCAACAATTCCAAGAACCATAATTCACTGAAAATGATGAAGCTACTGCAGCATTGACCCAAGCGTTTGCTTTTCTGTCAAAGGCATTCCAAGGACGCTATTCTACACCAACAAACAACAACCAAAGGATTTCATCGAACACTCGCAATAAGCAGATTGCTCAGCCGAGTTTCAATATGGGCAACGGAGGCCAAATGGTTGGAGTTTATGGGAATCAGCAAGGATATGCTACTGGAATTAACATGGGGAATCAGAATATGCTGAATACAGGGATTCATAATGCAGGAAATCAGTATGGTCAATATGCAGGGAATCAGTTGGGTCAGTTTGTTGGAAATCAGAGGGGTTAGAATGTTGGTAATCAGGCAATGGATAAACAGAATAGAAATGTTACAGCTCCAGTAGTTGGGAATTTGGGAAATGTGAATCAGGGTAATCCGGTTAAGTGTTTCAACTGTCAGGGTGTAGGTCATATGGCAAGGAACTGTCCTACTAAGCCGAACAAGAAAGACACAGCATACTTGCAGAAAGCATTACTGTTGGCACAAAAGAATGAGGCAGGGTTTCAGTTGAATGCAGAGGAGAATGATTTTATGGCTCTTATGGATGACATGGAAGATAGAGAGGATATCGATGCGAACTGCATATTCATGGCGAATCTTCAGGAAGCTAAGTATGACACGGATTCTGATACACTTCCTATTTATGACACCAATGCACCATCTGAGGTATCAAACTTCAACACATGTCACAATAATGATATATTTGATATGTCTCCTCATGAGGAACAGCATTCTGAGAAGCTAGCACCCACTTATGATACATACCTGGACACGCCAAGTAGTAGCAATACTCCTTCAGCAACTCCAGATGTTAATCATAATGGAGGCTTCGTTTCACAGCATGCTGAGAATGATGAGGAAACATGTGCTTTGTTTGAATCATTATTGAATAATTGTCATATTGAAATTGAGAATGTGAAAAAGGTCAATCGCGATGTTAAGGCCGCGAATGTTAAATTGACCGCTGAGCTTGAGAGTTACAAAGAAATCGTTAAAGCTTTTGAATTTCATAACAAAAGATTGTCTGAATTAGAAACTGGTTATCAAAATTCCGTTTCAAGGGAAAAACAAATGCAACTCAAGTTTGATACACTTGATGTTAATTCTTTCAAGAAGATAAAAGCTTTAAACGCGGAAATTTCTGATTTGCAAAACCAACTTTCTAAACAAAAATCAGCTTATACCAATCTTGAAAAAGAAAGGGACGAGTTGAAAAAGGAATTTGCAAAGAAAGAAGACAAACTTTTGGCCGAAATCGTAGAGTCAGAACACATGATTGCACATTTAGAAGAATTAGTGGTTAAGTCGGGTCAGTCAAGTCAAACAATGAAAATGATTTCAAATCAAACTAATCCGGTTTACCATACGAAACATAAAGTGGCTCTTGGTAACAACACCCCAGTAATCTCAAGAAAGCTCAGCAAGAACAGAATGTTTTGTATAATGGTAATATGATTTACACCAAACATGATCCTCCCGTCGTTCGGGATTCTGTGCAAACGATAGAACATGTCGAAGAGAGCATAAATAAAATGAAACAAAAGGATTTGAAACCCATTGATTACAAGAAATTGAACAAACTTTCGGGAATTACTTTTGTTCCACAAAAAGAACCATCTGTGTTTTCAATAAAACGACCATTCTCAAAAATGTTTTCTAAGAAAGTACTTGCTTCCAAATCTCTTTCAAAAATGGAACAAATATCCTCTAACAACACTTTTAATACAAGTGAGGCTAGAGAAATTTTGGATGACGTTAAAAAGAGAATTCAAGAACTTCAAAATATTGTTGCGTCTAAAACTACAATCAATATTAACAACTGGCATTCCAGTTTTCATATTGAGCAGAAAAAAGTTTTTGAAAACGAAATTACTATCCCACTGAATAACATCAGTGCGAGGGTAATCCATTTTGAACAAGCTTTCTTAAAAGAAACGGCCGACTTTGTCAAGGACCACAAATCCCTGGTAAACGAAGCTAATGATACTCGTGAAAACATGAATGTTTTGGAAAACCTAAATGATTCTCTCTTCAAAGCTGTTATGACCACTGACATTATGTCCATCATTTTACAAACATATTCTGTTCAAGACGATGAACGACTAAGAGCTGAGACCTCCGCAATTGTTTCAAAATATGAAAATGCTCTTATAAAGCTTGAAAAAGAAAATGTGTCATATTTTAAACAACTTGATCGAAAAAAGGAAGAATGCAAGTATGACAAATTGTCGTATGAGCGTGCCTTAAAGAATATGAAAGAGCAAAATGATCTTTTGAGGGCTCAGCTTGAAAGTCAAAAAGGAAAGGGTGAGGAAACTAAGTTTGCAAAACCATTGAATTCGGAGAAACCAAATGTTTCAAACACGGTTCAAAAACCAAAAATGTCAATTTCACGGTTTGCTCCAAAAGTCGATGAGAAAAAGGATTTGACAAAACCAGTCACTCCAACACCCTTGCCTAAGAAAAGTGAAAATGTTAAGATTGTTGATAAAGGAAAAGCGGTTGTCAAAACACCAAAAGTGGTAGCACCTGGCCTTTTTAGGATTAGTCCCACTAATGCGTTTGCCTCAACATCTAAGACAAATGCGTGCAAAAAGGATAATTCTAAAGAATCTAGTGATGCTAAAAAGGACAACAATATAAATCCTAACGCGTGTGCCTTACCTTCTACAGGATTAGAAAGCACCTCTAGGAGCAGCAGACTAAAGCCTAAGAGCAATACAAGGAACAATAGAGTCTCACCTGCAACTAAGAGTAGTAGCAAGAATAAAGTTGAAGAAGTAGAAGAACACCCTAGGAATTTATCGCTTTGTAATAAGAAACATGATTCATCTGAATGTAATGTTGAAAGTACTGGTTCTAATGCATGTAATGACTCTGTTTGTTTAATATGCAAGAAATGTTTAATTAATGATGTTCACGATGAATGTGTTTCTAAGAATGTGAATGTTACGCCTGAACAGAAGTATGTTCCAAAGGGAACTAGTGCCAGATCTAGATCTATAGAAAGATTAGTTGCACGCTTTAGGTCTACCACTAGTAGTCGAATGCCTAGGAACTACCTTAAGTTTTGTATGTGGAAACCTACGGGTAGAGAATTCATTCTTCAGGATGGCAAATTAAAAGTTGTTCATAATGGTCAAGTAGATACCTTCTATGAATGTGATTCAAATTTTACCCCTAACCAAATGGAACCAAATTCAAAACGGTTTCCAAATACAAACTCTTCTGTTCTTGGCAGGTTATCGAAATATGTCTTTGGATCGTCGACTCGGGTTGCTCCAAGCACATGACCGGGAATTTAAAGCTGCTGATCAACTTCGTCTGGAAATTCATGGGAACTGTACGCTTTGGAAATGATCATGTAGCAGCTATTCATGGTTATGGAGATCTTCGGTTTGGGAATATTTTAATCACTTGAGTTTACTACGTCGAAGGGTTGGGACACAATTTGTTTTCAGTTGGGCAGTTTTGTGATGCAGATTTAGAAGTTGCATTCAGGAGAAACACGGTTTTTATAAGAAATTTGGTTGGTGATGATCTCTTAACTGGTAATCGTGGTACAAACTTGTATGCTATCGACATCAACCAAATGGCTTCTACATCACCAATTTGTCTTATGACAAGGGCAACCGAAACTAAGTCCTGGCTGTGGCATAGAAGATTATCCCATCTCAATTTCGACACGATCAACAAATTAGCCAAAGACAACATCGTCACCAGACTTCCTAAGTTCAAATACACCAAGGAACACCTTTGTCCATCATGCGAACAAGGAAAAAGTAAAAGAGCATCATATAAACCCAAAACCGTACCTAGTTCGGAAGCAAGGTTACATATGTTGCACATGGACTTATGTGGCCCAATGAGAGTTGAAAGCTTTAATGGGAAGAAGTATATTCTTGTTATTGTTGATGATTATTCAAGATATACTTGGGTAAAGTTTTTGAGATCAAAAGACGAAGCACCAGGCATCATCATCACCTTTCTGAAGCGTATTCAAGTTCTACTTCAAGCTCCAGTAAGGATTATAAGAACAGACAATGGCACATAATTTACAAACCAGGAGTTAAGAACTTACCTTGAAGATGTTGGAATCACACATCAAACATCAGTTGTTAGAACTCCACAGGAAAATGGGGTAGTTGAAAGAAGAAATAGAACTCTTGTGGAGGCTGCTCGCACAATGCTGATTTTCTCTAGTGCACCTCTATTCTTATAGGCAGATGCTATAGCCACTGCTTGTTTTACTCAAAACCAATCCCTAGTACATCCAAGATTCAATAAAACCCCATATGAGCTAGTGAACAACCGTAAACCTGACATCTCTTACCTTCACGTGTTTGGCGCTTTGTGCTATCCGACGAATGACAGAGAAGATCTAGGGAAGTTAAAAGCTAAGGGTGATATTGGAATCTTCATTCGATATTCAAAAAACTCGAGGGCATTCAGGGTGTATAATAGAAGAACAAAAAGGATAATGGAGACGATGAATGTGAAGTTTGACGAGATTTCACAAATGGCTTCTGAGAGATACGCTCTAGAACCCGCGCTTAATCCAATGGCTTCTAATCAAAACGGATTAGGACCCGCACCAAACCAGCAGACTTCTGGACACATCAGTTCAGGACTCGTGCCTCAAGGAGCTCAGTCAACAAACACGGATAAACCTTCAGAACAAGAACTGGAAAATTTCTTCGAGTTAATGTTTGATGAATACTATGGTGGAACTTCGACAAATGCATCAAATCAACATTCCGCTGCACCCGCTCACAACCATCAACCACCACAACCATCACAAGATGCATCTACAACAATCGAAGCTGAAGCACCAACTACATCAACATCATCTACATCTACTCAAGCAACTCCAGTACTTGAAACTGAACTACCAAGAGTTGATGAGGAAAACCAAAACACAAATTTTCAAGAAGAACCAACAAATAATTCAAACGATGTTGCGTTAGAAGAAGAAGTATTTGAAAACCCGTTTGCAACAGACTCTGCTGAATCTTCTTCAAGGTTACAAGAACCATCTAACACACATTTGTTACACCCAAGGTACCCTTCTACGTTTCAATGGACAAAAGACCATCCAATAGAACATGTTATTGGTGAACCTTCAAAGCCAGTTCAGACAAGGAGACAACTTGCCACTGATCTCGAATTGTGCATTTATATTTGCTCAATCAGCCTCAAAGAACCAAAGAACATTCGGGAAGCAATGGCAGAATACCCTTGGATTGAAGCGACGCAGGAGGAATTTCTTCAATACCTGTTACATGATAGTTGGGAACTCGTTGAACGACCACTTGATAAACGTGTTCTTGATCTCAAGTGGTTGTGGAAGAACAAACTGGATGAGGAAATGACTGTAATTCGTAACAAAGCTCGTCTCGTGGCTAAAGGTTATCCACAAGAAGAAGGGATAGATTTCGAGGAATCATTCACGCCTGTAGCTAGACTTGAAGCAGTCCGGATTTTCTTAGCCTATGCAGCTCACAAAAACATCACAGTCTATCATATGGATATTAAGACTGCTTTCTTGAATGGAACTCTGAAAGAAGAAGTGTATGTGAGTCAGCTAGAGGGATTCATCGACAAAGATCATCCAGACTACGTCTACAAGCTTAAGAAAGCTATTTATGGTTTAAAACAAGCTCCAAGAGCGTGGTATGACGAACTATCATCTTTCTTGCATAAAAACAATTTCACCAAAGGAACGGTTGATGACACCTTGTTTATCAAAAAATTCAAAGATGACATTTTGATCGTTCAAATTTACGTGGACGACATAATTTTTGGATCAACCAATCCTAACCATTCAAAACATTTTGAAAATCTCATGAAAAGCAAATTTGAAATGTCCATGATGGGGGAACTAAAATTCTTTCTTGGTTTACAAATACATCAATCCCCTCGTGGTATTTTTATCAATCAAGCTAAATATACAATAGAGATTTTGAAAAAACATGGAATGGAAAACTGTGATTCTGTTGGTACACCAATGGTCACTTCACCAAAAATAGGTGCTGATTTGTTTGGGAAACCCATTGATCCAAAGAAATATCGGAGCATGATCGGTTCTCTGATGTACCTAACTGCTAGCCGACCCGACATTCAATTTGTCGTTTGTTTGTTAGCACGGTTTCAGGCAAAGCTTACCGAACTTCACCTCAAAGAGGTTAAACGGATCTTTTGGTACCTACGAAGCACCATTAACATGGGACTTTGGTATCCGAAGGATTCGGGGTTTAATCTAACAGCATTTTCAGATGCAGACCATGCTGGTGATCAAGTTACAGCAAAGAGTACATCAGGTGGAGCACAATTTTTGGGTGAAAAGCTAGTAAGCTGGTCGTCAAAGAAACAGGATTGTACTGCGCTATCAACCGCCGAAGCTGAGTATGTGTCTCTATCTGCGTGTTGTGCCCAAGTTCTTTGGATGCGGACACAGCTCACAGATTATGGCTTTACTTTTGACAGAATACCTATGTATTGTGACTCAAAAAGTGCCATAGCCATCTCGTGCAATCCCATACATCACTCTAAGACGAAGCATATCAAAGTCCGCTACCATTTCATCAAAGAACACGTGGAAGAGGGTACTGTTGAATTATTTTTCGTGAAGACTGATTACCAACTCGCAGATCTATTTACTAAAGCCCTTCCAAAAGAACGGTTTGACTATTTAGTTCGACGAATTGGCATGCGAAGCCTAACTCCTGAGGAGCTAGAACGTCTTCTCGAATCTTCTTGAAAAAAGTTTTCAAAATCGCTTCGCTGTAAATATTTTTGAAAAACCAAAATACAAAATTTGAAAAATCAACAAAAACAAAATACAAAAATATAAAATTTCAAAAAATACAAAAACAATATAAAATCAAAAAATCCAAAAATATTCTTCTTACGACATGTCTCTCGTATAAATCAATATTCTGTACGTTTCTAGAAATGTCATTCAACAATGATACGGATATGTACAGATGCTTGAGCGGGAGTTCTTTAAAATGTTTTTCTAAAACATGTTGTTTCTAAAAATTTTCTTCAAAATGGCTTTCGTATACTTCAGTACGAAACCCGTACTTAAACGATGACTTCTGATTATTTTCAAATCAAGGACTCGTACGTTCAATGACGAAATCTTTTTCAAAAAGTTCGAGTCTAAACAAACGAAATAGATTTCAAGCATAAACTCGTTTTCAAACAGAATTCTTGAGCACTTTTTCAAGTTTGTTCAAAAGATTTCTCAAAATCTCTCAAAATGAGTGCTCAAGAAAACTCCCTCTAAACCCTTAAATTCATTTTAAATAAGCTATCATTAAGGGGGAGTATAAAAACTAAAATGTTCCAATTTCATGCGAAATCAAATCTGTCTATCTCTCCAAAAAGCTTTTTATTAATCAGTTGATATCAAAAATATCACGATATGCTATTTTTGAGGGGGAGAAGACATGATTAAAATGTGATCATAATGTGTAAAGTTTGTGACTGAATCTCAAAAGAGCTCAACTCAGTATGTACCAATGAATTGACGAAGCTTAAAATGTCAGTAATCGAAAAGACTTGTCTTGGACGGGTAATAATTTCAAGCTAGTATAACTATTGATGTAAGCGTGTCTCGAATAGGACTTGTCTGAGTAGAATGTACCATATCGAGAGACTTTCTTTAGACTTGATCAGGACGGGTAATAATTTCAAGCTAGTCTAACTAGTGATGTAAGCGTGTCTCGAATCGGTCATGTTCACTGAAAGTGGATCAATTCAAAAAGTGCAAACTTCTCCCGCATGTGCAAATTTCTTAAAATATACATGAGCACATGTGAAGGGGGAGTCCTTCAAAAATGCAAAACTCTCGAAGTGTAAACAATGTGTTTTATTATCATAAACACTTTGAGAGGTTTTTCATAAATGGTTTCATGGCAATGATAGGATAGTCATGGAGTTATAAGGTGACTAAGGTTAGGTAAAACCGTCCTATGATCCGCCAGAGCCGGAGGGATCTACCCAAGGACAAATCCAATAGATTAAAATTAGAAGTCCTTAGGTATGATTGAAAAAAGGAGAAAATGAGAAAGGAGAAAGAAGGGGTTGAAGAATTAAAAAGAAAAGTTATGAAAAAGGGTGAAAAGAAATAGCCCTCCGTATGTTCAACCTTAGGGCAGACACCGGGTACAATTCGTATGCTACTGGTTGTAACTAAGGTGACATCGGTATTGAAGACAAGACGTCATGGACCCAGTGACGCACTGCACTAAACCTTCTTAACCACTCAAGTTCTCTTAAAAGAGCTTGTTTCATTCTCACGGGGAACCGGTGTAATCTATTGGCCTGTCTCTTAGAGATGGTTGATATTGAAACAGGAGACCTCTCCCTAATCTCCGCATAGGAAACCAAATGTGCACTTATCGAGTCTAGAGCCCCCGAGATTCATCAAAAGATCTCATAGGAACACATGATATTTCTACACTGGTTGTTCATCATTAAGGACGCCAGATGTAAACTTTAGAGTCCTACGCAGATCTTAGCAATCTGCCAGAACATTTATGAGAGGATTCACACTTGTGATTCTCAATGATTGAATGGAAATTCCTGCCAGGGTCAACATCAAACAACCCTGACAACAGGTCACTTCGGTAATTCTTTATGGGTTACACTTAGTGTTCGCGGTGGTTTCAAATGGTCTACAGTCGTGGAGTGAACCCCAGCGACTCACCTAGTCATTGAGCTACTAAGTAGGTCTTGTAAGCTCTCTCGAGAGTATCTGACATGGGAACGGCCTTGGTAAGGGTTAGAAGGAGTCTTCACACTATGTTGTTGACGATCTCTAATTCATATCTGTAAGTACCGGATGTTTTTATTGCTAACTGTTTATATGCAGGGACACTTCATCTCCATGGCGACAGATTTCACGTGCTCATACATACATCTGGAAGTTAAATAAAGCTCCCTCAAAGATCTATACAACACAAAGTTCAAAGAAAGATTCTACGTCAAAAAGAAGAATCTACAAAGTATAAAGACTAAAGATCAAAGTGAAAGAAAGGGAACTACGTGCATATGAATATCAAAGTCCAAAGATGTATGAGCATGTTGGAATGGCAAACAACCACCACATACGCAGAAGTGACGAAAGGCAGATAACTCCACATCACAAAGGAACAAAGAACGATGAAAAATCAGTTATCAAAGATCACAAAACATGAAGGAACAAAGACTAAAGACTATTCTACAACGACACACAAAGTTAAAGACAAAGAACACGGAAGACCCACTCACGTGGATCATCATTCGAATGACCACCCCTTAGGGGGAGATTGTTAGCATTAAAAATATTTATATAGAAGTGATGGTCATTCTCATATTGTAACTTTGTGTCGTTTGTTAAGATTAGTGATAGTTTAGTCATTGGGCTTTGGACTTGGCAAGCTAATATGTTATGTGCTATGTTTCATAAGCCTTGTTATCTAATCATATAACCAAGTCCAAGCCCAAGCCCATGGAAAGCCTTTTAAGGCATCTCTTGTATCTAACTATTTAAACACCTCAAAGGCTCATTTGAGGTGTGTGCTTGTGTGTGTATTGTGTGTGTTTTTAATAAAAGTTCTCTTCATCTATTATCTCTATTTCATTCAATCTAACGCCACACATATTGCATCAAGTCACCATCTTTCCTTCTTCTAGTGCTTAGATTTGTGATAAAGTTGATATATCTAAGGTCCTACAGAAAGAATATGAAAGAGTCTTTATGTGTAAAACCGCCAAAGAAATTTGGCAATCTTTAATAGTCACTCATCAAGGAAACTCACAAGTTAAGGATAACAAAATTGATCTTCTTGTTCAACAATATGAACAATTTGCTATTCCCGAAGATGAGATTATTGATAGTGCATTTGCTAGGTTTAACACTATTATTACTTCACTTAAAGCACTTGATGAATCTTTTTGTAGCAAGAATTTTGTCAGGAAATTCCTTAGAGCACTCCATCCGAAGTGGAGAGCAAAAGTGACGGCAATTGAAGAATCCAAGGATCTTTCAAGCATGTCACTTGACGAGCTAATTAGAAACCTCAAAGTTCATGAAATGGTAATGGAAAAAGATTCGGAAATAGTTAAAGGCAAGAAAGAAAAGGTTAAGTCCATTGCCTTGAAAGCTAGAGTCTAATCAAGTGATGATGAAGAATCTAGTTCGGATAGTGATGATGAAGAATATGCCATGGCCGTAAGAGACTTCAAGAAGTTCTTTCGTAGACGAGGGAAGTTTGTAAGGCAACCTAAAGATGACAAGAAAACCTTCCGAAAAATGATAGGAAAGGAAAGGTTGAAAGGAAATGCTTTAGGTGTGGAGACACAAGTCATCTCATAGGAGAATGTCCAAAACCACCTAAAAGCAAGTCTCAACAAGCTTTTGTGGGTGGTGCTTGGAGTGACTATGAAAAGGATGACGATGAGCCGAAGAATGATGAAATTGCTCTCATGGCTCACGACTCAAATGAGGTACTCTCCGACTCATCTTACTCTTCTATTGATGATGACACCTTACAAAAAGAATATAACAAACTTTGTGAATTAAGCTTAAAAATCATAAACAAAAATAAATTTTTGAAAACTAAAAAGGAGTTTTTAGAAAATGAAGTTTATGAGTAAAAAGAAAAAGTTAAGAGATTAGAAAAGAGTAAAGGTATTGACACATCGTGCAAATCATGAAAGAGCTTAAACTCGAAATTGAGAAACTTAGAATTACTCAAGATGATCTAATAAAAAAAACCACAAAGTTTAAGAAGTTCGATAAACGTATTTCTTGTGCGGATGAAATTATGAAACTTCAAAAATCACCATTTGATAAAACAGCACTAGGTTTCGTGAGACTAGAAACTTCGAAGAGTCAAACGAAACAAGAAAAGAAAGCACAAGAAACTAACAAAACTGCTACAGCAGCCCGCGGAACAGACGGAACCCAAAATAGGGTTCCGCCCGTTGAACCCAAAGGTTCCGCCGGGTCTGCAGCAACAGTGACAGCTTCCACGTCAGATCGTTCAAAATTTGTTAAAGTCACATATAAAAATGAAACAAAACCTGCTATTAAAACTGGAGTAGGACTTAGTAAAAACGAATTTAGAACTAGAACTACTCAACCGAGACCTAAGACTCCTATTCCAAAACGCCCCTTTCCAAAGAGTAACTACAACACACGACCAAACTGCCATCATGTTTGGAACCAAAACACTCCTGGACATTACCAAACTCCAAAATACATGTCATGGAACCCTTATGTTCTTTTTTCATACTTGTATCAAGTTAATGGTATGTTTAACCAAAATTGACCCATGAGAAATTGGGGACCAAATGTTTGAGTGTTTTTCATAAAATAGGTGTGCCTCAAAGTATGTATGGAACCGGATGAATGGATTAAAGATAGCTGTTGTTCAAGGCACATGACGGGTAACAAAAGCCTCTTCTCAACTTATCACAAATGTGATGGAGGTAACGTTACGTTTGGTAGTAAAGCTAAGAGCAAAATCATCGGAAAAGGTACAATCTCTCATGACTCCCTTTTTATAGATGATGTAGCTCATGTTGATAACTTAGGTTTTAATCTCCTTAGTATTAGTCAACTTTGCCGTAATAAGTATAACGTCCTTTTTAATGAAAATGGAAGAAAAATACTTAAAGATGGCATAACCATAGCCAAGGTTGTTCTTAAGAACAACGTGTATGTCATGAAGATGGATCAAACATCTAGAGACAAACTTTGTCTTACTTCATTAGATGAATCTTCAACTTTATGGCATAGACGTTTAGGACACGCTAACATGAGACTTATACAAAATCTCTCCTCCAAAGACCTAGTTCGAAACCTTCTTAAGTTGAAATATGACCAACACTTTTGTGACGCTTGCAAAGTCGGTAAACAAGTCCATAGTAGCCATAAGGCTAAAAACTTGGTTTCTACATCTAGGTGTCTAGAACTTTTGCATATGGATTTGTTCGGTCCATCCGTTATACAAAGTATGGAGGTAACTTCTATACTTTGGTCATAGTAGATGATTACTTAAGATATACTTGGACAAAATTTTTGAAAAGTAAAAATGAAGCTTTTGATAAATTTGAGATTCTAAGTAAGAAAATTCAAAATCAAGTAGGGTCTAGTATTGTGTCTATTAGAACGGATCATGGTCGTGAATTTGATAATGAATTTCAATTTGGAAACTTTTGTGATAAAAAATGGTATTACTCATAACTTTTCGGCTCCACGCACTCCTCAATCTAATGGTGTAGTAGAACGTAAAAACCAGACTTTGCAAGAGATGAGTAAAACAATGCTTAATGAACAAAACATTCCACAAAAGTTTTGGTGTAACGCCGTTGACACATCAACGTACATTTTAAATCGAGTCTTAATTAGACCATTTTTGAATAAAACTCCTTATGAACTATATAAATGTAGAAAGCCTACATTAGGATACTTTAGAGTGTTTGGGAGTAAATGTTTTATTCTTAACACCAAGGACTATCTCACCAAATTTGACCCAAAGTCTTATGAAGGTGTATTTCTTGGATATTCACAAAATAGTAAAGCTTACATTGTTTTAAACAAAGAAACCTTAAGAGTCGAGGAATCGTTGAACGTAACATTCGACGAGAGTCCACCTCCCTCTAAGACATTACCTTTGGTAGATGATGACTTAGTTGAAAGTCAAGCTATTGAAAATCAAGTGATCTTAGAAAATGACAAGGAAGATGAACCATTAAGCAAAGAAATTGTTAATGTTAAACAATCCAAAAGTCATCCATTAGATAATGTCATAGGAAAAATTAATGAGAGAACACTAAGATCTAAATCCCAAAATGAAAGTAACGACTTTTGTTTCGTGTCAACCATTGAACCGAAAAACATTAACGAAGTCATTAATGATGAGTCTTGGGTAATAGCCATGCAAGAAGAGTTAAACCAATTTGTTAGGAATGATGTATGGACATTAGTTCCTCAACCAAGGAGTCAATCAATAATTGGAACAAAATGGATTTTTCCTAATAAAATGGATGAAAATGGAATTGTGTCTAGAAACAAAGCTAGGCTAGTAGCACAAGGATATAATCAACAAGAAGGCATTGACTACGATGAAACTTTTGCTCCGGTTGCTAGGCTCGAGTCAATTAGAATCTTACCTGCATATACATGTGCACACAATTTTAAACTCTTTCAAATGGACGTCAAAAGTGCACTTTTAAATGGGGTTATAAATGAAGAAGTATATGTTGCTCAACCACCGGGCTTCATCGATTTTGAAAACCTAATCATGTTTACAAACTTAAAAAGGCTCTTTACAGACTTAAGCAAGCTCCAAAAGCATGGTATGATCTACTTAAAACCTTCCTAGTTGACCATAGGTATACCATGGGCTTAGTCGATAATACTCTATTCACTAAGAAGAAAGGTTCACATATTATCATAGTCCAAATCTATGTTGATGACATTATATTCGGATCAACTTGTCAAGAATTATGCGACGATTTCTCAAAAATCATGCATGACGAGTTTGAAATGAGTATGATGGGAGAACTCAACTTTTTCCTAGGACTCCAAATTAAACAACTAGAAGATGGTATCTTCTTTACCAATCCAAATACATTAAGGACATGCTTAAGAAATTTGGTCTAGAAGATTCGAAACCAATCAAAACGCCCATGTCCACGGAAACAAAACTCACCAAGGATGAGGAAAGTGAATCCGTAGATAGCACTAAATATAGAGGTATGATTGGAAGTCTACTTTACCTAACGGCTAGTAGACCCGACATTATGTTTAGTGTTTGTCTATGTGCTCGTTTTCAAGAAGATCCTAAGACAACTCATCTCGAAGCCGTTAAAAGGATTTTTAGATATATTAAGGGCACTACACATTTAGGTTTATGGTATCCCAAAAAAACGGGAATAGACACCATAGTGTATGCCGACTCGGATCATGTCGGTGACTATGTTGATAGAAAAAGCACAAGTGGTATTTGTACATTTGTTGGACACTGTCTCACCTCATGGTTCTCTAAGAAGCAAACGGCACTCGCTATCTCAATAACGGAAGCCGAATACGTTTCGGCCGGAAAGGCATGTCAACAAGCTCTTTGGATGAAGCAAGCTCTTGTCGACTACGGAATTCAACTTAAAGAAATCACCATTCTTTGTGACAACAAAGGAGCCATTGATCTTAGCAAAAATCCAGTTCAACATGCTCGTACCAAACATATTGAAATCCGTCATCATTTCCTTCGTGATAACGTTCAAAAAGGAAACATCTCAATTGAGAAAGTTTCTTCCGAAGACAACATAGCCGACATTCTCACAAAACCTCTTAAACGAGAACCTTTTAACCTTCTTAAGCTAGGCTTAGGACTCATGGAACCTACATTGTAGTTCTAGACATTAGACAAAAATCAGAAAAATCAAAACAAATTAATAAGTCTTTTTCTCAGCAGAGTCGGCGGAACCCTCAGCCATAACGGGCGGAACCCTCTTTTTGGTTCCGCCGTATCCGCCAACCTGCAGAACTTTTTCTTAGTTTATATTAAACCAAACCTATTATCTCATACCACCACTTCCAAAATACTAATATTCACTTCACCATTCATCCACACCTACGAATTTTTGGTCCTTCCTTCATTCACATTGCTCATCAATCATCATTGTAAGTATTCTAAACATGATTACACTTCTGATCTGAGTCTAGGAATTCTATTTTTGCACAAAAACAAAAACTTGGGTTATGCTTTAACTTAAGAAACTCATGCATAAAATTAGGTGCTTGACAAAACTAATCATGTTTCCCATAGTTAGGAATTACATTATTATAAGTTATTAACATGTTTACTAAAACACCCCATGTCAAATTCTTGCAAAAATTTCTCACAAATAGGACAAATATTTTTTCGTCTCACATTGTGAATACAAAATCAAAACGTTATGTTCAAAAACATCACTTGCATAATGTCTCTTGAATGCTAAAGGGAATACATAACCAATATGTATTTTCGGGTACATTCAAACGAAGCTACATTGAACTAGGAGCGCTTGGGTTACCTTTTGTTGTATAACAAAACTTGCATTCTAAAATGTTTTTGAGCATCAAAATGAGTCAAGATAACCGCACCTCCACATTGTTTTCATATAGGCACACACTAGAACATCCACATTACAATAGTCATTTACTTAGACTAAAATGTGAAATTTTGTTTTTCTAGGAATCATCATGCCTCCTCTAACCCATTACGACCACAAGGACACCATTAAGTGCCTACCCAAACATCACAAAACCAAAGGTCTTACTCCAACTCAAATCGACGTTTTCAAATCCTTAGAAAAGCGTTATGTCCACGAAGGTAGAACCATTGACCCATCCTTCATAGAAGGTACAAACCTACCTATGGAACTTGCAACCATCAACTTTGATTGTCTCTTAGAAATCAATGAGCCTATTTGTCCTAGGTTTATTTTAGAATTCTATGCATCCGTCACTCTCTCCACGGATGAGTATGGTCGCATGTCTATTAACTTTAAGGCTAGTAGTCATCAATACTTCTTCACTCTCGAGGAATTTGCTCAAATCCTAGGTGTCCCAAACTGTGGTACTTGCATCTACTCCGACAAGCATTCCCTCTCAACTCTTGACACACTCCTTGACCGAATCCATCCCTATGATACCCCTCTTGTGTCCAAGGATGAACTTCGTGACCACCTCTTCATTAGGACCACCAACACTAGGAGAACCCGTACCGGAAATGAGGTCAACAAGGACCCATATGGTATGGAACTCAATGAAATCAAGTCCCAATTCAAGAAATGGGAAGAACTCCTTAGAGCCAATGTCATTAGCATCATAGGAAACCGGGATCATATCAATGTTTGCCTTTGCTACATGCTCTACTCCTTGTCCTTTAGGCAACCCTTCAACCTTTCCTACTACATGGCCAAGAGAATGGCCGACATTCTCGTGCAAGGCACAACGGCTATGTCGTATGGAATGCTCTTGACCCGTCTCTTTAGGTTCATCTCCCCCATTCCACCAACTCCTAGAGGTCTTCGCCTAGACTACTCTCTCATTCCACACACTTTTGTCCCACTAAGTTATAAGAGAGTCTACAAAGCCCAAGGAAAACGTCCTAATCCTCCTACCTCCTCATCATGATCCTCAATGAGTAAAGATGAGACTTTGCCCAACTCTAGGCTCCTACCTCTAGAATACCTTTCCCAACTTTCAGATATTCCAAATGAGTCGGCGGAGTTCAAGCAAACAAAGGGGATGTTCAAAAATCTCGGGAGATTCCTTGAAAAGCTCAAGAAGATTGATGGTCAATGAGAGCGGGTGTGTAGGAGTGTTTGGCACAAGGTGCTATTTGAACAATTTGGTTGTTAAACAATGTGTTCTATGATTTTATGTGTTTGTAGGGATATTTGTTAACATTTGGAACTTGTATGAACTAACTATGATGCAGGACGACAACATTTGGCATGTTGTCAAATTTTCAAGTTTATGAAAATTTCACTAAGTATAGTGAAATTCGCTAGCCCCCGGTCAAAGTCCAATGGTATGCGTGTTTACATGTCCAATTTTTGCATTTCCTAACCAAATATGAATTATATTTTTGTTTTTAGGAGTTTTCGAAAAATTTGAAAATCGTCTCGCGGGCCAAAAAGTTGGACTGCCTTGTTTTTCAGGCCTGGCGGCACCCTAAAATGGGTTCTGCCAGTGTATTTTTCTGGAATTCCAGAATTGGCCCAACGGATCAAACGGAACCCTCAGGAGGGTTCTGCCTGTGTTGTCTCAGGGTTCCGCCAGTAAACCTGCAAAATCTTTTTTATTCTCGACATTTCAACTTCCACTCAACAACAAATCATCCTTTTTAGATAGAAACCCATTCCCTACTATTTGCTAAGCACATTAGGGTCTTTCTCATCCTCTAGAACTCATAGAAAACCATTTTCCGCCAAATTTCAAACTTAACTATAACCACCTCAAGGAACCTTCAACCATAAAGGAAGGAACCCTTCCAAAGGTTCCTTGCAATCCGTGAAACATATACCTTCAACAAATTTGCCAAAACCACTAAGCATTTAGTGCAAATCTTTGTCTTCTTCTTTCACCATTTTCATTTGATTGACTTCCAATGATTTTACAACCCTCATTAATCTTCCAAATCATTAGCAACCTCCATTTTTGTATGGTTAAACATCAAATCCAACACACTCCTTCCCATACTTCTTCACCTCTATAAATTTAACCATCTTAGAACACCCTAAAATCACACCATCACCATCACAATCTCTGATCCTAAACCTCTAATCAACCATTTTTACAATGACAAAGTCAACAAACACCTCTCAACCATCTCGACCTGTTCGGAGAACCGCACGCATAAGTGTCAAACCACTTTGGTCAAACCACACAATCAACTTAAGTTCCTCATCCTCGGATGAATTCTCCTCACCCATAAAAAATGAACATTTTCTAAACCTTGCATCTCCATCTCCATCACCCAAAGGACCTAATGAGCTCACTACTCCACCACCAATAAAATCACCCATTGACCCAACTCCACCAAATGCACCAATCCAAACATCCAAAACTCCATCACCATCAACACTACCTACACTTGAACCAATGGAGTTATTTGGGTCTCCTCCAACATCACCACATCCTTTTGTACAAGATCTTAATAATCTTCCACCAAGATCAACAAATCCACCACCTTTGACAAATCAAAACCCAAGGCCATTGCTTGACCAAAATGAGCCCTTTGTCCACAACCAACCACCACAACAAGAGTACCACCACCCAAAACCATTGTTGTTTCACCCTATATTCAAAGACATCCACGGTCCTCTATATGGAGAACCTAACTTTGAACAAAATGATCACCCAACACCACCACATTCCCAATCCCAATTCTTTGAGTCTCTCTTTCCTTCCTATGAGGAAATTCAAAGTATTGTCGAAAATCACCTCCATCACGCAATGGAATTTCAAACGACCTTGCTTGACTCCATACCAAAACCATCAACCACCAATTTAGAAACCAACAACAACCCATCACCACCACCATTATCAAACGACCCGTTTCCACCCACTCATCACCATGTGAGCAAATGCTCAAAATAGGTGAAAGCATCAAGATGTTGCTTCACCAATTTCAAGATGAAACCCGCTTTGCTATTCAACACATCATCGAGCGTTTAGATGCTCTTTCCCACCCAAACAAATCCTAGACCAAGTTTGGAGGCCATTTGCCCCATTTAGGAAATGTGTTGAATGACTTCTACTTATAGAAGTAGGATTTTATTTTTCTTTTATTTCTTGGTTATTTTTTATCTTTTATTTTTATTTTTAAAAGTAGGAGGATATTTTTCATTTCTTGTCTTTGACTTTTATAAAGTCAAATTTTACTTGAAATGACATCTTTTACTACTATCTTATTTGCATTGTTGGTTGATCATATATGACTTGTTATTGTGGTTGCTTATATTCTCATATAGTGTGGTAACTACAAGCTTGATTATGTGTCATTATCACAAACTAACCATTTTTTTTGTAGGTTCAAAATCCATGTTTCCCATCTTGGCACTCCTTTTAGGGGGAGTATCGACCAAGGGGGAGCACGTGCATAGTTCCGCTTCGCTACTCTTCTTTTTGTTTCGACAAAAAGGGGGAGAATATATAAACTTATAAACTTAAAATGATTTTCATCACTTAAGTAAAACAAGTTTAATATAACATTTTTTTAAGTCTCAAACACTAAAATTTTGTGTGTTACTTAAAAACAAAGTTATGTTTTGTCATCAACAAAAAGGGGGAGATTGTTAATACAAATATCGCCTAAAAACGTTATTTATATTTTACGATCTTTGCTAAGTTTTGTTAACGACAAAGTGTAAACTTTAGTTTCTAGTAAAACATAATTTTAGTTTAAAGACTTGCATAATTAGACATTTGCTACATTTACATTTCACATAAAACACAACACTTTTTATATTTCTTAAAATAGAAAAACATTACATTTACATATCTCTCAATATTATAAATGTTAACATCACATCATACATTTATGGTAAGTTTGTGTGTTTGACTCACCATAAGTTTTCTTACACAAGTAAGTGTTTGACTAGAATTAAGTTGATGTGACTTTGGTTGGTTTGGAAAGATTTATTGCAAAACCTACTATCAGCCTGGCGGAACCTTGGAGGTACACGGGCGAAACCCATCTGAGGGTTCCGCCATATCCGCCAGTGCTGCTGAAGGTCTTGCTATAAATACCAAGCCATTTGTTTGAATTTTGCTTTATCACTTCTCATTACATTTTACACACACACATTCATATCATTCATCTAACCCTTTAACACTTCATTTTGTGTGAAGTTTCTTTTGTAGCAAAGAAGTTCACAAGTTCATATAAAGTTACAAGTATTTCAACACAACGTTGCAAGACTTGTTAGCTTAGCATCGTGTAGACTTTGTGTAGTTTACACTTAATTTGATTGTGTGTTTTCAGTTGTGATCGGTTAGTATTTTAGGCCTTAAAATACATAGTGTGACGGGAGTTGTTGTACCCTTGTAAAAGAACTAACGGGAGTGGTTATACCCTTGCAAAAGAACTCGACATCTAGCTTAGTGTCGGTAATCGTATAAGCGACGTGTAAGGTTTTCTCTGCCAGTGAAAGGAACTTGTTGACTAGTGAAAGAAACTCTCGAGTTGGATACTCGGGGCGTGGACGTAGGGCAAGGAAAAAGAGTCCTTGTAGCCGAACCACGATAAATACTCGTGTTGTGGTTTGATCGTTTCTTTCTTTATACTTGCATGTTATATATTGTCTTTGTGTTCATATCTTTGATTAAACGGAAAGTTTCAAAAGATAATTAAACGAAAAATCGGTAAAACTATTCAACCCCTTCTAGTTTTTCACAGAAAATACACATGTATATGTGTCAAATGAGATGTATCAATTAACTTGTTTTAAGTTTTCTCTTTCTTCTTTTTCACTCTCTAAAATCAAGTGTAAATTTTTTTATTGTGTTATAAGATTCATTTATAGGTTTAAAAATTGTGTGAATCTTGCATTATTATAGCCTTTTTTTTTTTTTTTTTTTTTTTTTTTTTTTTTGCAAGTGTTTGCGCTTTTCTTTAAATATGTTAAATTGTGGGCATGCACTCCTTTAACCTCATGTTAATGGTGAACTTTTTTTATTGTGTTATAAGATTCATTTATAGGTTTAAAAAAATGTGACAACAATTTTACCTATAACGTTATAATCAAATGTTTTGAAAAACGGACCGAATTAGCTAGTTGAACGGGTGTCTAACCGCTTTTGAAAACCCGAGGTAAGCCTGTTATAGTTGAACCAAAGCAAACCGGTTATAAGAAAAACCAGAAACCCTAAGCCGATAAAAAAATAGTTAGCGTTTTCCTCTATTTTTTTGTTTTTGATTATTTGATAATTGTATAGAATTTGTTTTATGAATTAGTAGGATTTAAAATGTTGATTTTCGGGAATGTTTGCCTTAAGCTCCTGATTGTTTATTGTCTATCACTTAAATATTTGTCGCGATTTTTTCAAACCTACCCAATCAGCTCGACCGGTCGATCCAACCGGTTCATTAGCCGATTCGGTTTTCAAAAACATTGCCCATAACCTATCACTTTTGGAAATGATTCCCTAAAATCAAACACACATAAGTACCCAAACTTACTAAAACAAAATATCAATTTAAAATTCCAAAAACTTAAAACCAAAAATTCTCACACCACACCACAGTCAAAAAAACAAAACAATTACCGCCCCTCATTACTAGTGCCGTCATCATGTCCATCAATGACGTCACCGTCATCTCCGATCACGAATTCGCCTTCAACCTCCAAATCCATGAAGCCATCGCCGCCACCAAACGCCGTAAAACCGTCAAATCAGAAAACAAAATCTCCGGTGACCAGATAATCGACCTAACAGACGATGACGTGGATGCTGACGTGGCAAAACAGAGTGATGAGGTGTTTAGGGTTTATGTGAAGGGGATAGTGAGTGATGAGAAAGTGATGAATGTGAAAATGAGATTTGGTGGGATTGGTGTTGTGATTCGTGATGCGCGTGAGATGCACGTGCTTGAGGTTAAGAAAGGGTTTTTGGTTGAGGCTAATGGGGGTGGGGGTGAGGGTGAGGGGGATGGTGAGATGGTGGAGGTTATGGGGTTGGTTGAAGGGCTGAATGGCGCGGTTAAGATGGGGTTGAGTAGGGTTCGTGTTTGTTGCGATAGTGATTTTGTTTATAATTGCGTAAGTGCCGATTATAGTTAGTATGGGAATTGTGTGATTGGATTGTTTTTTAGTGATTGTGACTGATTTTGTTGTGTTTCGGTAGAGGAACTAGAAGTTTTGAATGTTTCGGAGTTGGCTTCTTGTGTTTTGGATTTTTGTACAGGAATAAGCAGATTTTGGGTGTATTGGACTTTGGGATTGCTTATCTATATGACTAATGTGATTAATTGAATATGAGTAGAATAAGCGTTTTGGGTACATAACTTGGAAGTGTGTGTGGCAACTATAGGGGCATTAAGCTTCTTAGCCACACCATGAAGCTTTGGGAGAGAGTCATTGAGAGAAGGTTGAGAAGGGAGACGAGGGTGTCTGAGAACCAATTTGGTTTTATACCAGGAAGGTCCTCGATTGAGGCTATTCACCTTTTGAGAAGTCTCATGGAAAAATATAGAGAAAGACAAAAGGACCTGCATATGGCGTTCCTGGACCTTGAGAAGGCATATGATAGCGTCCCAAGAGAGTTGATCTAGAGAACGCTTATTGTTAAAGGAACTCCAAGGAGATTTGTGAGGGTCATTAAGGATATGTATGAGGGGGCTAAGACCCGTGTACGGTCCACAGTGGGGACCTCAGAGTTTTTCTCTGTGGGAGTTGGGCTACACCAGGGATCAGCCATGAGTCCGTACCTCTTCGCCTTGATTCTAGATGAGTTATCTAGAGGGATTCAAGAGGGCATCCCGTGGAGCATGTTTTTTGCTGACGACATTGTGCTGGTGGCAGAATCGGCAGAAGGGCTGAACAACAGACTCGAGCAATGGAGGGAGGCTCTTGAAGACAATGGTCTGTGAGTGAGCAGAGAGAAGACTTATATGAGATGTGATTTTAGAAGGACCGAGTCAGGACACGACGAGGAAATTGAGGTCAGGATTGGTGACCGGATACTGCCACCCAAGGAGTCTTTTAGATATTTGGGATCGATGATCCACAAATCAGAGAGGACTGACGAGGACGTGATCCACCGGATTAGAGCTGGTTGGGCAAGATGGAAGGCGGCGTCGGGAGTCCTTTGTGACAGGAAAGTCCCTTTTAAGTTAAAGGGAAAATTCTATAAGGTCGCGGTTAGACCAGCTATGTTGTACGGGTCCGAGTGTTGGCCTATCACCAAGGTCCAGGCTAACCGGGTGGAGGTGGCAGAACTGAGAATGCTAAGATGGACCTGTGGTAAAACCTTGCTTGACATGATCTCGAACGGAGTTTTTAGAGCTAAACTCGAAGTAGAGAATATTATCTCGAAGATGAGAGAAGGAAGGTTGAGGTGGTTCGGGCATGTTAGGAGGGGGCCACAATCAGCGCCAGTTAGAAAAGTCGAAGCGTTGGTAGTAGATGGAGTGAGAAGAAGGGGTAGACCCAATCTCAGGTGGGAGGATAGACTTAAGTTCGACATGAAGGAGCTACGCTTGTCCGAAGACATGACCTCAGATAGGAAGGCGTGGAGAGATAGAATTAGGGTATGTGGGTAGTCCCGGGGGCTTAGTAGGTTTGGGTGTGTTGGGCGTTAGGCTTTTGGCGCTCCTTTGTTGCCTTGCCCCTTGCGTTAGTTTAGGACCTTGTTTTTTTTTTTTTTTTTTTTTTTTTGTGCCTTTGTTTTAGGCCTCATGCGTTGCTTTGCCTTGCCCTTTGTACCCCCTAGGTTTGCTTGCTTTTTATTGCTTTTGCCTTAGCCTTAGGCCCCGTGCGTTTTTGCTTTTGTTTGCCTTGCGTTGCTTTGCCTTGCCCTTTGTTGCCTATTGTTTTGCCTGCTTTTTATTGCTTTCGCTTTTGCTTTAACTTTAGGCACCGTGCGTTTTGCTTATGTTTCTTGTTTTCGTTTGCCTGCTTTTGCTTGTTGTTTATTGCCTTTTGCTCTTTTTGCTTTTCTCGTTCACCCGCACACCTGCACTTGCCGGAGGTGTCATTGGAAGCAGTCTCTCTATTCCTGGGTTTTCCCGGGGGTAGGGGTAGGATCTGTCTACACTCTACCTCCCCCATACCCTGCTACGGCGGGATTGGGCTTGTTGTTGTTGGTACATAACTTGGAATATGAAATAGCTTAGTACGGAAGACTTGTAGTAAGCACCCAAACACCTCCTTAGGAAATGTGATACCAGACAACTAGTTTTAATCAGCAATCTCAAAAAAGTTCCTTAGAAAATGAGATATGAGATAAGAAGCTTTAATAAGCAATCCCATTAAAATATGAGGAATGAGATACGAAAGTTGAATGAGTGATTCTAAACATTCTTAAAAATGCTAATCTGTTATATCAGAACGTAATAATAGATAAGTAACTTAGAAGTGCTTCATTAAAAAATGCAATAGTAGATAAGTTGTTTTAGTAAGCAATCTCAGATACCTTCTTAGAAAATGAGATTTGAGATAACTAGTTGTAATAAAAAGCACTCCAAAACACCCCCTTAGAAAGAGATATGAGATAACTAGTTTCAATTATGTTAAAAGATGAGGTATGAGATAAGTAGTTTGAATAATGATACTAAACAGTTCTAAAACTTCTATTTTGTTATATTAAAACGCAAATAATACATAAGCTTATCAAGCAATCCCAGACACTTGCTATAATTCGCTCACGAGTTACAAAAATTCCGAGGTGGGCAGCTCTAAGTTATTGCTGACTTTGACAATTGCAATGGCATTTAGGAGATACATGACTTGAAATAGCTCCTGAATATTAATATTCTTTCAGCTAATGATTGTTGACCTCTGTTAAGAATGCAACAAACCATATTGGTTTGGATTTAAAGACCATATTTGTGTGCATCCTAGTTGTTACCAGCCTCTTTATATGCAAATCAATGTTATAAAAATTGCATGCTTCCAAAACAATTGTACCAATCATGGAATGGATGATTAATCATGGAATGGATGATGGTCATAGACTTGTAGGCGACTCGACGGCCGTAATGATCTGCAATATAAGTAACATTTCATTGCCAGGCCTTGTGTCAGTCACTCAGTTGTACCAACTTCTAAACAATTGGCTACACATCTAATTTTCATGTTTTAACATATTGCCTGAAAGTTACATTTCAAGTCACTGATAATGTTGATGTTAAAATTTATAGAATAGAACTAGTCTTTATTAGCATCTGTTTGATTCATTTTGAGTGAAATAAGAGTATAGAATAAGTTAAAAGTGCTTATATAGAACAGCTAAGCAATAGTAGATAACGAGTGTTAGTAAACATTCTTAAACACCTCCTTAGAAGTTGTGTGAGATAGATAGTTCCAGTAAGCAGTCCCAGACATCTGTTAGAAGATGATGTATGAGATAAGCAGTCCCAACTAGTAACCCTGAACATTCCTAAAACTGCTTATCTGCTGTATCAATAGGCAGTAAATAGATGAGCAGTTTTAGTAAGCAATCCCATACATCCCCTTAGAAAATGAAATATGAGATAACTACTTCTATTAAGCAATCCGGCAATCCCAGAAAATGAGACATGAGATATATAGTTTTATACTTTTATCAAGGAATACAGTTTGACTAAGTGATACTTAACATTCTCAAAACTGCTGATCTGTAGCCAAATGCAGTAAATAGACGAGGAGGTTTTATAGGCAAATTCCTAAAACTTGTAATAACTCATTAACTCGGTAACGAATAGCAAAAAATATGAGTTGGGCAGCTCTAATTAGTGTTTGGCATTAAGGATTGCAAAAGCATTTTGATGAACTTGGTGCAGACCTAAGTAGTAATATTATTTCCTATTAATGTTTATTAACCTCTGTTAACAGTGCAACAAACCCTTGCATTTATTGTTGAAAACCAAATTTTGTGTGTAAACTAGTTCTTTCCCGCCTCTTTTATATGCAAAGCAACGTCTTTTAATATTTATTTGCTTCCAAAACCTCTATAGAGTTTACACTTGTGAAGTTTGTTGACATCTATAGTAGTTATCTTACCAATCTTTCACTAACTGTTCGATTATCATGCAAATAGTTTGCACGTATTGCGACTAATTGATTGCATCTTTGGCAATGCAGCTAACTGGTAAAGGGAAACCAACAAACAAGAAGATTGTGACATTGGTTGATCAAGTGAATCTTCTTCTGACAAAATTTACTTCTTGTGGACGACTATTTGTGAGCCAAAACGACGCCAAATGTGCTTATAAACTAGCAAGAAAGGCAATCGGTTCTGAAGCCAACAAATGGGAAGAAAAGGATTCTGGTTGTACATTTATCGAGCAATGTAAAATCTGTTATGAATGTTTCGACAGCGGTCAAATGTTTTCTGTTAAGAAATGTTTACACAGATATTGTTTTTCGTGTATTGGAAAACACGTAGAAGCAAAGTTGCTTCAAGGGAAGCTGCCACAGTGTCCACATGAAAAATGCAAATCTAAACTTGAACTTGGGAGGTGCAAAAAGTTTTTAAAACCAGAAGTATATGATCTTATGAGTTTACGGATTAAAGAGGCTTCTATTCCTCCTACAGAGAGAGTTTATTGCCCGTTTCCTAATTGTTCAGCTTTAATGTCGAAAACCGAGGTTCAAGCCAATACAACTACTTCATCATCCACCGGTGTTAAAGGAACTGAAATGAGGGAATGTGTTAAATGTCACCGTGGTTTCTGTATAAGCTGCAAAGTAGCTTGGCATCATAATATTAGTTGCTCTGCCTATAAGAAGTCGTTTTTATATAAATCTTCTATTGAAGGAAAACTAGAGTCTCTTGCAACCAAAAATCGTTGGCGTGAGTGTAAAAAGTGCAAGACCTTTGTTGAACTTGCAAAAGGGTGCTACCATATGACTTGCAGGTATTGTATTCTTATCTCCTTTGTCTCACATGATTTTTGCAGATAGTATGTTGTGCTTATGTTAAACCTTGCACTCTACTTAAAAGTTGAACATGTGCCATTGAAAAAAAAAGAGATGAAAATAGTTTACTGGTAAATATCCATAAAGTTAGCTATTGTTGTAAGTTGATGGGTCACCCTTATATATATATATGCTTTGACAACTTTACTAATAACTTGCAATAATTTTTAATTTTTAATTTTATCTTTTTATGATTCGGCTTAATCATCGTTTATTCACGTAAAACACTTTTTGCTCTTGAATAGTCTATTGTATAGAGTTTCGCCTCATTTATAGAATTTAAGAAGTTGTTTTTAACACATCAGGATAAAAAGGGATATATGAAACCTCCCTTTGTTATTTGTACGTTCATCATGCAACTGGTAAGTTTCATTGTCTGTAATATTCGTAAACCATTAACTGTGTATGCATATACTGGATAGCAATCCGATAAAAAAAAAAGAAATATAAACAAATCTTCACCTTGGTAGTGATAAGCTAAAGCAAAGCCCTCTAAATCCTGGTTAAACTATAATTAAGAAAGTATTAGAAGTTTAGAACGATAATATGCATTTGTATCTACAAGAAAAGACAATTTTGATTTGATGACATAAAGAATATAAAATAGGAGCTGCTGCTTTTTAATAATGGTTGTAACTTGGAATGTCATCGCAGATGTGGATATGAGTTTTGCTACACGTGTGGAGCTGAGTGGATCAAGAAGAAACCGACGTGTAGGTGTGTATTATGGGATGAGCGCAACATTATATATCAGAATAGGCGCTGAAATTGACTATGAGTGGATCATAAATATATAACTTAACTTATTTTAGTGAGCCTGATAGGATTATTAGCAGTCATGTTGATATTGGTAATTTGTTTGTGTGGTTACTACTTACTAGACGCTAATTTGCATGCTTGCTCTTAATCATGATGGCATATGTTAAAATTGAGAATAATGTTCACCTTCTAAGTTCTACCGCACAAGTTGAATGTCATTGTGTCATTTATGGAATTGAATGCTTCTGCAGAAAGTTAGAATTATACCCTCTTGGAATGAAAAGTTATTTGCTGGGTATGTAAACACAGGGTGTTTGGGATGCTCATTTTGTTTGCTTGTGAAAAAATATTTATAAGTTGCTTCAAAGTAAGCACTTCACTTGAGTTTTAATTTGCATATTCTGTAAAAGAAAATGCAGTAACACAAAAATCAAAAAGTGTTGGTTTAATCTGTACATAGTGTGATAGTGGGTTTTAAGTAAAAATGATGGAGGTGAGTGTCCTGGCCTCATGGGCTGTTGAAGTATTGATGAATGAGCTGTATCTGTTTGTTCATGTTTGATCATTGACGAGATTAATATTTGGCTACATTTTGTGATGGGATTAAGTCAAGAAGAATTTAAGAAAAATGTTATATAAACTCGATGACTAAAAGTACTTTTAGACGAGCTAGTTACAAAATATGGCATTTTGAAGTGTAAAAGGTATCTAAGGTTGGACGCATTAAGCTTGTGGATCGACAAGGCGATCAATCGCTTTTAGTGTGGGTGTCGATCGCCAGTCGATCATCGATCACTTGGAGGAGGGAAGTGATCGTGCCTGCGACCGATAGTCACTCTCCTTTCTCCTTTTATTATTATTATTATTATTATTATTATTATTATTATTATTATTATTATTATTATTATTATTATTATTATTATTATTAAACAAAAATACATCGTTGGTCCTTAAACTTTCCCAAAAAGCATCGCCTGGCTCCCAAACTTGGGAAAATTGTCACTAGTCCAAAAGTTGGGTTTTTGAGGCCGATTGCGTCCCTTGACCCGTAATGCTGAGGTCAACGCACGTTTTGTGTTATATTTTCAAGGGCATAATAGTCCAACCACATTTGTAACTATATGTTAGTTAAATCTAACCCAAAGTTGCATCGTAGTATTGTTTCCCTCTTGCTTAAATTCTATAAACCCTAAATTACCAGTAACACACATTCAACTCAAATCACTAACAATGGCACAAAACGATAAGGGGAAGGCTTTGTACAGTGGGATGAGGAAAGAGGATTGCTCTAATGAAGACCGTTTGGGTGTTAAGAAAGAGAAGGAAGATGCTGCCGGCATCGGGTTATCAAAGGTTTATGATTTGGAAACAAAGATTAAAAATCTTGAAGCTGTGTATAAAGTTCTAAAGGAAAGGAAGGAAAAAAAGGAATGGGATGACATTTAAAGTTGTGGTTCTAGCTAATTGTATGTTTAGATGATAGGAAAGTTGTAATGGTTGTCAACATAAAACCGATCAATAAAGATTTGGGTTTCTACTAACTGATAGTGTTTGGCAATCAAAAGTTTGCTTGTTGTTGGTAATTGGTTAGTTTGACTTTTACAAGTCAATTTGGCAGTTTGCCTATTAGATGTGTAAGTTACTAAACGATTTGCCTTTTGGAATATAGTGGGTGTTTGGATTAGCATTTGCATTTTGGATTTAGATGTCAAAATATCTAAAGCATTTGCATTTTGAACACATGTAACCTTTACAATTACTGGGTATGGTTTGAACATATGTTTCATACATCAGATGTTAAGTGCCCACCGTGTTTGGTTTTGCTGATACAAAGGTGTGATCGTTTGTGGTGATTATACCATGACATTTAGCAATGGGTTAGTTTGACTTTATAAATGTCAACTAACAAACTAATATGTACATACAAAATATAACCTATAAGACAAGCAAACACATATTGTAACATAACCAACCATTTAGCAAGTTGACTGGCGAAACATTGTCTGATACAACATGAAAATGACTTAAAATATAGATTCATTGTCTGATACAAGGTTCTACTGATAATTCACAAAAAGGTAAAAGATGATGTAGCTTCCACTGAACAACCTTCACCAGATGAACCTTCTAACGATGTACATACTGGAACTGAATGATCAACAAATAAAACATAGAACCTTACATTGATGATCAAACTGTAACCGTGCCTGAAAAAACAAGTATCCAAACACCAAATATTCAAGTTAGATAAGGTATAATTGAAGTTACAAAATATAAAACACAAGCCATGCAATTCAATATTGAAACCTGATGAGTGTTTGAGCACTCATCAATCCCCCACACTAAGCTATTGCTAGTCCCTAGCAATCTTTTGAGAAAAACTTGATGGATTTGAAACTCTTTACCAAAAGCCATCACTTCTGGAGTAGCCAGGTGTAAGAACTGTGGCACACCTGATAACCGTGTGATTTTGAGCAAACCACCAGCTGTCAACGGATTTGATTAGTCTTTACCAAAAGCCGTTTGCTTCTGGACTAGCCAGCTCTTGATGGAATAGTCAACATCTTGGTGAGCTGATTACCAATTATGGTTTTTCCACGGCCTTTACCACAAGCCATAATCTTGCGGGCTAGCCAACTCATTTCTTTTTGGTGAGTTGAGGAACCATACAATTTTGGGCAAATTGCAAGCCATCATCGGATTTGAGATGTCTTTACCAAGAGCCGTTTGCTCCTGGACTAGCCAATCCCTTTTGTCGTTTAGACACGGCGGACTGATTACCACAAAAATTTTGAAATAAAATGAAAAAAATTTGAAAAATTTGGGCCAAAATGGGGGTACTTGAAAGTATTTTGCGATAAAATTCGCTAGAATTTCCCCCCCCCCCCCCCCCCCCCCACACTTAGAAATGAATATTGTCCTCAATATTAACCGTCCCGGCTATTATGCCGAATCTATGAACGTAAAAAGATAATATTCGAAGCTAACTGTGGAATTTTGTTTTGTATTTTTCACTTTATTTATCTGTACATACAATCACATTTTTTTTTTTTTTTTTTTTTTTTTGATAATATAGTCGTTGTAGTATAGTGGTAAGTATTCCCGCCTGTCACGCGGGTAACCCGGGTTCGATCCCCGGCAGCGGCGCCAAATTTTGATTGATTCCAAACGGTCAACTAAGTTTCCCAGGTAATGGTCAACCTAGTCAAACGTCTAAAACCAACTAACCAAGGAGTACAGTGTATTCCCGGGTCGTTATGTCCCAGCGAGGTAAGCAATTGTATTCAAAAACGTTTTAAGTGATCGGGTGATTTAACAGAAGGATCAGGAATTTGGTTATTGTGATAAAACTACGAGATTATGATTGAGAATGGTTTAGAAAGACTATAGGAACAATTACTGATGATCAGAAAACTTAGAAACGTAAGTTAACCTAAAAACGCGCGTTTGAATTAAAAATAACGCGAACGCGCAAAATAAAAAGTGAAACGTGAGCAAATAAAGTCCTACGAACGTGAAAATTAAATTTTTATAATCCTAATAACTTAAGAAAATTTTAGAAAAAGAAAAATAATTTTTACACTATTTAATTAATTACTATTAATTAATTACTAGCTTCTAATTACTTTTTAATTAACTAAATTACACTAATTATTAATTAATTATGAGAATTACCTAGATAAATGAAAATTAAATTTAGAAAAATCTAAAATATTATAAAACTATTTTTAAAACAGAAAACCTAATTTTTCTACTTTTTAATTATTTAATATTAATTAAAACTAATTAATTAATTAATTTAAACTAAAATTAATTATTAAAAATACCAAATGAACTAGGAAAAATCTGGAAAAATTACTAAAATTATTTTAACTAAAAAGAAGCCTAAGAAAAAATTAAAAATGAAAATTGCTTATAAATAAGCAGAAAATAAGCCAAAATGGCTTAAATAGAAGCTATCACTTTCTTAATTTTTGTCTTTTTCCAAATTTTCTTTTACAAAACTGATTTACAACTAAAATTAAGAACTTTTTATGAAGGGACTTTGACAGAAGCTAAGTAATAAGCCTTGTGCAAGTGAATAAGCAAATCAGTGAGCTTTTTGGACTCAATAAGCTGTTGATAAGCTAACAAGTCTGAACAAAAGCTTGAACAAGCTGAAACTAACTTACTTATACTTTAAACAAACTGAACCATGCAAATTGAATCACCAATAAGCTGTGTCAACCAAATAAGCTATTTCAAACCAACTTAGGACTAGACAGGCCAAATGGGTGAGTTGCAGCCCTTGGTGGGGCCCACAGGGGTAACTTAGGGACCAAGCCAAATGGGAATATGGAAAGGGGACCTGAGGAGCTTTCCAAAGAGCTCACAAGCTCAAGATAAGCTCAAATAGTGAAGGAGCTAAAGGCTTGTGAAGTGAGCTCAGTTTATTGACTTGGGATGACCAATCAGATGAGCCAAGGAGTTCAATAAGTTATTAACTAGCTAATGAGGACTGATTATGATAAAAACAACTATGATATACTAAGATAAGCTTATATTCACAGAATAAACACAAACAATTAATCAAAAAGCACAATAAGCACTTCCACAATCCCACAGACAACCACAGACCTGACCCTAGGATTTTTGGGATACTGTGGGGTCCACTGATGAGAAGGGAAGTCCAACTTAAGAATTGACTTGTAATCTAGGGATGGCAGACTACAAATTAAGCTAACAGGCCAAGCTTATAGCTTTCTATTGAGCTTTTTGTGAGCTTTGAAAAGTTGGGTTAAACATTGAAGGGTCTGGTTTGGGGTATGATGGCAGGCCACAAACAGGGTCAAAATAAGCTAAGGGATAATAAGCCAGGACCCAAGATAAGCTAAACCCTCAAAAACTGAGCTGCTCAGCTACATACAAAACCAAGGATCTCAAGGTGGGGTCCACTAGGTATCACTTAAAACTTATTTGAAAAAGGAACAATGAACTGAGGTCTTGGTGCAGGGCATCTACCTTGCCCTGCAGGGTACTTTAAGGGCCTGAAAAGTGCTTAAAGAAAAATGGGAAAAATCTCTAAAAATTAATTTAAATGAACCAGCTGATAGACAATGATTCCCCAAAAGCTCAAAGCTTCTCGCTTAAACTTGAGCTCAGGGGATGCTCACAAAAAAGTGCCAATTTCACTGCTACCCTTTTTGACTTTTAAAGATTTTGTGATGCTTTGACTTTTGTGAATTTCTGAGGGATAAACCTTTTTGAAGAAGTTGTATGAGACTTAATTGAAACTTATTTAAGCAAACTTGACAGATTCTAAAACTAAATTAAGCTTATGCTAATCAAAAGTTCCAACAGTTAAACAGTTAGGCTCGAACAAGGGTATAGTTGACTTTTTATGAAAAAGGAGATGTGTTTTATGATTTGGTTAACTGATTTAGACCTATTGTAACTTGTGTAAACAGAAAATGACCACAGAAACACAAGTGAGCTCAGGGAACTCACTTATCCAAACACTCCTTAAAACCTGTTTTAAGAAACTTTTCACAGCTTTAGGCAACTTAACTAATTAAACTGAGCTTTAATATAGGTTTTACTACTTATTAACATTAACAAAGTAAATCTAAACAACAACTAAGTACATGAACTCCATATAACAGATAATGAGATAAAACATGAGAAATCCTTACAAATGCCATCCACAGCTTAGAACCAATGAGAACCAGAACTCAAATCATCATCCTATTGCTCCCATGAGCACTAAACCACTGCCATCCAGTACTTACAGTGCTCCAGCTATCTTTACTTCACCATTGTTAACTTTTTTATTAATCCCTTTTTGTTTTTGTATTCTCTGATTTGTTTGAGAAATTTGTTTTTAGTTGAACATGTAAATTGAAGATGTAACTGCTTAAAACTACCTATGTTGATCTCAAGTAACTTATGAAATGGCAACTACACCATTTTTGATACTTATTAAGATTAACTGAGATTTTATAGTGAAATGAGCAAATTTGCATTAGAAACAAGTGAACTGAGCTTTTATTGAAATAAAACTTTAGGATTACAATACTGAAACTGAGAATGCACTAAGAAACTGAAATTATCACTTGAAGCTAAAAAATTACATTAAGTAGACATTTAAAATTAAACTAAAAAACTAACTGCTTCCACTGCTGCCCTCTTCACTTTATACTCCCAAATTAGGGTTTCTGGAGCTCCCTTGGACTTTTCCCAAATACATTTTAAGCCACAGGATGAGCAGAATTTGATCTTGACCCTTCTTTTGGTTTTGGCGCCAAAATCATCTTGGCGTATTCTTTGGATAATTGAAGCCAGAGTGGTAATTTTGGAGTGTTGTGTTTGTTTGATTAGGCAAGGGGAGGAGGGGGTTGAGTGTTGCAGGGTTGAGGCAGGCTAGGGGTGATGATGGTGGTGTTTGGAGTGTTGCAGTGAGTAGGGGTGAGGTGGAAGATGGTCAAAGCTGGGGTTGACTGGGTGGGTATTATTAAAACGGGGTAAAGGTTTTACATTTTAGGTGTGGGCTTGTTGGTGGGCTGAGGTTGAATGGATCACAAAAGGGTTGGTTTGGAGTGATAAGGTGTGGGAAGATTGGTGGGCTTTTGGGATTAATAAAACAATGGGGTCCGGATGGTTTTGTAGAAATTTCACACAAGGACCAATTTTGTCATTGCTGAAAATTAAGGGACTGGTTTTGCAACTTCTCCAAAGTATTCACAAGGGTAAGTTTTGCCAAGTGTGAATAATGTAAGGACCTTGCATGATAATTTCTATTTTTGACTGCCCAGGGACCAAATCCGCCAAATTCTAAATTGCAGGGACCAAAATTGTAAAATTTCCAAAACTTTTACCCAAGGGCCATAATTGTCAACTTTTTATTTTTCAAAGACTTTTGTTGACTTTTTAATCCAAAAATATTTCCCAGGGACCAAATCTGACAAATTCTGAAAGTTCAGGTGTCTTTGATGTCAATTTTGGATTTTAAGGGGTAAAAGTGTAATTTTCTCAAACTTTTTCACCCAAGGACTTATTTTGACAATTTTTGACTTTTCTTTGCCTTGGGTTGACTTTTCTTTCATTTTAAACTTCCAGGGACTAGATTTGCCAAATTTTGAAACTTGAGGGACTGAAACTGCCAATTGTGCAAACTTTGTTCGTTTTTCATTTGTTTTTAAACATTTTGCATCTAAAACATATAAAACACACTTTTGTGATAAATTGTATATTTTGATGCGTTTTTGGGTGTTTTTGGATATTTTGGCAGTCCAGATACGATAAAAATGATGAGTGTTTGAGCACTCATCAAAACCTTATCTAGGATCGCTTGTTGGCAAAAGGGCAAGTACGTAGTTGGCAATCCTTTCATTGCTTCTAAAAGGGTTTTTAACACCACTAGGCACACGACCACCAGCCCTGTTTTCAACACCATCACCAGCAACCATGTTTTCACCATCAAAACCAGGATGGTCAACCATTATAGCCTTCCCCTTCCCATCAAAACCTTGCTTATAAGTTTTTACAACTTCATCGCCGTTTTCTTGTTGCAAAACTTCCTCTTCTTAAAGCAGATTTCCTTTCCTTTATTTTTTTCCCTTTTGTCATGAAAAACACCTTTTTTCCTCTTTGATAACAACACCACCTTACCCGGTTAGCATTTTGGTTACACTCGCCTGCATTTTGTTCTTATCTATCCCCTTCCATTTATGTCGAGTCCTAAAAGGTCTTCCACTGGTCATTCTAAAGTTAGCATCTTCTTCTACCCAACCCACAACCTCAAAACCAATGTGTTTCAAGTAAAATACTGCTAACATTTGGGGCTTATGAGCAACAAAAATATTAACTGACTCATAGGTTTCAGCCACCTCATGCAGCTTAAGAACATCATCATCCCTATTAATCAATTGCAAACCAATTTCTAGGGATTTTTTTATCACAAAAAAACAATGCCCATTTTGGTTCCTTAATCTCTGATAATAGATTATCAAGTGTTGAACTAAAGATATCCCTATCACAGCTAAAAGAACTAAAATTAATAAGGGATCCTCCTTCATACCTGAGTGGGGTATATTCAAATATCCCGTTTGTGTGAATCCGGAACAACACTTCTCCTTCTTTTTTTGGTTCGATATCCTTAAACGTTCTCACAAATATGCTCCTTTCCATTTTGCGAATGATTTGTGCTATGAGTTGGTGTGTGTTGGTAACACACAATATGGAATGATGTTGGTTTCCTATGAATCGGGTATTTTGATCTTTTGAGGGTTTAATGGTTCGGGTTTATTGGGTCGCGCCCAAAATAAAAAAGTTAAGCATATTAGGGAAGTTTTCATAATTTCATAGTTGGTCCCCAGCCTTGCCAATCTTTCCGTTTTTATACTTAAATTTCCCCCCATTTAATAACTTTACTCTTTATGATCGACTTATGTCACATTTGGTCCCCAAATTTGTATGGTCATCTTTGCCTTTGCTATTTAAGTGACCATACCATAAATCATTTGCATACCTAAAACACATTTAAGAGAGTTCCCAACCCTAAAAAAACAATAACAAAATGTCCAATTTCCTACGTCTATAAGAACTAGCCACCGCTGCAGATGCTTACTCCATGTTTGATTCCATTGCTCTTTACTATCAAATGGAGAACGGCAAGGATATACATTTTGTCAAGGGGCTCCAAAAGTCATATGTTGATTTGGTTGGTATTATAAAAGAAACACAAGAGTTCATAACTGAACTTGAAGAATATCGTCCATTGACTATGACGTACAAGGTTGTACAGGATCTTCACAAGGTCCAAATGAAAAATGTGCTCAAGGTTTTGGAGATTAAGAAGTTGATTTCTGAAACCCATGCTCAGGTGTTAGACAGGAATAACTTCCTTGATGTTCTAAGGACTACCTCATTTTGTTGTTAAGTAGTAATGGAAGCACATGAAGTCTTTAATGTTTGTTGTCTTTAGGGACTTATGAAATTGTATTTTCCTAAATCCTCTATCATTATGTATAGTAATATTTTATGGAATTAATGAAGATCTCTTTATATTATTATTATTATTATTTTTTTTTTTTTTTTTTTTTATAATAAGATTTTTTTATTATTATTATTATTATTATTATTATTATTATTATTATTATTATTTTATTATATTATTATATTATTATTTTTTTTGCTTGTCTTGATTATTTTCATTGTTGTTAGATGTTTGGTCCTTGCTGAAACAGTGTATACATACAAGATTATTGTTTTCGTCCCATATCATTTGGTCAAGTTACCATAAAGTGTAGGAATGCATTTATAAGTACGAGTGTTTTTTACCACAATTATCCCCAAATTCAAATTCAAAAACATTAAAGTCTTTTTCACTGAAATTGGTTAACAATGGGTAAATCTAGATTTCGTAAACATATCAAATGCTCTAATTTTCATAACATTGGACATAATAAGAGTAAGTGTCACAAGGAACAAGTTCCAAAAAAAACCAAAGGAAAGTAACATATGAGGAAGAAAAATGCATTGTGATGGCAGAAGGCAACAAATATGCATATATTTATCACATGAATGACTGAGGATCTTGTGTGTTTAAATTGGAGTTGATGTATGCATCCATTACTTTTTTTTGCAGTGGATGGCTGAAGACGAGATAAGGCGGACTATGGAATAAGAGTTTCTTGAATCTCTTTTTTTCAAGAAGAAGAACATAAAAGGTTGGATCAAGAAGAAGAGCAGACAAGGATGGATGAAGAAGCATTCCAGCATTTTTTTGAAGAGGAGAGAATGTTGTTGATATAAATAATTGACTGAAAACATTATTCATATCTTCCGATATCTCTATGTTTTGATAATCACAAAACTTAAACTAATCAAACCAAAGATCATGACGTAAACATGTATTTAGTAATAAATAATCACTTTCACCAACAAATCACTTAAGGTATGAATAAACAAAGTGTTTAGTGCAATGTATGATCAAAGGGGTAGTTAATTAATTAACACAAAGTTTATTTAATCATATAAACATATTATATATTTTTGAAAAACACTTTTGGTAATAAAGAAAAATGTTTTAATCATACTAAATATATGATTTCAAATATTTAACCAAAATCAGTTAGTTTTTCACCAAATAAACTTTCCCCACTAAAAGACAAAGTTTCTGGCCGTTACAGTTGGGCGGCCCCCTTAATTATAAGGGGCGGTCCCCTTAATTTTAAGGGGGCCGGGCATGAATTAAGGGGACCGGCCACGCTCCTCTGTCAGAAACTTTTGCCTATAAATACCACCTTAAACCTGGATTTTTTCCCCACCTTTTTGCACGAAATTTTCAGATCTACAATCATCTAAAACTCATCAAAAACCCTTTGATCATTTGTATATTAATCCTTTGTTTCCAAGTGATCCAAAGCTTCATTCTTTCAAGTGCAAAGAGAAGAATACTTCTATTAGAAGTATTACAACTTAGTATCATCTTGCTATCTAAGTTGTTTGTTTACATTTTCTTGTATATCTTTCATACTTTGGTGAATAAGGTGTATGTATTAGTTAACTAGATTTAGTTGAAGAATCTAGAATTGTTGTAAGTGTGAAGTGTAACTTGAAGTGAAGAAGAAGGGTTAGATAGTAGTGGTGATAGGAGATTGTAGCAATAGGAGCTTGTAGTGAAGAAATTAAGGATCTCTAGTGGAGAAGACTAGAAGACATTTGTAGATTGAAGTTGTGAAGACATTAGTGGCTTGAAGGTGTCAAGACATTAGTGCATTGAAGTTGTGAAGACATTAGTGGCTTGAAGGTGTCAAGACACTAGTGCATTGAAGTTGTGAAGATATTAGTGACTTGAAGGTGTCAAGACATTAGTACTTTGAAGGTGTGAAGAGAATAGAAGATTGGTGTATAGAAGATTGGTGTGTAGAAGATTGGTGTGAAGAAAATAGTAGATTGGTGTGAAGATTGGTGTGTAGATTGGTGTGAAGATTGGTGTGTAGTTTGGTGTGTAGATTGGTGTGAAGATTGGTGTGTAAATTGGTGTGTATATTGGTGTGTACGGTTTTCTCCGCCATAAAGGAGGTCTTTGATCTAGTGAAGAAAACTCTCGAGTAGGTGACTCGGGGAGTGGAGTAGGGCAAGGAAGGTGTCCTTGTAGCCGAACCACTATAAATCCTTTGTGTCTCGGTTTGATCTTTCCATCTCTCACTCTTTGATTTCTTACTTACTTGCATTTCACACATAGTCATAATTGATAGTATTGTGCATATGTTGATTTCACATAAAGATCAAACTAAAATTCATTCATAAAACTAATCTTACAAAAACCAACCTAGTACATATAATTATATCTATACACTACTACACATATATATGCTTACATAAAATATATGAAATTGTATATTCTTTCCAAACATTATACATAAGCATTGTATATATAAAACCTTTAATAAATCTTGTATTTATATTTTTGTAGTTAAGTATTTTGAAATTGTACATTATACATAAGTAGTATTTATACAAAATCATAAATTAACTAGTATATATATTTATGTATTAAAGTGATTTGAAAGTTTTATCTTAGAAACTATCTTTTATAAAATAAGCAAAACGAAAAAGACGTAAAACTATTCAACCCCCCCGTTCTAGTTTTCCACAATTGGTACCAGAGCCACGTCTAACAAGATTTTTAAAATATACTGTATTTTAAAACTTGTAACGATCTATGGAATTCGAAAAATATCTAGAAGGAGAATTTACGCAAAAACCACCATTATTTGAAAATGATCATTTTCTTGAATGGAAAAATAAATTTGAAAATTATGTGAAATCAATAGATCTTGATTTTTGGCATATTATTTCAATTGGTGATCTTAAACTAACCAAAATGGATTTTGAAAATCAATATAATAATCTTCAAATAAAAATTGATAAAAATACTAAAGCTAAATTACTTATTTTCAAAACTCTACCAAATGTTGAATATGAAAGATTATTTCCTTGTAAAACGGCAAATGATATTTGGAAATGCCTTTTAAAGTTTCACCAAGAGAAATGTAAAACCAAAGATGATAAACTTGATATTGCACATGAAATTGTTACTCTAGAAAATTTAATAGATAAATATTTAATTGAAATAAACACATGTACTACTAGTTCAAATGTGATCATTGAAGGTACTAATAATGAAGAACACATGTGTCAAATCCGAAGAAAGCATGTTAATAAATCATGGTGCAACAAGGACGATAAAGACGATGTAAATACGGAATACGTGAACATCCTAACAAATGTTAATACAAATAGTGATGACAAGGATTACATGCTCCAAGATCCAAGCAATGCTACAAACAAAACATGGAGCGACATGAACAATGGAGTTGATCACCGTATAGCGAGTGAAGAGTGTACAAGTACAAATAAGGTACAATTCAAAACCAAACATTTTTGCTATGATCAATTTACATTAGAATTTTCAAAAATGGAAAATAACTTCAAACACTTTTGCAACATTGACTCAAAAATTATTTTTAAAAATGAATCTTCAACATCCGCTGAAAATAACTTTGAAAAAGAAATAATTTTAGAAGACAAAATGTCTAGACTTGAAAGTAATATTGAAATTGATCTTGAATGTAAAAATTGTCAAGACTATAAACATGAAATTAAAATGGAAAAGGAAAAAGCTAAAATATTAGCAAAATTCGAAAATAGTTCTAAATCTTTAAAATATCTACTTAACATTCAAAAGTCATTTTATGATAAAACCGGATTAGGATATACGGCAGATGAGTATTTGACAAATACATCAAAACAAATAAAATTTGTTAAACCTAATGAAAAAATTTAGAACTATTATTATTTACATCCATTGATTATTTCTCTAGTCAAGAAAGTTATTGTTTGTTTGCTAAAACAAACAAATAATGAATTCTTGTACTTCTCGACGACATCCTCTTCATATGCATTTAAGTGCATTGGATGTTCGCTACTAATCAACTCGGACCCATGAGAATCTGGGTACCAAGATCTCTGTTATGTGTAGGTAATTAACGATCAAAGGAACTACTACTTTTTGGATCGCTCTATTCGCTTTCTTTCATTTGATGACCATTGTCTTTTTGGTGTGTTCGTTACTACCTCATGACGAAGGATTCTTGTTCTACCATTCTTAATCTGCACGACTTGTGATGATTGGTGCGACCAATAGTGTTTCTATGATCAAGTCTCCTTGATCCTTTTTGCATTAGGATATTACTTCGCTTCTTCAACTTGCTTTGGGGAAAACCTTCTTGACATTTTATATTGCTCTCATGACCACTCTTAAAGAAGAGCTGGACCTGAGGTAAGTTTTCTTTTCAAAAACTTGCCTACATTACATTAAGATAGAGTATGCTTCAATTAGTATATTAATATGTTTTAATTTGCAAGTTGCTATGCTTTTAGATCATGAATACCAATATATGCATACATAACATTAGGATAATTAACCCTCTTATTGCTATGTCTATTATCATTTATTTTAGTTTTCATCTATATTGATAATCTTCTATGATCTAGAATAGAATGCTTGCCACTTGTGCTATATGATCTTACTAATTGTATTAATAGATATGTTATAATTAAGACTTGCTAGTGACTCAATATTACAATGTGTCTTGTATACATGCATATATACATATGTCTATATTGCATTCATTGATGATTTTCTTTGTCCTTTCCTATCTCATTGCATTTAGATGTTAAATGTCTACCATATCTCTCTCACATCTTTAGTTGCCATTAGAGATGATTACATGTGACAATGGGCTGAATCGATTCTCTTGAAGTATATCTTTCACCTGAAATTTCTTGATTATCAAAATCAATATGTCATATTTAAAAAAAAAAAAAAAAAAAAAAAAAAAAAAAAAAAAAAAAAAAAAACTTCTCTCTTTGAGTTAAAACCCTTCGAATATCTATTTTATGCTTTTTCGAACAACATGCTTAATCATAAGCTATCATAACATTATTTTGATCTTTATCAAAGCAGAAACATTTTTCTTTTTGAAACAAAACAAAATTTGTCCTAGTAGGATACAAACTTGAATGTATTTCAAAACATTAAGTCAAGTATTAGTGAATCAAGAATACTTCATATTTGGTAATCTTCGATAGGTAAATTTAGGAAATCGATTTCTTCTAAAAGGAGAATGACTACTGGAGAATCTATTGACTAGAAATTCAATTTAACCTAACGGTTGAATTGCTTCTATGTGAGAAGTTGGGTGTGTGTAACCCGTAGAAATGGTCGTGTTTAGCCTGAATTGAGCACCACTAGTAATAGTCTCATACTCATTCTCCAACTTGATTAAATTGCACTTCCTATATATACCTAACGCTAGTTTACTTTTGTGAACCTTGCTTCTCATTAGATTCTTTCGTTCCCAGATTTATGGCATTAAGTGAAAACTTACTTTCAAACATTGTTGAATAAAACTAAAAACATTTTATTTAAAACATTATTATTTTCTCACATATGTCATAAACTTATGTGAAAATGACATCCACAATCTAATCAAATCATTTCATGAGAATCATGGTTTGCCCATATGGATCTTGTTTGTAACAAGTCTTGAAGTCCATATAATCATATCTGCCTATTTGTTACTTGTCAACAATCATCAACATGTTTGCTCTAGGCTAAATGTTATCATCTTCATATAGTTGCTCATTTAGCTTATTTGGCTTGTTGTCTCCTTTGGTGCATATCTTAATTGATAAATTAATAGATAGCATGATTATTAGAAATTAATTGTCTACTTTAATTAATTCTATATCACTCTCTACATTCATGAATAGTATGCCCTATATTGCCTCAAAGAGTTGAACTTACTTGAATCCAAAAACAAAAACACAACCTTTTTGAAAATTTTCTGCCAAAAACCCATTTCTGGCATTCTGGGAATCACCAGATGGGCGGCCCCCTTAATTATATAAGACGGCCCCCTTAATGATTAAGGGGACCGGCCCCTAATTAAGGGGACCGGCCATCTGATGGTCGGGGATACTGTTTTCTTTATCACTTTTTGACCCACTTCAGCCTATACTTCCCAAAATTCACAAACATATTTTGTCCCATACTATCCCTCAAATTTTCCTTCCTAAACCACATTTCTCATACACTATAAATACTCTCCTCCCACCATTAATGCCATCACACCCAAACATGTCATCTTCCAACAACCAAAAACCAAAGATTTCAAGAACCGCAAGGATCTCCGTCAAACCCGTTTGGAGGAGGAAACTTGATTCTTGTCATAACTCTTGTGATGTTGTTTCAAGTCAACCAACAACTCAACCTCAAACCCACTCAAATGAGTCATCCCACAACCTATCTTCCACTAATACCCTCATTAATGCTTCCTCTTTTGATGAGCATGCTCAATCCCAAAACAACAATCCCAATATCTCAATCAACACTTCACATATTGCTCATTCAACAAAGACATCATCCACTCATGAAGAACATCTTCCACCCATATCTTGTTTTCATGATTACCCAAGCTCAAACATGTCTCCACCACCTAGAGTACCACCACCACTTCCTACAACCTCACATGCCACTCCAATGTTGCATGTGCAAACCTTCACCCAAGACAACTATCATGCTCCACCACCATCACCTTCCTCCGAACACTTGAAGTTCGTTGAGGAGCTAAAAGAGGCACATGAGCTTAGTGCTCTTTTAGCATTACATCTTGCTCAACGCAATTTGGATCCACCACAATCAAGCTCACCATCATCACCACATAACAAAAACCAACTTGAGAAGCATGTTAACAATTGCCCTTGTTGCATCTTCCTTCAACAACAAACCATTGCTTTGAATGAGCACTTCACTTGGATTGAGTATCTTCTTACTAGATCTCAACAAACCCCATCACTTGAACAACATCACAACCCTCAACCAACAAACTCCACTTCAAATCCACCACCTCCAAGCTCTACAAACTCACCAACACCCATGGAACCAAGAGTTTACCTCCACTAAACCACCAAGCATTTGATATGCTTATGTTTTCTCATTTTCAAATAAAACTCCTCAACCATTTTGGGATTCAAGAAAGTTTGATGACACTTCTTGTTGGCACTATAGGATGTTCTATGTTATTTAGAATTCTATTTGTATTGCCTTTGTAACAATGATTATGGGTTGACATAATCATTTCTCTATTATTGAATGGTTTAATATATGTTTCTTATTCTCTTGTGCCATGACTATTACTTGTTAATATTATGCTATATGTATTTGTTTGTGCCATGCTTGTGCTTCTAATATTTTTCTTGCAAGAATTACTTTCTGGAAACCTTGGTGCCCTCAAACGAGGGGGAGCATACATCAAGGGGGAGTTTTCTACCCGTTTAAACTTCTCTCACGAAGCTTATTCGGCCTAACCTTTTTGATTCTACAAAAAGGGGGAGAAGTGAATGTAAACTTACTAAATACTTGTCTAAATATTAATTTTTGGATTTAATAAGTTTAGGTTTTGTAATCATCAAAAAGGGGGGGATTGTTGATATAAATAATTGACTGAAAACATTATTCATATCTTCCGATATCTCTATGTTTTGATAATCACAAAACTTAAACTAATCAAACCAAAGATCATGACGTAAACATGTATTTAGTAATAAATAATCACTTTCACCAACAAATCACTTAAGGTATGAATAAACAAAGTGTTTAGTGCAATGTATGATCAAAGGGGTAGTTAATTAATTAACACAAAGTTTATTTAATCATATAAACATATTATATATTTTTGAAAAACACTTTTGGTAATAAAGAAAAATGTTTTAATCATACTAAATATATGATTTCAAATATTTAACCAAAATCAGTTAGTTTTTCACCAAATAAACTTTCCCCACTAAAAGACAAAGTTTCTGGCCGTTACAGTTGGGCGGCCCCCTTAATTATAAGGGGCGGTCCCCTTAATTTTAAGGGGGCCGGGCATGAATTAAGGGGACCGGCCACGCTCCTCTGTCAGAAACTTTTGCCTATAAATACCACCTTAAACCTGGATTTTTTCCCCACCTTTTTGCACGAAATTTTCAGATCTACAATCATCTAAAACTCATCAAAAACCCTTTGATCATTTGTATATTAATCCTTTGTTTCCAAGTGATCCAAAGCTTCATTCTTTCAAGTGCAAAGAGAAGAATACTTCTATTAGAAGTATTACAACTTAGTATCATCTTGCTATCTAAGTTGTTTGTTTACATTTTCTTGTATATCTTTCATACTTTGGTGAATAAGGTGTATGTATTAGTTAACTAGATTTAGTTGAAGAATCTAGAATTGTTGTAAGTGTGAAGTGTAACTTGAAGTGAAGAAGAAGGGTTAGATAGTAGTGGTGATAGGAGATTGTAGCAATAGGAGCTTGTAGTGAAGAAATTAAGGATCTCTAGTGGAGAAGACTAGAAGACATTTGTAGATTGAAGTTGTGAAGACATTAGTGGCTTGAAGGTGTCAAGACATTAGTGCATTGAAGTTGTGAAGACATTAGTGGCTTGAAGGTGTCAAGACACTAGTGCATTGAAGTTGTGAAGATATTAGTGACTTGAAGGTGTCAAGACATTAGTACTTTGAAGGTGTGAAGAGAATAGAAGATTGGTGTATAGAAGATTGGTGTGTAGAAGATTGGTGTGAAGAAAATAGTAGATTGGTGTGAAGATTGGTGTGTAGATTGGTGTGAAGATTGGTGTGTAGATTGGTGTGAAGATTGGTGTGTAGATTGGTGTGAAGATTGGTGTGTAAATTGGTGTGTATATTGGTGTGTACGGTTTTCTCACCCATAAAGGAGGTCTTTGATCTAGTGAAGAAAACTCTCGAGTAGGTGACTCGGGGAGTGGAGTAGGGCAAGGAAGGTGTCCTTGTAGCCGAACCACTATAAATCCTTTGTGTCTCGGTTTGATCTTTCCATCTCTCACTCTTTGATTTCTTACTTACTTGCATTTCACACATAGTCATAATTGATAGTATTGTGCATATGTTGATTTCACATAAAGATCAAACTAAAATTCATTCATAAAACTAATCTTACAAAAACCAACCTAGTACATATAATTATATCTATACACTACTACACATATATATGCTTACATAAAATATATGAAATTGTATATTCTTTCCAAACATTATACATAAGCATTGTATATATAAAACCTTTAATAAATCTTGTATTTATATTTTTGTAGTTAAGTATTTTGAAATTGTACATTATACATAAGTAGTATTTATACAAAATCATAAATTAACTAGTATATATATTTATGTATTAAAGTGATTTGAAAGTTTTATCTTAGAAACTATCTTTTATAAAATAAGCAAAACGAAAAAGACGTAAAACTATTCAACCCCCCCTTCTAGTTTTCCACAAATGTTAAAAAAACTTGAAGAGGAAAGAGCAAGAAAAGAAGTAGAAATGGAAGCAATAAGAGGTAGATTATTGGAAAGACTATGGATTGGATGTAGATTACACAATGTTTCTTGACAAAAAAGGTTGTCCTAAATGGTGTTAGTTCTTGCAAAAAAAAATTGTTTTCCTAAATGGTCCTAGGATGCAATAGTCAAAATTTCAAAATCTCAATGTTTTGGCTCCATTGTAAGCATTTATGTTGTCTTTAATCCTATCTAGTTGTTCAATAACCACATTGTATCATATTATATCTTTTTTTCCTACATTATATAATACCCCACTTATCATCAAATCTTTATCATATCAAATGCTTTTCACCATGGATGCACAAAATTGTTGTCAAATAGTGTGCATTGACTGTTGGGTTGAAAGTGAAAACAGGGCTGGATTGAGCTTTTTTGCAAGGCGTCCCCCTTATAAAGATTTCATGTGGTATGTCTGTCTAGTATGCCTTGAAAGAAGGGGAAACACATCTTATACTGGTAGAGGTGGTGTTACAAGGGGAAACACAACTATAACAAATAGTAGTGGATATGTAGTTGGCTTACATATTACTGCATCTATTAGAGTTGGTGCTTACTTGGGCAGTGGTGATGAAGAAATTGAACCAACTGCAACTCAAACACCAAGTGGAGTACGCCTAAGTCAAACACCAAGTGAAGAACCTGCAAGTCAAACACCAAGTGATTCACCTACTAGTCAATTAACCAATTGAATCACCTGCAAGAGATGCTATGTTGTCTTTCAGTGTAAATGTAACTTAACTGATATATTGTAATTCATATGTTATAACAATGCAGCTTGGTTACTACTTTATTTTTGTATCTCTTGACTTTATAAGTCAAATTCCAAACAGTCAACTATACTGCATATGCAATTGCAAACTAAAAAATATAAACAGTAAAAGCAAAACTACAAATGCAAACAAAGGATGTTTTAAAAGATTATAACAATACACTTTGGTTTATAATTTTTTGGTATATGTTGACTTTATAAGTCAAAATTGGTTATCCCAAACAGCCTCCTAAGCTACATATGCAAATGCAAACTTATAAAATGGAAGCAACAAAACCAAAATATACATACATCAGCAACGAGTTATAACATATACAGCAAAATATACATCTTAATAATCATCGTTTTGAGTAACCATCATCATCCAAAAAATTAACATCTTCATTACATAAAACAACTAAAAATAACAGGTGAACTTTTTAATGAGAGACTTGATATTCATGAGGGGAGACTTAAGCTCCTTAGGGGGAGGCACATACCACTCTTTCCTCTTTCTGCTGGAGCTTCCCACAACCGCAACAAGACCAAGTACAACATTTGTAACCATTTCCCTTGGTTTTGGACTTTTATGAACAAGGGTGCTAACAGGTTGTGCACTGGAAGCATTGGGAGTGGAAGCCTTGAAAGCTTGGGGAGTCGAACCTTTCAAATGGGAAGACTTTCCCTTTCTAACCCTTGATGTGGAAGTAGTATTCTTAGAAGACAACAACCCAAAATCATCATCAGATGTGTTTGAAATAATGATAACATCAACCTCTTTCCCTTTAGAGTTGGTATTTAGAAAGATATCAAAAACAGAAAGACATCAAAGTTTATCCATTACTACTATCCTACTTTTCAATCATTAAGTCTAACCTTTCACAACCTCCTTATTCCCATATTTTCTCCACAAGTCTTCAAGTATCAAATCAGCAATTTCATCTTCTATATCCCACTTATTCCCATAAGTATCCATGACATAGTCAATCATATCGTCAAAGACTTTTAGTTTGCTAAAACCCCTTTATTTTGTAGAATCTGCCATTGCTTGTATTTCTTACAAATTAAATAGGGTTATTTAGAGACACAATTGACTGCTAAGCTTAATATGACAATCATACAAATATAGAAAAAAACAAACCAACCTTTCATCACTTCGGCTTCTTTGGCAAATCTGCATAAATCTTCAAACATCTCATTAGACATTTCATCTCTTTGTAACCAAGTATCCCCATATTTGGCCTTCACATACTCTACCATCTTATCCGTTACTGGTATCATACTAAGGTCCTTGTTTGCCATTGTTAGAGTTTTTTTGGTTTTTGTTTTGGGACAAATATGGGTAGCTTGTTGAGGGTTGTTTTTAGTAGAGGTTGTTTGCGACAATGTGTGTGATAGATGATCGGGTCTTACTCAAGTATCAATGGTTGGTTGTGGGTTTATTGGTTCCCGCGCAAACATGATACGGTCAAGTTGCATAGTTAAAAAATATATTATTCTACAGTTGGTCCCTCAAGTTGAGTGTCGGGTTTGGCTTGAGTTAGATTATAGTTACAAATGTGGTTGGACTATTATGCCCTTGAAAATATAACACAAAACATGTGTTGACCTTAGCTTTACGGGTCAAGGGACACAATCGGCCTCAAAAACCCAACTTTTGGACTCACGGCGACGATTTCCCAAGTTTGGGGCCCAGGCGATGCTTTTGAGAAAGTTTAAGGACCAACGGTGTATTTTTGTTTTTTTTAATTTTATTTTATTTTTAATTTTAATTTGTGTGTGTGTGTTGAGGATGATGATGGTGAGCGAATTAAACATAAACAAAAGGAGCTTGTTCTTTTTGGTTTTGGTTTGTTTTGAACATGATAGATAAGTAACTTGTTGTTTTGAGAATGATGATGGTGAGCGTCTTTTCTTCTTCTTCTCTCTTTTTTTAAGCGCCAATGGAATTCATGGCGTGCCATACTTACAGAGGGGGTTTTTTTTAACAATTAATTTAAGCGAGTGTTGGTACCCGCGCGTTGCTGCGGAATTCTTTTGTTGCCGTTAGCTACTTAACGTGAAGTTAGTTACCTAGGACTGACTTTGCAATTGACGTGTAACATGAAGGACCATTTACGTAAATTATGTGAGGACTAAATTTGCAATGAACTGCTGAGATGAAGGATAAAGTGCGTACAATTTTTTTTTAAATGTTAAAGATAACGGTCTTTAGTTAACAGCCGTTAAATAACAAACGACCGTTAGTACTGTACAAATAGGACTGACTTTGCAATTGATGTATAACATGAAGGACCATTTATGTAAATTTTGTGAGGACTAAATTTGCAATGAACCGCTGAGATGAAGGACAAAGCGCGTACAATTTTTTTTTAAATGTTAAAGATAACGGTCGTTAGTTAACAACCGTTAAATAACTAACGACCGTTAGTACTAAAAAAAAGTATTGTGCGTCCACTGTAGCACTGTAGCTGCTACAGTACATCTTTTTTTTTGCTCCCGTGTACTATTCACAAGCTCTTGATGAATGTTATATATACTAATAAAAAAGGCAAAATGTATTTTACTACCCAATATTTGACCAACGGAATTTCCTACTACCCCAAAGTATCAAAGGTACATCATTGCACCTTATAGTTGGTAATTTAGTTCAAAATTAATTACCACAACAAACTCTTCTCATATTCAAAAGATAAACATTTTCAGCAGAGTTTACCAAAATCTACGCTTCGAGCAAGCAAACCCCTTGTTCACTATCATTTGCTCGGCCCTTTTTATAAAACAAAACGTGCTAAAGACAAAAAAAATCTACAAGTAAACTTCTTGTTCGCTATAATTTGCTCGCCTTTTTTTTTGATATCACATATAAAGAAATGTGTTATCCCTATACCCCACGTGTCATTCCAACATGATTCATATATAAACGTGTTTTGCATATGTTATGCATGCAAACTTTTTCAAACGCATCACATAAGAGCACAAGGAGTCATAACATGTTATAACACCAACACCACTGCCATGTCAGCGCCACATCATTTTAACACCAAATAACATACACCAAAAAACACCAGGAAATCATAACACCCAATAACATCACTTTTCATTCATTTTACAAATTCTACCATCAACAATTTCATTCATTAAATAAACCCTTAACTAATATTTCATTCAACAAATTAATATAGAAATAACATATATATATATATATATATATATATATATATATATATATATATATATATATATATATGTATGGGTTAAAATAAAAAGGGCCTTATAATAAAAAGTGTAGGAAGGATTGTGAGGGCGACATGTGTCACCCCTATGCCACATCATATGACACATGTCACCACCCCCACCCCCCACCCCCCCACCCCCACCCCCACCCCTCACTCCCCCACCCACCCCCCCCCCCCCCGCAAAAAAAAAAAATTCCCGCAAAAAAAAAATTTTTTTTGGGCAAAAAAAAAAATTTTTTTTTCCCGCCAAAATTTTTTAGTGCATCACAGTTATAAAGTTACTGCATCACAATTATAAAAGTTACTGCATCACAGTTTTAAATTTTAGTGCATTAAGGTTATAAGTTACTGCAACATAGCTGATGCACTAAACTATTAACTATGATGCAGTAACTTATAATAAAGATGCACCAAAACTTAAAAAAGAATCGTATTTTAATTGTGATGCAGTTACATACATATATGATGCATAAAACTTATGATAATTCAGTTTCTTTATAACCATGATGCAGTAACTTTATAACCATGATACAGTAACATTAAAACCATGAATGCAGTAACCGTGATGCAGTAAAATCATAATTGTGATGCAGTAAACGTGATGCAGTAACTTTATAACCGTGATGCAGTAACTTTATAACTGTGATGCACTAAAAAATTTTGGCGGGAAAAAAAAAAAAATTTGCCCAAAAAAAAAAAATTTTTTTTGCGGGAAATTTTTTTTTTCGGCGGGGGGGGTGGGGGTGGGGTGACACGTGTCATATGATGTGGCAAGGGGGTGACACATGTCACTCCCACAATCCTTCCTACACTTTTTATTATAAGACCCTTTTTATAATAACCCCACCCTATATATATATATATATATATATATATATATATATATATATATATATATATATATATATAACGTAAATAACAAAAAAAGAAAACAAATGAAGTTACAAAGTTATTAAATTATTTGGGCCAATATTATTATTCCAACCCATGTAATAAGGATTAGTCCAAGCGACTTGTAAGACTTCTTTGCCTACCACGTAACCACGTTTGCAGCCAAAAAAAAAGGATCTCATCTTCTTCCCTGCACACACACACAAACATAAAACCCAAACACAAACCAACACACGCGAGTTACCAACTCCCAACGCTCTTAATCCTCAAACGGTAACATTTTTAATGCAAGGGGGCATTTTTGAAACTGAGATGATCATTACTAACGCACGTTAATATATAACGCAAATGGAAACGCCACCTGGGCTGGAAATGGTCATAACGGCATAGCGCTGTTGATTTGTGTCCAAATCAGCAAAAATGCCTTGATGGCGTTACCACTCCCCAACCTCTAAGCTCAAATGTAGCATAGATAAACCATTCATGCACATATTAGTATCATTTTCTTTTTTAACTTTGTATCATTTAACTTGGTATCATATGAGTAAATACAAATAGTTCATGCATACCCAGTTCGTTATCCAGCCACACCTTTCACCATGTCAACTTCCATGTCAACTTTGAGAAACCAAAGATGTTATATCATTTTGAGAACCATTCTTGCAAACCAACACAAACAACAACACGCAAGTCAAGTAACAACCCATTCAACACTCTATATATTCAAACCGTCTCGACTAAAGTTGCAAATGATGTGAACTCTACATACGTAAACCATTCTTGCTTTTCAAGTTCTGTTTTGTACAAGAAATGTAGCGAGCAAATGAAAGGGCGAGCAAACCTCTACATTTGTAAACCATTCTTGCTCGTCAAGTTCTATTTTGTACAAGAAATGTAGCAAGCAAATGATAGGGCGAGCAAACCAATTTGCTCGCTATAGCCACGTTTAATCATCTAGACGGCTCACAATGTCCACGTGTCATCATATGGGGATAGGCGAGCAAGAAAAGTGACGAGCAAAACTCATTTTCTTGCAATGTTCATTTTGGTATGGAAAATTTTTTTCGATGGTTTATTTTGGTAAATCATGATGTATTGTGTTCATTTAAAAAATTGGACATTTAGTTCATATAGTACCTTAGCCCTAATTTACCCATTCACATGATTGCCACATGAGTTATTATGGTTAGTTCTTAATGGAAAAGTTTCAGGTAATCTCAAATGACTTACCCCCTTATAATTTTCACAAATTATACATCCTTAAATTTATAAATTCTTCGTAATAAGGGTGGTGGCAGTGGTCACTCCCAAAATCCCCCATACCTCCCAACCAACCACTAATATCATTCCACCTCACTCACAATTTTTCATACCTCCCAACCCTTTTTTAGTGGCAACCATACTTTTTTCATACTTCCCATTTTTTTCCTAGTGCCCAACGGTCCAAAAATTGCTCCATACCTCCAAGGCATGAATTGCCACTGGAGCAAACCTCCCAACCAAACCGTTGGGGTGGCGGCGGTGTTCCCCGGCGGTTTGAGGCAAACCGCTGCCCACCCCGCTCCCATTGCCACCACCCTAAGTGATTGGAATTTTAATCACCACAACTACAAATTTAGTCATTAATTGATTCATTAATTTGACCCCTACCGAGGGTGATCAATTGACATCATTTTGGTTAATAAAAATACAAAACCACATATTGATATGCCATTTCCATTTGGTCCATTTATATTAGCAGGTTTTTAACTTGTATTGACTTACAATATCAATATATAAAGTTGTTACCCATTGCTCTTATAGAGCCACATAAGAAAATGAACCCATAAACATAAAGAAACAAGCATAAGCAAAAGTAAAACAAGTCACTACCAACACGAATCACACTAACAAATGATGAATTCAAGGTGCATGGCAAAAGAGAATTGTACTCCCTTCAAGAGACGGTTCAGATCTTAATAATTCAAGTACTCACTGATTAAAAAATACTCATGTACTACTTTGACAAATACAAAACAGATAAAAGTCTGAATTAGACTCCTGAATGAGACTCCACGAGCATCATCCTTGAAGACAAAAAGACAAAGTGTAGAAATTATTAAAAGGAGAAAAGTTACGTGAGATAAACTGGTATCCCAAATTTCTGTTAAAAACTAACGAAAATAACTCATGTGACTTGGTTATTAGGGCTAGGGTACTATATAAACCAAATTACCAGTTATGAGGTACTATAAAGTACCTCTATTACTTGAGGGTAGTAGGAGATCCAATTGGTCAAATATGGAGTAGTAAAATACATTTTGGACTATTGAAAAAGTCGTAAAGGGAGAAACTTAATTTTGTTTTTTGTGGCAAAAAATGAAGGTTGCTCTTTTTGTGGCAAAAAATCGTCTTTAGGTCGCCGGCGAAAGAAAGCTGACGTGGCGGGTAAAATGAAGGTCGATCCATTCCTTTAATGTGTTTAGCCTAAACACTTTAGTACAACGGTGACAATTTTTGACACGACACAAAACACGATTCGAGACCGACTCATAAATTAATAAGTTAGGTCGAGTAAAACTATGTTTTTGTTTGTGTTTAGGTCGATCCGCTCAACTCATTTATTAAACAGGTCGTTTTTTTGTTTCACCTGTGTTAGATTTACCAAATTTTAGTATTCCTAAAATCTACTCTGACTAATTTTTTCTCTCTCTCTCTCCTCTAACAAACCCCCAACCAATTTCTCACCATTAAAAAACCTTCGTTTTCTTTAATTCTGACATAATTCTTGTCTATTTTCAAAATCCATTTCGACAATCCGATTCAATTTTTCATTCTACACACAACGGTACTATTTTCCCCAAATTTGGTGATAGATTAGAATTTTGATTTTGGCACCAAAATCAAATTTTCTCCATTTCTTAGTACTCATTGATTACTGATAACTGATCATAATGTCGAATAAGAAAAGATCACTGAGAAGGCAAGTTAGACCGAATTCAAACTACAATGATTATGTTATGGGTAAACCTAGCCAAAAACATGATGGGATGGAATCTGGGCGTAATGATGATGTTAGAAGGGATAGTCAGAATGATGATGTTAGGGTTAGTCCTGATATCAATAAGGTTGATGAAAGTATGAATAATCATGGTGCAGATAGTAATAATGTGGTTAGGGATAGTGAGTGTACTAGAGGTGAACAAAAGGCTGATGATGTAGTTAAGGAAAGAGATGAGATTAAGGTTTGTAATACTGGTGATGGGACTGAGTGTTGTGATGAAATTGCTTTGAGAAAGGAAGGGGCAAATAATGATGTGAATGACAAGGGTAGTGATGTGGAGAATGTGAATGTAGATGGTAGTGGGAAAATGACAAAGAATAAGAAGGTAACTGAGGCTAGAAACCAGAAAGAAGCAGTGCCATTAACTGAGGTAAATGGTATTGTTAATGATAGTGTAAATACTGAGAATAGGAGAACTTATGCTAATATGGTTAAAAGTGATTCTGATATGCTCTGCAATAAACTTTGTCATGTGCCTACTAAAGTCACTGAAAATGGGGCTGAATTTGTGATATTTGATGAAGAAACTGTTATTGAGGGAAGTAAAAAATGGGAGTTTACAGCTTGTGGTTACTTTGTTGGATATAAAATGTTCATGATGGAACTGAATTATCATTTGTTTCGAATGTGGGGGAAGTATGGGTTAAAAAGTATCATGGACATTGGTAATGGGACCTTTGTGTTCAAATTTTCTAATGAACAAGGATTACAAAGTGTTATTGAAAATGGTATGTGGATTGTGAATAACAAAGCTATGGTGGTACAAAAATGGGATGCCAGTGTTGATCTTAATAAAGTTGAACCAGATGTTCTACCTCTATGGGTCAAATTTGTGAATCTGCCACTTGAAGCATGGACCACAAAAGGGTTAAGTGCTATTGCTAGTAGACTTGGTAAACCAATTATGATGGATACCATGACTACTAAGATGTGTAGCCAAGGTATAGGAAGACTTGGATATGCTAGAGTCCTGATTGAGGTTGATGCAAAGAAAGGAATTCCTGACTGTGTTGACGTCATGTATTGTGACAAGTTAGGAAATCAGATTGCAGTCAAGAAAGTAATGGTAGAGTATGATTGGAAACCTCCAGTATGTGATCTATGCAAAGTATTTGGGCATGTGAAAGACAAGTGTAAAATGAATAAGCAAAAGGAGAATACTGGTAATGTTGAACAACCTAATGAGACTGTTAATGTAACAAAGGATAAGACTGAGGATAAAGGAAAGCAAGCTGGGATGCAAAAGGAAGTGTTTAAAATGGGAGTTAAAGGAAGAGGAAGACAATTAAAATTTGTTTACCAACCTAAACCTAAACCTGTGGTACGAAAGCAAAATACTGATGGGGCAAGTACCAGTTATTCCACTCCCAAAAAGAGTTGGAATGTACAAGAGAATGTGATTGCTGAGCTAAGGAAGTCTGCCAATAAGTATAGTGTACTACAAGATGAGGTGGAAGAGGGTGAAATAAGTGCAAAGGAGAGTTGGAAAAGTGTTGTGGAAAATTATGTCAAGCTCAAACAAAAACCCAGCCCAAAGTGTAATGAGTAAATGGGATAAGAAAATGCATATGTATTACTAGGAAAAGTGGAATGAAATGTATGAGAAACAAAAGCAACATGAGGGGTTGGATGAATGTATTGAATTAGATGAGAATGATGTTTATGTGGACAAATCTGCTACTGCTAAATTTATGACAGATAATGAGGTAAATGGCAGTGGGGGCAATATTCTACAAAATTAACTGTCATGGATTGTAAAATAGTAGCATGGAATATAAGAGGTTTGGGGAAAGTTAGTAAGCAGAATGAAGTTAGAAAGTTGATTAGGAATGAAAATTTGTGTATTTGTGCAGTATTAGAAACTCATATGAAAAAAGATAGAATTGAGAAGATTGGGGATAGAATTTTTGGTAATTGGAATTGGCAGCATAACTTGAATATGAGTAGAAAAGGATGTAGAATTATGGTAGGGTGGGATCAAAACAAAGTTAACTGTAGTTTGGTACATTGCTCTGAGCAATCTATGTTGTATCTCATTGATGTTCTTCAATAGTACTTTCATCTATGCTGCAAATTTTGGAAGGAGTAGAAGAGAGCTGTGGAAAGACTTGAACATCTACAAACACCTGACAAACAATGAAGCATGGGTCCTAATGGGGGATGTTAATGTGAGTTTATGTACTAGTGATCATTCTGAAGGAGGGTCTACTGTGACACAGGATATGATTGAATTTCAAGATTGTGTGAATGCTATTGAGGTAGAAGATATCTGTAGTACTGGATTTCACTATACATGGACTAAGAGTCTTCATAACCCTGATGCTACTGTTTTGAAAAGGATTGATAGGGTCATGGGCAACATGGAGTTTCTCTCTAAATTCAATAATGCTAATGTTGTTTTCCTCCCTTATGGCATTTCAGATCATAGTCCAGCTATCCTCAATTGCCCTGAAGTTCTTATAAAGAAGAGAAGATCTTTTAGATTTGCTAACTACATTGCAGACAAGGAAGATTTTTTGACAACTGTTAAAGAACATTGGAAAGTTGAGGTTCAAAGGTATGAAATGTTTAAGCTGGTGCAGAAATTAAGAAGTCTGAAGCCTAAAATGAATCATCTTAACTGGAAGAATGGGAATTTATTCAGAAAGGTGGATGAAGTAAAGAAAAGGTTGCATGATATTCAGGAGAAGATTGAAAAAGATCCAGTCAACAAAGAGCTAAGGAAGGAGAATATCTTTATTCTGAATGAATATAACAATGTTTTGCAAGATGAGGAAAAATTGTTATGTCAAAAAGCTAAAGTTGAATGGCTCAAGGAAGGTGATAAGAATTCTGCTTATTTTCATAAAGTTCTCAAAGGCAAACTCAATAGAAGCAGAATTCATACCATTTGCTGTGAAGATGGTACTACTGTGAATGGAGATCAAGTGGGTATGCAATTTCAGAAACACTTTGAGCAATTCTTGGGGTCTAAGTCTAATGCAGTTACTATGGATGAGGAGATGGTGTCAATGTTTGTTAGAAGGGTATCTAACAGGAAAGCTGAGGAAATGATTAAAAGGGTGACTGAAGAGGAAATCAAAATAGCCTTATTTGACATAGATGACAACAAAGCCCCTGGACCTGATGGTTACACTTCAAAAATTTTCAAAAAAGCTTGGTGTGTGATTAAAGAGGACTTCTGCAAGGCTGTGACTGAATTCTTTGATTCAGGTAAGCTTCTTGGGCAATTAAATGCAACTCTTATCACTTTAGTTCCAAAGATCCAAACTCCTCTTAAAGTCACTGATTTCAGGCCAATTGCATGTTGCAATGTGATTTACAAATGCATTAGTAAAATTCTTACTAATAGGATCATGAGTGTTCTCAATAGTCTAGTGGACCAAAATCAAAGTGCATTTATTCCTGGGAGAGCTATCACAGATAACATATTGCTCACTCAAGAACTCCTCAAAGGATACAAGTGTGTGAATGGTCCGAAAAGATGTGCAATCAAAATTGATATACAAAAAGCTTATGACACAGTTTCATGGGAGTTCTTAAAAAGTATTCTTCATCATTTTGGATTCCCTGATAGAATGATTCAATGGATATTGATTTGTGTTACAACACCACATTACACAATATGTGTAAATGGAGATAGATATGGATATTTTGATGGTGGCAAAGGTTTGAGGCAGGGAGATCCAATATCTCCCTACCTATTCACTCTTGTAATGGAAGTACTGAATCTGTTCATTAAGGAAGAAATTGCTAAGGAAAGGAACTTCAAGTACCACTTTGGTTGTAAAATTATGAAATTGACTCACCTATGCTTTGCAGATGACTTATTAGTCCTCTGTCATGGTGATTACTTCTGTGAAGACTATAAAAGAAGCTCTTGGTAATTTCAGTAAATACTCTGGCCTATATCCTAACCATGGTAAAAGCACTTTGTTCTGTGGAAGCTTAAATGAGGAAGAAATTAGATGTATTCAAGAAATTCTACCATTCAAAATTGGGAAGATGCCAGTAAGATATTTGGGTGTTCCATTAGTTGATAAAAAGATTGGTGTAAAAGATTGTAAATGGTTGATTGATGAGGTGAGACAGAAAGTATGTGATTGGAAGAATAAGAGTCTTTCTTATGCTGGAAGAGGTCAATTGATTGCTTCAGTTCTAGCCTCTATGCAAGTATATTGGGGCTCAGTTTTCAAGTTACCCAAAGCTGTGATCAGTGACATTGAGAAACTGTTCAAAGGTTTTTTATGGAGTAATGGTGAACTTACAAGACGAAAAGCAAGGGTTGCATGGAAAGAAGTATGCAAGCCAAAGGATCAAGGTGGAATGGGGCTAAAACAGTTGGAGCAATGGAACAAAACTTTATTAATCAAGCATCTATGGAATATTGCTACTATGAAGGAAACTCTATGGGTGAAATGGATAAGTACTGTTAAGTTGAAAGGAAGAAGTGTGTGGGATGTACAATGTTATAATACAAATAGTTGGTGTTGGAAGACTATATTGGAGCTTAGACAGAATGTAGAACAACATATCAAGTACAATGTGGGAGATGGGAAATCTATATCAGCCTGGTATGACAGATGGACAAATCAACAAGCTTTGGCAAACATCATTAGTAGAAGAGATATATACTCAGCTGGGTTCAATGATCAAACTAAACTATATGATATATTGGATACTAATGGATGGAAGTGGCCTCAAGAATGGAACAGTAAATATGCAGATTTAAATGGTTTGAGTATTCCAGTATTGAGGAACTGTCCTGACTCCCCTGTTTGGGTTACAAAAAAGGAAGTGAAGTGAAGTTTTCTACTAATCAAGTGTGGAAGGATATGAGGAATGATGAGATTAAAGTGACATGGGATAAACTTGTCCGGTATTCTCAGTGTGTTCCTAGGCACAGTTTTGTTTTGTAGATTGCTATTAAACACAAGTTAGTCACACAAGACAAGCTTTTGAAATGGTATCCTAATAAAAGCTATATGTGTCCAATGTGCAAAACTATTGAAGATTCGCATGATCACCTATTCCTCCAATGTAAGTATTCTAATGAAGTTTGGACTACAATCAGTAGAATGGCCAGGATTAATACTAAGGCAGCAACATGGAATGGTTATGTGAGTATTATGAGTATCATACATAATCACAATAGTATCTGGAGCATTATCAAAAAACTATGCTTTGCTGCAGCAGTGTACTATTTATGGCAAGAAAGGAATTACAGAATATTTAGATAGGAAGAAAGAGACTATAAAACATTGGTCAAAATAATTCAAGATGAAATAAGATTCAAGCTCATGTCTGTCAAAACTAAAAATACAAGAGCAGTAAGGGAAGCTAGTACTGTTTGGGAGGTAAAGATAGATTGTAGCTGAAATTGATTCAAGAATGTGATGACTGGTTGGATTTATGAGTCTGATTTATGGAAGGAGTGTTTGATGGTGGGTCTGAGCTGAAGTGAAGTAACTTACTGAGTCACCAATGCTGATTGATGGTAATGGAATAGTAATATGAGAGTGTGTATCAACATAATACTATACACTCTATTTTCATTGAGATCACTACAATGTGTTCAACTCCTTGTACCTTGGAGTTTCACTAAATATGATTGTACCTTGTTAGTAACCGTATACCCCTTGTTTGGCCTTGGGAGGAAACCTGTGGGTATATGGGGAACAGAAAGAGGTCTAATTTGGAGAAATGTACCATAATGAAGGGCTGGCCATTGTGAAGGGTAAGTGGTCTTGTAGGGTGGTGTATGATGAGAGGAATAGAGAGGTGTGAAAGATGAACCTTCTTGGTCCTCTCAATGCATCACCACAGGAGGTAATGGTTGGCATCATGGAGGGTGTGTGTTTCTAAGTATCTGAAGCCTTTCTTAGAGAAGGAAATGTAGGATACTTGGTAGAGCCCCCCATGGATGGGTTTGGGATACCTAGTGAAGCCTCACACCTTCTTCTGTCCTTACTATTGTGGTTGCAGGTTGAATGGTTTGGATAGAAGGGTGATAGGGAAATGTAGCTAGATGGGAGGTGCAAAATAATGGTGAATTAAGATGGACAATTGGGCATGGTTTACCTTATAGTGCAATTGTCCATTGAGTAATATCTATGTGTTGACAGAGATTGAAGCCTGCATGCTGTCTGGTAGCAGATAACAAAGGAAGTTAGTTTGCTTTGATTAGAATGTTTCTAGTTTGAGTTCTATATAGATTGCATCCAATGTTGTATAACTGGATGGGAGTTGTCCATACCAGTTTTGAATTCTGTTGTAAATTGTTGATTGAGTAATATAATTCACCTTTTTGCAAAAAAACAGGTCGTGTTCGGGTTGGAGGTGGGTCGACATGTCAACCAGTTTATTAATTTATTTTAATATTAAAAATTGAATTTATAATTGACTAAATAGGTTATTTGGGTTAAGCATGTCGACATGCAGACACATTTAACTTATTTAACCTGACTAATATGTTTATTTAGGTTATGTGGTTAAACAGATATATTGTCAATCCATTTAACCTGACTAATATGTTTAACATGCCAACCAACGGGTTAAATAAGTCGTGTATGAGTTACGCGTAAACAGGTCGACAAACTTGACATTTTTTTTTTTTTTTTTTTTTTGATAACCATGGTTTCGGACTTAAACCAATTACTTGACCCAATTACTTAAACCGTATTCAAGATGTTTCTGACCCGCCAACCCACGAATCCGAACCCGACCCAAATTCCCACCCATGTAGATAGGGGTAGAGTCTATTCCGTCAGCATCAGGTTGCTTCAATTTCTAGATAGAGAAACGAAACACAAACTTTTTAGAGAGAGAAAGATAAAATCAAAAGATGAGCGGAGTGGTGAAGAAGGTGAGTGACGTGGCATTCAAGGCCTCAAAGACAATAGATTGGGAAGGAATGGCGAAAATGATCGTAACAGATGAAGCTAAAAAAGAGTTCTCGTCTCTCCGTCGTGCCTTTGAAGAAGTTAATTCCACTCTTCAAACCAAATTCAGTCAGGTATCTATTCATTCATTATTTATTTATATAGATCTGTTAGATTGTTAGATTGTTAGTGTTGGTCTAATTGTAAATGAATAAATAAAGGGGTGTCTGAATTAGCTTGTTTATCCACCTTATGAGCTTATTTGATTTCGGAAAAGCCCATAAGCTCATTCTTTAGAGATTATGTCCTTATCAACATCACCTTATTGGCTCAAGCCAATATGCTAAACTAGATAATAAGCTCTTAAGAATGAGCTTATATCGCCTTTTCCGAACTCAAATAAGCTCATAAGCCTGATAAATAAGCTAATCCAAATACCCCCTAAATGTGTAATGATGTAGGATTTGTAACTTATGTTATAGAAATGAAATGAATGGTTATTTTGACATTTCTTATTAGATTCAATTGGTATGATTAAGGGGGTGTTTGTTTCGGCTTATGGCTTATTTGGTTTTGGGCTGATGTTTCATAAGCTAACTTTTTGTGGCTTATTTTGAAATAATTTTTTTGATGATATAAAGTTATTATGACATAATAAATGTATATAAGCCGAAAAATTTCAAAATAAGCCACAAAAAGTCGGCTTATGAAACATAAGCCCAAAACCAAATAAGACATAAGCTGGCTATATAAGCTGAAACATACACCCCCTAATTACATGTGTGCAATTGTATGGGATGCGGAGATGGAACCAGGGTGGGTCACGGGGGTTTATGGGACATCCATGAATTTACTGTATTTGTAGTTTTGTTTAATTTTTCTTAAATGCATGTGGTAGACTTGTGTTCTGGTTCCGTCCATGGGTACATGTGTTTGTACTGAAAGTTTCAGTTTTGAAAACCCGGAACGGTTTGGTATGCACTGGATTAAAGCAGTATGGTGACGAACCGCGAAGTGGACTTGTTATTTGGGCTAGTGATTGAAATGTAACTTTTAATCAATAATTCAAAATGAAACTGTTTAACTAAAGTAAAAGGAAAAACGGTTTGAAACCGGTACTTCACTTGATATATACCAGACTACGATGCTGTATATTAGTTTCCTGAGTTAATTAGTATCGAGTATATAGTAGTGATTTGGTCGAGTATGGTTTCGGTTCGGTTTTATGGTTCCATCTGGAGACTTGCACACTTCTTATGAGTTTTAATAGTTTTATTTTTGTTGCAGTTTACTATTACTAGAGATTGATCAGTCTTGTCACCTGATATTTGCCTAAGATGAGATGGTTTTTCATTAGTTCTGTAGTTGCAAAAGTCAGTTCTATTCTAGAACGATCCTCGTGCCTGTCTCTCTTGTTGGTCAAGGATTCTGTACAAAGTAACTGTATGCTGGTTATTTTCACATTGTAAAGAATATTGGGTTCTGTATATATGCTTAGTACTGTTTACTTGAACTGTCTTGGAACTTTGGAAGCTGGTATTTAATGGAGGTAGACACTACTTCCATTAAATATGCTTTTAGCAGGACACCTCAAGACTCTTTATGTGCATGCTTCTTTAATTTGGCCTTAATCAGATGCACAAATATGTAACACTGGCCTGCTTGAGTTTCTATACTTTTATGATCAACAAACAACATTATTATCTATGAATTAAATCCGGTATTAATCTTGTGCAAATGCCTACTTTTGGCTATTTCAGGAACCAGAGCCAATTGACTGGGAGTACTACAGAAAAGGACTTGGATCCCGCATAGTTGATTCTTACAAAGAGTACTATGACAGTATGTATTGCTTTTCAAATATGTTGTATCTTGTTTTGTTATCATTTTCAATCAATAGTTAAAAAAAAAATTTTTTTGACTTAAATAACAACATAAAGCTGGTAGTAATTCAAGAAATTAAAAAGGTTCACTGAAGCTATGCAATCTGCATTTCTATAACAGGGTAGTTAGGTCTCTCTTTCCTTTGCACAAGGTGCAATTTGCATGGAGTGTATTGATAGGAAAATGTAATGATCGAAATGACTTGTTTTAAGAATGTCTGCAGTTGAATAGTCGTTTAGGGACTAAGACGTGTCACTTATTTGGCGTTGTGTTCTTATATGAATGGTATGCTATGTTGGTGTTAAGCCCATTTTAAAGATTCTAGGAGCCCTTACCATGGTCACTGACTCACTGCTTTTGTGTTAGTGAACCTGAGATGTTACTAAATACACCTGAAACAAATGATAAGATAGATTCTTGAGATTAATTCTACATAGTTATTTTGTTATTCTCTACATATCTAAAATTACTGCAGAACTTTGTTACATTATCTGAGTGTGATTACTATGCTTTCATATGTGTTTAACGACAGAAAATAAAAAACTGCAGAATTTTACTGGATAAAATGAGTGTAAACAGTGTGCCACTGCCATTCTATATGTGTGATGACACTGACAGAGAGCTTCTTTTTGAGTTTAAAGTTTAAACAAGTTTGCAGGCTGTTCCTTAATAGACCGTAGCCTGCTAGGCTCTGAGTTTGTTGTAAAACGCAACTGAATATTCACACTAATAAAAATTACAATAAAAGTATTCTGAAAATATGCAGCCTCGTTTTCATCACATTGCTTCTTTTATTTTTTTCCCCCTTTCCTCGTTATGAAATACGTTCTATTAGTCTAATGCAGAAACATTTTTTCTTTGATGGTACTTTGAAAGTAAGTAATTCGTTTATTCATGATGCACCTTCTCAACTGAGATTTTCACCATCTATTTTCCTTTATATCCCTAGACATGATAATGGATGGCATGTGTCAAGCTAGGAAACACGGATGCTTTTTACTGTAGCCGATCTTTGTATTTGACTGTATGAGTGTGCAGTTCTATGAGATTTGGTGAGCATGCGTCCTTGTCAATGTTAGTTGTTTCCATGAATTAGAGGGGAATATCTAATTGGGCATATAAGAGGGGCACTTTTGGTCATTAAAGGAAGTAGGAGATATGAAGTTTACAATTCTAAGAAATAGCTAGTCTTATGCCTGTGAGAGGAAATATACGAGTGAAAACACAGTGCACGAGTGCACCAAGTAAAAACAAAGCATTGTAAACCTTGAGCAGATACATGTATCCATAACCTTAGTTTATCTCCTTATGCTTGCTGCACTACATTTTAGTCTATCTTCAGTGTTAGGCGATAGAGCCTTCTCATGTTGAGCATCCTTAAAGGGCAAACTAACAGTGTGATTTAGAAGGTAGAGCTGTTTGACTTGAATGCATTGGACGTGATGAATAGTTGTGTAACATTTAATCATTTGCAAGCTGCAGTATTCTTTGTATATGTGGTTTTTAATTAATTTTCAGGTTCTTTAAATTCTTGACATCTTGTTACAGTTTGTTGATTGCTCTCTTCTCTTTATACAGGCGTTGAAATCCCCAAGTTTGTAGACACTACCACTCCCAAGTACAAACCAAAGTTTGATGAACTGGTCAGAACTCCTTCTTTGCATCAAGTCTTGTTCTAATTCAATCATATATATGGTTTCACAATCATGTCAATCACATCACTTATTGTTGGATTAATCAAGTTAACTCACATAAACTATCAATTGGGGACAAGGGAATGAGAACAGCTTCAGGAAAATAAACTAGTTCAACCGTTATCGATAATTTATGTTAGGTTGATTTGATAAACTAGTTCAACCGTTATCGATAATTTATGTTATGTTGATTTGATAAACTCATAAAAGAAAGTGAATAGTTGAAGTACGTACAAAACACAAGTGCTATGGGAATTCAGACGTTCTCTCTTTATTAAAACCGTTTGTTTTTTAAATTACAGTTGGTGGAACTGAAAGAGGCTGAGCAGAAGTCCCTTAAGGAATCTGAAAGATTGGAAAAAGAAATTGCTGATGTACAAGAACTCAAGGTAACAACATTATTATCACCCTGTTTACTCTTGTCATCCATTTGTTATATATTATTGTCGTTAGTGAAATTAATTTATTATACAATTATTTTGTTGTAACAGAAAAAACTAAGTACCATGACAGCTGATGAGTACTTTGAGAAGCACCCAGAATTGAAAAAGAAATTTGATGATGAAATCAGAAACGATTATTGGGGATACTGATTTTTTGATCGCTGCTTCAGGAGAAGCTATTCGAGTCCATTCCTTTTTGTTCGGGATTCTAAAAATAAGACAAGAGGAACAAAGATTTGTTTGAAATTTGTTTGCTTGGCTCATTGAAAAGAACAAAAACTGTTTTCAGTCGAGGACTAATGTTTGTCCTTTGAAGGATATAAGATGATTTAACATTTTTTTGTCGTCTATTGGAATATTATTGACAATTGACATACTGCACTTCCGGTAAGAAGTGTATTGCATAAGCATCATTTGCGCTACACTTTTTTCTAATAGGTGTAGTAAGGTGACTGATTTATTTCCCATTTCTGCTTATAACCACATCAATAGGCATTTCCCATTCAAATGTAATTTGACCCTTGTACTCTTATGTATTAGTCCAACCTCTAGTCTGCAGCAAGCATATATGTAATGAGATGATTCCACTTTTGATGCAATGCTTTGTTTTTTTAGACAAAACAAAGAGTAAGTAGCATTATTTAAGATGTTGAAGTGAATTGGAAAAGGAGAATTCTGTGTCTGGTCTTATGACACTGGATGTAAATGTAATCCAATGTCTCCAAAACAATGCACAACCAGTTCGTCAAGCTTATGAAAGTTGTTTTGTTGTTAAATATACTTGCTACTTAGGTACTTAAAGTAGATTACCAGATAGTACCAAAGCTTTGAAAATAAATGTTTATGCATCTTCTTATGTCATTTTGTACACCAGTGTTACAGCTACTTATGTTGGAACATCTTTATAGAACTAACATCTCACAAACTACAAGCTGAACACTTCTATACAAATAACATACTCTGATAAAACTAACATATGTGCCTCACAAACTACATCACACAGACTTTCACCTAATTTCAACCATATGTAGTCAAGGTTGTGTAATATCTGGATTACACCCTTTCATCACTTCTATACAAATAACAAACTCTCTTATGACAGACTTTTTCACTCATTCCAATCTCAACTCATATGACACCCTTTCATCACCTAATGCTTCTGCAAATGCTGTTACAGTTTCAGATTGCAAGCGCATACTGCTTTCTTGTATTTCCAATTCCTTGCCATGTTCCGTTGTGCACTTTTTCTTTTGATTAAAATCACAACGTTTCGAACAAGATTTAACCACCACAAACTCATAGCAAAACTATGGGTTTGTATGTTATAAATGACCCGTTCAACCTGAAACCCATTTTGACTCTAACCTCTTTTTGGCAATAAGAAAATTTAATATAACTTGAATGTGAGTGTACACTGCTTGATAAGATCAATATTCAAGTGATTCACCTTAATGACTAAACCTATCGAAAAGAAATCTAGAGCAAACCAAAAGATACATTTACTGATTCCTATAGCCTCAACAGTTGTCCAATAGTGAAAGTCATGGGACCAACAGAGCTTTGATTCCATGGCTCAGTGAAAGCTCTTAATTCTTGAAGCTACAGTAGACGTCCAACAAGATATTTTGATACTGAAACCAACTCTTTCCGTTTGAACCACATGTACCATATAGTGCTAGGCCCAATTAGATTCTAGGCTTTACGAGCATCCACCAACATTCCCTTCATTCCAATGACGATGAAAAACATGAAGCATCTGCGGCATACCCATTGAGAACCCCACCACCGAAAGAACATATTTTCCAAATTCAATCACCCCATTGACAATGTAGTAACAGGTGAGCAGTTGAATCTGGTTCTCCTTGACACCAAGGGCACAACAGTTTCAACTCGCATCTTGTCACAGAAAGGGTGATTGTTAAGAGGTCATATTAAGGCTCTTGCTCAACAGCTTTAAGTTCCATCAATCTAAGATTTTAGTGTTTCACAAAATATTCAATCTGCGATTCTAAAACTTGTTAGCCACGCACAGCCATTAAAAGCTTCATTTGCAACATACCAACAATAGAACACTCTCGTCTATAACAGTTCGAACTACCAAGTAATAACAGCTGCAACAGTGTTAATTCTCTTTGTCAATCCAGTTATTCTCAACACTGAAGTCTTTACAAGGGAGAAACCTGAATCTAGTAGACTAATCTCTACACCGGTTACTGCCTTTCAAGAAAAAAACGACCGGTTACTCCCCTGCAACACTTGATATCTGATTCTGAAAAGGGATTTAAAGCCTTTTATCAAATACACAAGTGGCTTAGTAAACCTTTATTAACCAGAATTCCAAAAATCAGCTCTATGCCTTCTAGATCTAAACTTGTCGTTTTCTAGACCCTTTTTGACTAGATACTCTTGTAAACCAACACCTGCATCCACTATTCTCGTATGAGGCTCTATATCAACCTTCAATACTTTCTCTAATCTTTCGGTTTCCACCTCACAAACCCTACTAACAACATCCATCCAAGTATCATAATGTGGAGCTTCCCCACTTTTCAACATCCCGTCCAAAACCGCACACGCATCCTCAATCTTCCCAACATTACACAACCCGTTAATCAAACTATACCAAACCGACACATGAGGAGAAAACCCTTTTGCCATCATCAAATCCAAATAACTTTTAGCCTCGTCATACAAACCCTGACTACACAAACCACTAACCAAAGTCCTATATGACACCAAATTCGGCAAACAACCATTAGCCGACATATCCTCAATAACCTTACACGCATCAAGCGCCCGATTCTCCCTACAAAACCCCAAAATCACTGTATTATAATGCACAATATCCGGATTACACCCTTTAACCTTCATCCTACACAACAACTTATACGCCTCCCTAAGCTTCTTCTTCCTACACAAACTATTCAAAACCGTGGTATAACTCAAACAATCCGGCACAAACCCTTTATTCAACATATCATCCAACAACTCCACCGCCCGATTCACCTGACTTTTCCTACACAAACCCTGCATCAAAATCCTATACGACTCCACATTCGGCACAATATCTCTCTTAAACATCTCATTAAACAACTTATACGCAACACTCAACTCACCACTCAAACAAAACGCTCTCATCAAAACATTATACGTTTCCACATTCGCAACCACATCATACCTATACGCACATCTAAACAAATCAAACGCAGCCCGTAAATACGCCCTATCCTTAACCAAAATCTCCAACACAAGATTCAATTGTTTCGTCCTCGGCCTAATATCAAATTCCAATATCTTATAAAACATATTCACTACTTTATCTAACATATTCGCCTCACCGTATACCCTAATAATGTCCGTAAAAAGCGACGGTTTAACTGTGCAAGTCCTATCATTTTTTAAGGTTGTTAAAAGGGTATCCATTTGCGAAAAACGGCGAAAACGAGCTAGTTTAAGGATAAGTGTGTGGTAAGTAGTATATGAGTGTTGATAACTTGGGTATGTTTTTAAGGTTAAATCAAAGATTTCTTTGGCTAAAAGAGGGTCTGATTGTTGGGTGATGAGTTTGTTGATTTGGGAATGTGATGGGGGTGTGTTTGGGTTAGTGTGGAATGAAAGTGTGGTGGGTTTGATTGATGGGTTTTTGGTAATGGTGGTTGTTATGAGTTTGGTGAGGTGATGATGGAATGATGGCATCTTTTATGTATGAAATGATGGATTTAGAAGATGATGGATACCTGGTAAGGGTGGAGCTTGAGATGGTCTTTTGAGTTCCTCTGTTACAGAGAGATATTATTGTGAACTGGTTTTTTTAGCTTAAACCATATACAAGTTTGTAATTTTTATTTTTATTTTTATTTTTATTTATTTATTTATTTATTATTATTATTTTTTTGAATTTACTATTATACTCATGATTAGTGTTTTGAAACCCGGTTTGACCTGGTTGGTTGAACCGGTTGAAGCGTTTTTGTTAGAGAAAATGGGCCAAAATGAATTAATTCTTCGTGGCTTGAAAACCCAGTTTAATTCGCCGTGTTTCGTGTTACCCAAGTCAACCCAGTTCACTAAATTCGGCATGTTTGATATATATTTTTTAATTTATTAGAAAAATATGTTAAGTTTGGCTTGATCGTGGTGATGGATAATATTGTTTTTATGTTTAAAATTGTATTTTTGTTGAATTGTATTTGTTTGGTATTGTGTAATATATGTTTTATAAACTTAGTATGTGATTGGTATTGAAATTTTTAGATTTTATGTATGTTTGGCATTAAATATTAAGTGTTTTATGGTGTTTCGTTTGACAAAATATCTCAATCTACTTAAATGGAAAATCGGGTTGACCTGACGGTTAAATCGATTAAACCAGTGACTCAGTAACTCTACCGAATCGATTTAAAACCTGACTTCTAAAACATTGCTCTTAAAACAAGTTGTACATCTTTTATATAATAAAACAAAACCCCTAGTGGGTACTTTGAAAAAAGAATATTTCCTTAGGTAATATTTTAATTATTATTTTTTAATTTAAACTTTTAAAAATTTGTTTTATTGATATACTACGCAACTAGAAGATAAATACAAAAAAATATAGATAAGATTTAATACTAAATAAGTAGAAGATATATACAAAAAAATATAGATAAGATGCGATTAAATTTTTAAATGATTAAAATAATAATAAACAAATATAATTAAAAATCATAAATCAAACAAACAAAAAGATTAAATTATTTGTTTTTTAAGAAATAAAAATATATCATTAAAAAAAATTTTAAAAAAAAAACCCGCGCATGTGCGGGTATTATAACTAGTCATAAACAAATGATATTTTGTCATTGTCATTTTATTTATTTTATTTTATTTAATATATCTTTTAAATACTCCGTGTAATTAATATGAGGTGAAAGTCTATAGAAAAAGACATAAGCTACTTCTACTTTTTTTTTTTTTTTTTTACTTTCACTCATTTCAAAAACTCAAGAACAATATAATTTTTTAGTTTCACTCACTTCGGCAGGAGCTGGAGCTGGAGCTGGAGCTGGAGCTAGAGCTGGGATTGGAAGTTATATTATAAGCTGCAAGTTGGAGCTTACAGTTTTATAAAGCTATTTGGCGAATTAGTTGGAGTTAAAACTTATTATTGTAAAATCGCATAAAAATACATCAAATTAATTTCGGATATAATATTAACTTTTGCGTGATAATGCACTATCTTTTGAAAGGTATTTAAGTAATTTGACTAACAATAAGTCTCATAAGCCTATTTCAATTGGCTTGGGAGTTGGGCCTGTAGAGGCTTTTAACTTATAAATTTTTTCATAAACTTATGTGACAAACAAAACTTATTTTATAAGCTAACTTATTTAAAAAGCTCAAACCTCTACAAGCCTTACGTCAAACGCAGCCTTCTTTTCTGTTTCATTTTCCAAAACATATTTGAGAATACATTGTTAGTTTTAGAAATATGAATTTTCCATTTTTGTTTGTTTAGGAAAAACTTTCTCTAAAAAAGTGTTAAAGAGTGTGATTAGGGAAGTGGAGAGATAGAAAATTACATAAATCATTTTTTTTTCTTTTGTATGTTTTAAAATCACGTCATATATTAGAAAAATCAATTTTTTGTTTTCCATACGTTTATTTGAACATGTTTTGAGTTCTCCTAACCCTTTTATTAAAAAAAAAAAAAAAAAAAAAAAAAAAAAAGAAAAAAAAAAAAAAAAACCCTTGAAAATGAGCTCTTTTCTAGCTACTTATAAGGCATGTTTGACACATGAAATTATGGAGAGATATGCTTATTTTTTCAAAAAAATAAGCTATTTGAAAAATAATCTTTGTTTGGTAGACAAAACTTATAAAAGATTATAAAAAAATAATAATAAAAAAAAATCTCCAACCCTATACTTGTAAGCATACAAAAGAAACCAAACAGAAACTCACGTAAGCCTATTCTTGTAAGCCAAACATACCGTACAAACATGTTACTATAGAAAATTGCTTCATGTACTTATTGTAGCATATCTTATCTTTATTTGTATGTGTATGAAGACATTTTTGTTTTCTTTTTGTGTGTATTTTAATTTTTTTGTTTTTTGTTTCAAGTTTGTCTCATCATTCAGAAATAAAATTTAACTAAGAGATCATGAGACTATTCATGTCTCTTGCAAGCGTTGTGTAACCATCTTAAATGTGGAGTTAATAAACATTTTGCATATATTAATGTACTTAGACCGTCTATTGAAATAATGACGAAGTTCATAAGACGATAAATATATTTGGTTATAGCAATTAACTTAACGTAACAAAAGTACCTTATAAAATTTTAAAGACATATGCTCAAAAAAAGTGGGTCGAAGAGTTGAGATATCCATAACTTATACAAATAATTTTCATCTTTTTAATTACTATTTGAAAATTTGACTTTGGTCGAGTACTCCGGATCAAAACTAAGCATATAATATTTAAATACGTATAACCCTTGCAAAATCGATGATTCTTTATGGTGAATAAAGCCCGTGCATCGCACGGGCCATGCTATTTTCCTCTATAACTTATCGTATGAACTGCAAATTGAAATTCTTCGAAAACCAACACTATCAAGTTTCACTTGCCTATAACTAAAACCTTAACATGTATCTCTATAGTTTAACAATGAGTTTTCATTCAAAAATTAGTCACACTAATAAGATATTTATCAACCTTGGACCTTTGTATTCTATATTCATGTTTGCAAGTGTATTCAAATAATGAAATGACATGATCCTGCAATGAATACATGACGAAAATTAGTGCTGAACATTACTTTATGAATACTTAGATACAGCCCGTGTGCAACGCATGGGTCTCAAGAAAATGTGTGATACCATCACAATAAAGATACTTAATGACGAAAATAAGTGTCGAAAATTACATGTCAATAAACTATTTTTAATGTGTGTCATGCTTAGAAAATGTGTGATACCATCACAACTTATATATATAATGACGAAAATAAGTGCCGAAGATTATGCTATGAACTCTTATATACAGCCCATGTGCAACGCATGGGTCTTTATAAATATTTTGTAACTTATACATCTTAAAAGATTACATGTCAATAAACTATTTTAAATACGTATCATGCTTAGAAAATGTATGCTACCATGACAACTTATATATATAATGACGAAAATACGTGCCAAATTAAATACGTGTGAAGCTTAGAAAATATGTGATATCATGACAACTTAAATATAAAATGACAAAAATAAATGCCGAATATTACGCTATGAAAACTTCTATACAGCCCATGTGCAATGCACGGGCATTACTGACTAGTTAAAATAATCTCCTATATGCATGCATTTATCTATTCATGAATTAATGCATTTTTGTACGTTTCCAAAGATTTATTTTGAATTCCTAAACTCCTTTTGATTACTTACCGTCCTCGCTCAAGTAATCACTCAAGAAAGAGTTTTGATATTCCATTGTCAATTTTATATTAATGAAACTAAATATGACAATCATAATCTTTATATATATTTAATGTGTTTAGAATAGAATATCCAATCACAGTTAATTGCTTGAGTGTGATTGATAATATTGTCATAAGACATGCATTAAATACGTGTACAATATTGTCCATATGATTTCTACACAAAGATTTAAACCACTAAGGTTATCTTATCTTTAAAGAAACTCATCTTCGTTCTCTAGTCTAATTATTAACAATTAAGATAAACCAAATTTCCAAAATTTGATTATCTTTATGAACATCATCTATAACATTCATAGTATGAGTAATTTACCCAATTCAATATTTGGTAATGCATCATAAAATAATCCTCAACATATTTATCAAATATATGAGATATCCTTGCGGATCTATGAATGAGAATTCCATCATCTTGAGGTTTATCATTTACATATTTAGCCTCATCATGATTTTCACTAGTGTGTTTTAGAAGATTATGTATCTTGTAATTTTATCTTTTCAAGATAAAACTCCCACTTGCTTTTAGTAATATATAGACTATCTATGTATACTTAGCAAGTAAAGCAACAATACAATGTTCCCTTTTGAGATATTACAAATACATATTGACGGTTCCTGACTTTACTTTGTTAATAACCTCTTCATAAGCAGTTGAACTAATTCAGAACTTCAATTTAAGACTTAACGTGATTCATCACATTCCATCACATGATGGCGTCTTATTAATCTTCTAGGTTGGAGTCTTATTGAGTATATTTAATCCATACTCAATTTCCTAACCTTGATAAATTTTGGAAGAAAAGAAATTATATTTATCTTTATTCAAACAATATAACAAGAGTTTGATTTTTTTAACTGAACATACCATAAACATTTGATATTTCATTAGAATTAATATTGTAAGACAATCTAACAATATTTAAGATAACCATATTCCTTTTAGCTTGTCTATTTACCAACTAAGTTATTTTAATGGTATAATAGTATTTTCAAGCCAATTACATGCTTTATAACACAAATACTTTTGACAAAGTTACTTCATGTCCATGTCTCTATAAGAAAACATAAACTGTTATAATCCACAATACGTTATAAGTCATGGATAAACTCAATGACTTCTTGTTTTGTCTTAAAACATAACAAGTTAACGTCTTACTTTATTATAAGTCTTGTAACAATTAAAAGACTTTATGTTTATATCTTTACAATAAAATATAAACATGTTTAACTAAAGTAATTATGAACACCATATCTTGGTTTCAGTAGTAATTTCAAATTAATTTATTACTTCACAATAATGTAAAACAAAATTATTTCTTCATTTATTTATGTCATTCGAAGAACACATAAATATTCAAATTGAAGTAGTTTTGATATCATATTGACACATGTTCTAATAGGTGTCTGATTTAGAAACTACAAATTCTCATAGTTCCATTACATCAATTGATCTGCTAGTAATGAAAGTATGAAATTTACCTTGTTGTTGCAATCTAGCTAAGTTCTCACATAACATAAATTGCAGCACCAAGTATTTCTTGAATTAGATGTGTAGAATCCATATTAGAACATTATTCTCTTACCTTATAGTCAAGAGAAGCCTTTAGCTCATATCTCTATGTGTTGTTTCTTGCACACAATTAAAGAATTCTCCCACTTGTGCATGGAACAACATTATGTAGCAGATAAACAGCATGACATGCGTTTGTTTAATTTGATTGTGTCATAGATATTAGCAAAACAAGTAGATATGTAGCACTACAATGTCTAGTAAGGAAACGTACATGACTGTCCTTATAACACAAGTGTCTACTATTGGAAAGTAATTATCTTAAGACATTCTATAGATAATTTGGATTACTACCAAGATGACAAAGCTTGTAGCTCCCACTAAATTAGAGATCATTACAATAATTCCTTATTCAGTAATAAGTACACAATTCTCCCACTGAACATCCATACGTAACAATTACTTATGCATTAAAAGTGTATTCTACTATGTAAATGATGGAATATCCATCAATGCTATTAACTTGAAAAATTGGGCATGCAATTTCTTCCTTAATAGGTCTACCATTTTTACCATGTATGTAGCACCTATAAATGGTCAAAGCAAAACAACTAGATAAATATACTAGTTTGTCTTTTACCATTTTGCGGTAATTAGTCCAGCTTCTAACCTTAATAACTCATAAAGTTCTAGTTAACCCAATGTCATATTTGTTATAAAAGAATTCAATCACCAAAATAAAGTAATGAAATCTTTATAGAAAATGAGCAATACTTAACTATTAAAGTTTCCCATGAGTTATATATTAGAATTTATACAACTCCAATGTTCATGCCCTTCTCATTCATGAAAAGGAATAGGATTAAATCTCTCTTTTCTTTCATAGAAAGGAGATTTTGTTTGTCTTTAAGTAAATTTTTTCTTAATCAAACATTTGTTTGAAAACACACGAGATCAATTTACCAAAGCCCAAACATCGTTTACGGTTTAACGTTGCATTAATACATTAAAAGAATTAACAAAATTCAATTTTTAGTATTTTCGATAATAAAATCTTTAAGAAAATAAAATGCCCATTGGTAAATATTCATATAAACCATAGTATTTCCTTAAAGCTAGGACCCATATAAACATAGTTTCATCACATCAGTTGATCTGCTAGTAATGAAAGTACAAAATAAGGTAACTTGTCATACAATAATTTAAACATTTTCCAATTACTAGATCATTATGGGATTTACATTGACAATAACGTTTTGCAATGTAAGCATGTTTCATCCCCATCTTATACCTTGAGTCCAAGCTCTCACTTATAACTCAATTTAAGTCGTCTAATTTAAAAACTGCAAACTAACATATTTCTATTACATCAGTTGATCTGCTAGTAATGAAAACATGAAGTTTACCTTTCCATTGCAATCTAGCCAAGCTCTCACATGACGTAAATTACAACTTCAAGTGTTCTCTAATTAGATGACATTCGACTTAATTTTATAAGGGTATTTATTTTGATATGTGTAATCAAAATAATGTATGAAGAAGCTTCATAACATTGGTTTTTACGAAAACAAATTTATTTACCAATTCACTAAGATCAAATTAACAAAGTTTTGATTGAGGTATTGGGTTCACCAATCAAAGAATTACCAACAATTATCGTCCACTATATCGTACTTTTGCATAAGCCCTAAAACTTAGTGTTTCGGATAATCATCATGGAATTGTAGTTAATTCACCCTTAAGATGATATTGTACATGTAATGGTTATTCGGTAAGTTTAATTTGACACACAAACGAGCGGAAAGACAGAATGGAGTCTCTTTGAGGCTACAATTTAATGCGAAACTAACCTTATACCCATCTTGTAGTGTGTCAAACTTCAGTCGGCCTAGTAAACCATTATGTACAGAAACATCACTCAATTAAACCTTGAAATTTTGACTCTTAAACCAAAAAAAATTCACCATTTATTAGTCCATATTACTTTTCTATTAAAAAATTACTCTTTTTCGTTTATAAACATGTCTTACAAAAATAAACAAAAAAACAAGTAATAAAAAATAAAAAATAAAGCAACTAAATAAACACATACACCATAACAATTAATATGTATTAAAATCATTTAGCCACATGCAAACTTTAATTTAATAATCCTATTAACAATCAATTCTAGGTGTATAACGTATATATTCAATTACGGCTTTCACTTGCAAAGGAAGTGATCCACATACATCGACGAATCGATTGCGTAAGCCATAATTAAATAAATAACACATAGCACATAATTGATTACATAAACACATAAACATGTTAACCTAGGGTTTCTAATCAAATTAATAATCAAAATCCAAACCCTAAAATATTTTTAAGCAAATCGGCCTAAAAAAATTAGGGTTCGATTTATAATAAACCCTAAATCAAAAAACATGTACAAAAACAATCAAAAATTCATTTTTTTTTTATGTGTTTTGGTAATTAATTACACATTATAACGGCTCGTGATGCAACTGTTGGAATTATATAACATGACAATCATTAAATATAAACACATAACATCAAGTATTCATGCGGAAGCGTAAGGATCATATAATGTATAATTACTTAACCAAACATAAAAGTAAACGTACCTTTTGATTCTAGCCCGAACAAGAATCAAACTTTAAGCAATTCTTCAAATCAAGAACCCTAATTAGGGTTTATAGGATTATAAGAATTACCCATTACGTCTTTTGTAATTCAATCCAAGAATATAACCAATAGTGTGGTTATATCACATTCTTGTACACACGTACTAAATCAAATCAAAGTTATGCAAGTAAAGAATCACAAAACTAAAAACAACTTTTGTTTTTGGAAAAACACCAAACGAAACCCTTAGGGTTTGTTTGTTTAGATCGGTCACAAAAGAAAAAGAAGGAGAGAAAAACCAATTTTAGGTTTTGTGTGTGTACAAGAGTACCAAAAAACCTAAACATTGAATTGTATATATACTTGAACAAACTTGAAGATCAAGTAATGTGTGGGTTGGGTTTCCCCAAAGCCACGACCGGCCACCCCAATAGAAGGGGGTTCCGGATCCTACTTGTTGTCCAATTTGCAATACAAGTCCTTTCCTTTTCCCGTTTAGTCAATTAGCGTAATTACTTAACGGTCCTTATATGTTTTGTGATATTTAATAAATAACTATAACATTATATTTATTTATTAATCTTTGATTCTCATACGTAAAGTGTGCAATCCCGTGATCTCGAGTTCGATCCTAACACACGATATCTATAAAACTAACAAGTTTATGAACCACCATAAGCTTAGACAAACAGCGCCTTAAAGTAACAAAAATGATTGTTGTGGTTGGTTGATTTGTATTACTCCAAACCCTTTAATGCAATATTGGACAAATGCTTAAACTTTTTTCAAAGACGATTGTATATAAAAGTGATAGATCCTAAGTGGTAATATGCATTTGTAAGAAATGTATTATAACCATTTTTTATTTGTATTTGGGTTCTGGGAATGAAACCCATTGGATATGGATGTATGCGATTCCACATATATTGTCAATGTTTCAAATCCCTGGTTGATCCGGTTACTGGTTGTGTCACTGGAAGCAAGTTTTGAGGGAAAAAAACGGTTGAACACCCGTATTCCCAGTTTACCGACAGCTAGAACGGGTCAATTATAAAACCGTTTTTTTGAATATTGCATTTTGTACCATTGGAGTATATGATATTGTTGGAACTAATTACTTCGATAACCTTGTAGACAAATGAAAATGCTTAAATAAGGCATTGTTCTATGTTACTCCAACTACCCAATAGGCATCTTTTACTCATTTTCATTATTTCTTAACATTAATTGAAGGAGATAATAAATCGCTTCTAACAAAAGTGACAACCATATTTATAAGAATACCTTTTGGAGACCAAATTTACGAGGTTGAACTTTTATCCCTTTCAGATATGCAACTGTGGTAACTTGTAATATACTTTTGAAATCTAAACTTCAAAGGATATCAACTAAATTATAAATGATAATTGACCAATTTGGAAAGCCTTAACTTCATGTTGAGACATTGTAACCCATATCCTCAGTTTCTTCACTTTTATGATTGGTGTTTGTTAATCATATTCTATAAAAGTTGTTACATACACCAAACATTGAGCATGTATAAGCTTAAGGAGTTGTCTCAAGATAGCGAGAAGACACTATAGATGACAGAAGAGCTCTAGTCTATGAGTACTTGTCATTTAGGTAAATTTCTAGAAATCGTGTCAGCTAAAGAAGGCAGAGGAAACAAAGTGACTATACAAGTTGAGTGTATAATTTGATTGAAAGAGACTTTATATTCTTATGGTCATGTTGGTTAGTGTTGTTTACCAACAACTTGAATCAAGATTTTTTTTTTGAACCTCAGGATTATATATATAAAAGAAAAAGACCGCCTACTAAGTCACGAGGAGGCCGGAGTCACTAGGAGGCCAAGAGTAAAAACAAAGTCTTTACATGGGGTTATCGAACCAATCGATCGTGTTAAATTCCGTATTCCTAAACCTAGTTGAGATCCAACTAAAAGATGACAACTTGATGTCATTGATGACGTATAGTCTATATTTGGGCCATGAGCCCAAATGATAAATATTACTAAGGCCCAAACCCACCACGTGTGGGCTATCATAACAATGGTTTGGGCCGCACCACCAATGGGTTGGGCTCGCATAGGCCCAAGCCCAACAAAACTATTTATGGTCTAGATAAGGATCTTCTATTTACGGATAAAGATCCTTGGACCGGATAAGCACTACGTGTGCGAAGAGTAAGGAGCACGAAACCCACAAGGATTCTGCGCATATATATAGAATGATATAATTCTCATTAAAGGTACGATCTAAAACCCTAACTCTTCACTATAACCCTAAAACCGATTACTTACTCTCACGCCGGAGGATAATCGTGGGAGACAATCCCACGATAAGCCTAACGGTGTTTGTTTATTTTCTTAGTGCACAGGTTTCAAGCATTAAGAGCTAATTGGTACGAGAGCAGGAGCCCAAACTAGGAACGCCCAACTTTTGTATCAACAAGTGGCGCCATCCGTGGGACCCTACACTAAGAACTAGAATGACGAAGAACAAAAAATCAAGCCAGCGGACTCCACAGTTGGAAAAAATACGTGACCCCCAGAGGAAGAACCCTCAAGATTCGATCTCTAGGCAGGCCTCTGGAACAACCAGTGCGCTTGGTCACCAAGAAACGGGACCAACCCTACCTCTCCCAGCAGTAGAATTGCCTACAAGGGCTACTCAAGCCACCACGGTGGTCCCAAGCGTTGAAGAACTTCAGCGCACCCTCTTGAATACTCCCCATCAAGCGGCACCTATAGTGGACAACACTGTGCCACCTGGCGCACCCAACCGAGATAGGGCGCCTAATGTGGAGGCAGAAATCCTTGCAGCGGATGAGGATGCACCTGATTTAACGCTAAGTAATTTCGTATCCCAAAATTACGAAACCTTAACCGCCCTCATGCAAGAAGAAGCAAGGAGAAGGTCAAGCATGAGCCTGCAAGCCCGGCTCAACTTTGGTCCCCGAACGCGAAACATCACCACCGCGCTACCAAAGAGGGGGCGCGAAAATAACGAAAGACGAACCAATATCCATGATAGACTTGGTAAAGTATCTGACTCACAATACTCTGAGGAATATGAAGATGGCGAGAGGCGCACCAATGTTCACTCCAGACTTGGTAGTCGAAGAATGCAAGACAGACTTGGACGTCAACATTCACCAAGCGAAGGCTCCTCCAGGTCTGGGATCAGAAGAATTCACGACAGGTTAGGAAGGTGAACTTCCCCAAGTGAAAGCCCCTCAAGCTCTTCCTCTGAGGAAAACCGGCGCAAGCGCCGCAAAAGAGATTACTCATCTCCAGTAACTCCTCGGACAACGGGGATAAAGAGACAGGACATTGGAAGTCCAGAGGAAGACGTCGCGAGGAAGAAGACGAAGACATATCTCTTCCGTGGCGTCGCCAGAAAATTGATGCATTTACACGACGCATCAGCTATTACTCCGATCATAAGAAAAGACGCATGCCCACTAATGTTAAAACATATGACGGAACGGGTGATCCTGATGACCACCTAAAAATTTTCGAATCCGCTGCTACTATCGAAAATTGGCCACAACCTGTGTGGTGTCATATGTTTAACTCCACGTTAGTAGGGAATGTGCGCATTTGGTTTAGCAAGCTTCCACGAAGGAGCATCGGCGGGTTTGAAGAATTGCGAAAAGCATTCCGCTTAAACTTCACCCAAAGAAAGAAGTGCGCTAAACCCTGTTGAACTAGCCAGAGTAAAACAGCGTCAAGGGGAATCAACCAGCGCTTATATGGAACGCTTTAAAGATGAATGTATACATGTCAAGGCGTGTCCCGAAGTCCTAAAAATTTCAGGGTTCATGAATGGGATCAATAACCCATAACTCATTAGGAAGTTAAACGACAAGGTTCCCCAAACCTTCGATGAACTAATGAAGCACACAAGATCCTTCATCCAAGGAGAAGCAGCCGCTGCGGACAGTAAAAAAGACTACTCAAATTATAGGCAGCAAGAACAGCCTAGGAGACAATCCAATGATCAGAGCAGCAACCGCAGCAAGAATTATCGCAGTCAGGGAAGTGGACGAGATAATGACAAGTATACCCCCCCCCCCTCACAAAGACTCCGAGGGAAATATTTGTAACAGAAGGCGCAAACTTCCCAAAACCTCCACCAATGCGCACCCTAGAGGACAAGCGTATAGGGAATGGATACTGCGAATACCATGGCCAAAAGGCCCATACAACCAACGAGTGTGTCCAGCTACGACACCTAATTGAAAAATTAGTAAAGGAGGGTAGAATGGATCACCTCGTAAAGAACATTAAAGAAAGGAAGGACAAGCAAAGGAATGGAGGCAAGAAAGAGCCACCCAAAGATAAAGCGAACATCATCTACATGATACAGTCATGGCAATGCAAGACAAAGCAAAAAGTCAATCAAAAGTTCTCTTCAGAAAATGAGATATCCTTCCCCACTCTAGCTGCGGACAACGCAGTAATAGAGCCACTGACCATTGAGATACATACTGGGGGACATGACATCCGCCGCATGTATATTGATGGAGGAGCATCCGCAGAAATTCTGTATGAACATTGCTTTAAAAGGCTACGACCTGAGATACAAAGTCAGTTGATACCGGCCACGACGTCGCTAATTGGCTTCACAGGAGAAAAGATATGGCCTATGGGGCAATTACGCTTACTTGTAGTTGTGGTCGATGAACAACACTCTACAGCAACGTGGATAAACTTCATGATAATCAAGTCTCCTTCACCATACAACGACATCATTGGGAGACCTGGAATATCATCCATGCGCGTTGTACCATCCACAACACATGGGATGCTCAAATTTCCAGTAGAAGGATGGATTGTCACCCTCTACAATACCACAGTGCCGCCTAAAGAATGCAACGCGGTAACCAGTGAGGTGGAGCATATTCCAGAACAGCGCGCAGCAAAAATACCAAACTTAAAGGTCGCCATTCATCCTGATTACCCAGATCAACAAATATCGATTGGAGGATCTTTATCTGACAAAGGTAAAGCAGCTGTGTGCGCACTCTTGCAAAAGAACCTGAGTATCTTTGCGTGGGAACCAAAAGCACATGACTGGAGTGCCACGCTCTATTATGGAGCACAAGCTACAAATCCGACAAGGATATCCCCCAATACAACAGAAGAAGCGCGGCCAGGCTCCAGATCGCGCAAAAGCCATCCTGGAAGAAGTATACAAACTTGTAGACGCAGGTATTATGCGCGAAGTCTACTATCACGACTGGCTCTCTAATCCAGTGATGGTAAAGAAGAGTGATGGAGGATATGCGTGGACTTCACGGACCTCAATAAAGCATGTCCACAGGACTGCTACCCACTGCCAGAGATAGACTGGAAGGTAGAATCCCTGTGCGGATATCCCTTTAAATGCTTCCTAGATGCATACAAAGGGTACCATCAAATTCAGATGGCAAAGGAGGATGAAGAAAAAACAGCCTTCCACACAAGTCAAGGGGTCTATTGCTACACAAAAATGCCTTTTGGTCTAAAGAACGCGGGCGCAACATACCAGCGATTGGTGGACATGGCTTTTGAAAAACAAGTAGGTCGCAACTTGGAAGTCTACGTTGATGACATTGTCATCAAGAGTCACACAGAGGAAGAATTGGTGCGCGACATTGAGGAGACATTCAAAACATTGGGAAAAATAAACATGAAGTTAAACCCCAAGAAGTGCACCTTTGGCGCGACAGAAGGCATGTTCCTTGGGTATTTAATAGAACCTGATGGCATCAAACCTTGCCCAGAAAAGACAAAAGCTGTCATCGATCTTCCCTCACCGCGCACATTGAAAGAAGTCCAGTCATTAAACGGAAAGCTAGATGGGCTAAACCGTTTTTTATCCAAGTCAGCAGATAAATCACTCCCTCTCTTCAAAACACTCACGAAGTGCACAAAAAAGGGAGACTTTTGTTGGACTGAGGAGGCAGAGGAAGCCTTCCAACAACTAAAACAGCATCTTGCATCACTTCCCAAACTTGTCGCACCGCGACCAGGGGAAGAGTTGATCATGTACTTATCTGCAACCCATGGAGCAGTTAGCGCAGTACTATTGACAGATAAGAACTCCGTCCAAACACCCATATACTTTGTAAGCAAGGCACTGAAGAAAACAGAGACTAACTACATCGCCATGGAAAAGCTGGTATTAGCCCTAGTATTCGCAGCTAAAAAACTGCGCAGATACTTTCAGGCGCACCCAATAGCTGTGATCACGGACCAGCCCATCAAACAATTTATCTCTAAACCTGACGCATCAGGACGGCTACAAAAGTGGAGTGTGTTGTTGAGCAAGTATAACATCTCGTATAGACCACGCACTGCAATCAAGGGGCAGATATTAGCTGACTTTATTGTTGAAAAGCCAGATATCGATACTCCACCTTCAACAGGCAAGACAGAGTTACAAGAACCATGGATTCTATTCACAGACGGATCCTCATGCGTGGATGGATCAGGCGCAGGCCTTATCCTTACTAACCCAGAGGGGATGGAGTTCACCTACGCACTGCGCTTCGAATTCACAGCCACAAACAATAAGGCAGAATACGAAGACCTACTCGCTGGACTGCGTATGGCAATTCAAATGGGTGTACGCAACCTAGAGGCAAATGTGGATTCCAGGCTAGTAGTTAACCATGTGTTAGGTGAATATGAAGCTGATGCGTAGGGATTGCACCAGGCTTTACCTCTCGAGGGATCTCGAGAAGCTTACAACCCCCACCAGGCAGTGTACCTGATCGATGTAGTATAGTATAATGACAAGTACCGGGGGATTGATCGTTCAGCTAGGAATAGTGTCGCTAGGATTAGAAAACCTAAAGATTAGATCTAGAGATGAGGGATGATTCTTTTTGTATTTTTTATATTTTATGAAAAGCAAATAAAAATCTCGGGTTTGAAGCAGTTTGGCGGAATTAGTTGCTAATCAACTAACCCAATACTAAAGATGCAATCAAAATAAAATACTAGAAATGAAAATAAATTAATTTATACTAAAGTTGTGAGAAATATGTGGGAGAATTGTGTTTACTTAGATTTCACTACTCCCTAGATATCTTTTGCATGTTAATTACTTGTTATAGTTGCGTGGATGACGGATTGTATTCCTTAATACCATTCATGGGGTGGCGTACTTACTTCCCCAATCCTATGAGCGCCTACTTCACTCCTATGTCGAGCCGGCTAAGAAGCTCCTAACATGGGATCACTAGAATTTGCTCATGCATTAAATACAACCAATAAAACCTAGTACACATCGGTTCATGTTTCCTAAGACGTTCAAGCATGTTACACAATTGAGATCTGCCAGTTTTCTTAAGCCTAACATTTAAATCATTCATCCATTACAACCATAAACAAGTAATCAACATATAATTAACATCTAGGTTTCATTACATCTAAGCAAATACAAGATAGATCTAGCCTAGCATGTTGTAATTAAGACAAGCATAAGATATATTCAAACAACACATAGACATATTGAATGAATTAAGAGAAGACTTATCTCAATTGAACATGAAAGGATTCAAGGGGTGAAAACCCTTGAAAACACTGTAAAATATGACCTAGGGTTTACAAAGTTCGGCCCTAGTTTTCTCCACACAAGTTCCTCCCTAATGAATGAAAAATAGAAAACTATATATAGATTTTGATAGGTGACGGCGTCAAGAACAAATGTCTGAAGCCGTCATCTCGCCGCCAAATAGTTTCTCGGACTGCCTAGATCTGGGTATGACGCCGTCATGTATACTCCTTATGCAGGCCGTCACCATATTAACTCTTGACGCCCTTGTTGTGACGCCTTCAGGTTTGCACTGGGTCGTCATGGTTTTTACTCTTGACGCCGTCATGATCTTCCTCTTGACGCTGTCAGGTACTGTTCTCAGCATGGAAAATTAAGTCTTTGCCGTTTTCTTTACTTTTATGCTCCAAAAACGTCCGAATTGCTTCCTTTTCCAGAATTCACTCCCAAAGTACCTAAAATCACAAAAGGAACGATTTAGGGCAATATTTGATCAAATAATTTCAATTCCGGGCTTAAATGACCCCCTAAAAGTGGTTCATTTTTCGCCTCATCAGAAGCCAAGGATGAACATATGATCCAATACCTTGAAAAAACCAAGTCTTTAATTCAGAGCTTTGATAGGTTCACAATCAAACAAGTACCTAGAGGAGACAACAGGAAAGCTGACGCGCTTAGCAAGATCGCATCTATAAGCTTTGCGCACCTATCAAAACAGGTATTGGTAGAAACTATAAAAAATAAATCAATCTTGGAGATGGAAGTATCCACGGTGATAGAAGAACAGGATCCCACGTGGATGACACCTATCATCGAATTTATAAGCAAAGCAATCTTACCACAAGATCAAAAGGACGCTCGAAGGGTGCGGCGCACAGCGCAGAGATTTGAACTACGAGATGGCATCCTATATCGACGTTCATTCCTACAACCTTGGCTCCGATGTGTTGGACCTCTTCAAGCAGATTATGTACTCCGCGAAACTCACGCTGGATCATGTAGCATGCACTCGGGACCACGGTCCGTTGTGGCGCGCGCCCTGCGATCAGGATATTATTGGCCTACTATGCACCGCGACGCGCGAGATATGATAAAAAAATGCAGTAATTGCCAAGTACACAGGCCAATTCCGCGCCAACCACAACAAGAGTTAACCCCCATTACCTCACCATGGCCATTCTATAAATGGGGCATTGACATCGCAGGCCCCTTCCCAGTTGCAGCGGGAGGGCTGAAATTCCTTATCATAGCCATAGACTACTTTACAAAGTGGATTGAGGCAAAAGCAGTGGTGAGCATCACTGGAAACCAAGTAAAACGCTTCGTGTGGGACAATATTGTGTGTCGCTTCGGGCTACCTGGGGAAATTATCTCAGATAATGGAAAACAATTTTGCGATAACCCATTCAAATATTGGTGCGCGCAATTGAACATCACACAACACTTTGCTTCAGTGAAACACCCACAAACCAATGGCTTGGTTGAACGCGCGAATCGCAGTTTAGGCGAACGGATAAAAGCGTGCCTTGACAGACACAAAGGAAAATGGGTGGACGAATTGTCACATGTTTTATGGGCGCACCGCACTACAATCAAAACCAGTACCGGAGACACACCATTTTCTCTTGTCTATGGAACAGAAGCCGTCATACCAGCCGAAATTAGAATGCCAACTATACGTACAACGGAGATAAACGTCACAACAAATGACGAGGAGCGGCGCATAGACTTGGACTTGCTGGAGGAAAGGCGTGAACGCGCAGCTATACGCGAAGCGAAGGCTAAAGTAAAGATGAAGAAGTATTATGATGCAAAGGTCAAACACACTTCTTTCAGGCCAGGAGACTTTGTATACCGCGCTAATGATGCAAGCCACGCAGAAGACACAGGAAAGCTTGGACCCAAATGGGAAGGACCCTATGAGGTCACGGATGCACTAGGTAATGGTGCATACAGGTTGCGCGATATGGAAGGTCACGAGCTGGCGCGCACTTGGGATATCTGCAATCTCAAAAGATGCTATCTTTAGGAAAGGCTACGGCCCACAAACAGACAACTTTGCACTTTAGTACGTGCCCAATAAATGTTTGTCTTTGAATTTTCTTTTCTTTATTAGGAATTTTTTTTTATCCTCCAAAAACTTGCAAGTATTAATAAAACGTTGTGGTTTCTAGCTAACTCCATAACACACTTCACTTTATTGCGTACATTTTTATTATGTTTCAATATTATTATTTTATATTTTGCCTACATGGCGTGCATGCACTTATTAAGACCCACGATGGCAGAAAAGATGAGTAAACCTACCAATTAACTCGTTGAGTAAGAGGGTTGCAAACCCATCCACATTGGATCATGTATCCTTGCTAAGCGCCTTACCTTCAAGACGTTGAAGTAAGTTTCTCATGTGCATTCCACAAAGGATGCGCAATATCACGTACACCGTACATGCTTAGCAAATTACGAGCCAAAACTGTTGGTCATTTAATAAAAATCTTTGCAAAATAATGCAAATCTATTTTCATACTTATTATTTGTTTTTAAGTCACGCACTTAATTTGAGTATGGGTTCCAATGTGCATCTTAATTGATCTTTTACACAAAGGATAACAATTTAAGAACGGATAACATAGCACACAAACAAAAGATACAATTTGTTATTTATACGAAACCATACATTTACAAGTTACAAAAAGCCTATATCTACACACTATGACGGTGCTCAGGACTATGCTCTTGGTCAGCGGAGCTCCCAGCCTCTTGGAGCTTCCTCAAAAGTAATGCATCCTTAGGCGACACGGTCGCCACGCTGACCGCAACTCCATCTGATCTTGGGATATGCGCAGCGCCTACACCACATAGGATGGCTTTCCCCTTAATACCTTTCTTCTTGGCCGCCCTCTCCGCATGAAGTTCCAAGACTTCTTTCAGGGGAACCTCCTTCTCAAGGACGAAGGGGTTCAAAATATCATGCGGCTGTGCAAAGACTGGAACCTGCAACTGCGACTCGTCAGGCTTTAAGAAATAGTCAGGTTGAGCCTCTGCATCCTCCAAGATGTGCCTCCCCAGGGTTAACCCCTCCATAATCAACTTTATGGGGTAATCCTGGTCGCGCTCCAGCTGCGCAATATGTGGAAGCTCAAAGAGCTTCATCCCCTCCATAGCCTTCACAAGCTCGTCATAGGCATCCACCTTATAGTCGGGCACCTCAGCAAGTGACACGGTCAGCATCTTGGCCTCATGGAGTTCCTCTACAGCCTGCGCCCTGCCATGCTCCATGGTGCACTGAACAACCTTCCCAAAGGCCTCCAACACCTCCGGGGACTCCAAAGTACCCATAGCAGCTAAACGCAAGCCATGGCTGATCAACCACCTACACAAGAAACAGTGGATGCATTAGAAAACAAACGAAGGTATATTAACACTTATCATAAGAGAAAATTACAAGATAAACAACACATACCTGCGCTCAGCGATCGTAGACATAAGATGAGGATATAACTCCTCATCATATTCTATACTCAGCCTGTGCAGCTTCTCCTCCTGCACCCTCAGAGCATCCCCAACCTGCTTACGAACGGCCTCAATATGGCCGAAGTGCTCAGCCTTCTTCTCCTCCAAATACCTTATCCCCCAGGTTAAGTTTGACCTGAACTGATACAGCTCCCCGCGCTCATGCTGCAGCTCAGCCATCATGGTCAACTTCTCATCGGTAACCTTCTCAGCATGCGCCCTGACGGACTCTACCTCCGCTCGCGCATCAGCTAACTGTGCACGGAGCATGGCAATCTCCTCGTCCTTCTGTGCGAGACTACTGCTCTCCCCAACATACCGCCTCTTCAACTGAGCGACCAACTCAGTCTGACGCTCAGCAGCAGCAGCTAGCTCCTCCATCAACTGTTGCGCAGACACCCCCTCAGCTACCTTCACCGTCTCCTCCACGTTCGCATCCTGAGGAGGGACCACGCTTTCAACAAATGCCGCATCACCCTCTGCGGCATGGTCACTACAAGCAAAGAAAGAAGGTTAGAACATATTACGACAAGTAACACGAAAAAAAAAAAAAGAAAAGAAAACATGGATATGATCATCACTTACAAAAAGGGAGAAGACTTTGCAATCTCCTTATCCGCGCCAGTAGCGGATGTGTCATCTTCTGCGGATGACTCTTCATCCGTGATAAGATTGCGCCTCCTCTTGGAAGTACCAGTGCCATCAGACTCTCCCTTGCGCTTTACACCCTGCACTACACTCTCAGGCTCCAGAACCTCCACGCTGTCAGAGGATTCAGTATGCAATTCCTCCACCGCGGGAGACGGCTCCCCAGTAGGAGGAACGCTCTGCACAGGCGTCACAAGCGCAGCAACGGGAGGTGAATCTTCGGGACCATCTTGCGCCAACACCGTTATGTGTCCTGCAGTAGCCTCCAGAATTGGCTCCTCATTATCCCTCAGAGGACGCACACCCAACGTCACCTGCTTTGGCTTCTCAAGCTTCACCACGGCAAACAAATCCATCTCTGCGTGACACATGAGCAAATAACAAAAACAACTTAGTTATTGAAATTACATATAAAGGAGCACTTACATTATTGAAGCGAACAAATAAAAGGGACAAGCACCCACCCCGGCCGCTCTCATCAATGAAGGTTGGAACCTCGTCAGAACCATGGAAATAGTTGCGACTCAGCCCCATGTGAACCAAAAACTCCTCGGGGTAGGAGTTAATGGGGATGTGGTTGGCATCAATCGTATCCGCATCCTCCGCGCTATACGAACCGGGCAAAGGGCGCTCATCCCTTGGCAGCGTCCCTTGAGTATAAAACTCAAACGGCGAGGGAAATACTATATCATCTACCCAGAAAAATTTTTCCCTCCAATCCTTAAGGGAATCCACCTTCTCCGTATAACACTGAAGGCGCCCAGCGCGCTTCGCAAAAGACACCCATCCATGCGACCACGTTGTGCCGTAAAACGCACGGAATAGGTTAATGGTAGGGTTGACCGCCAGCAACCGACAGTTTATTTCAAAATTTGACACTTTTGCCGCACCTATACAGTGCAGCTGAGAAATGTGATGGCGGTAGAAGTTGAGCAAATTGCTCAAGAATAAGGATATAGGTACACGCTGGTTCGCATACTCGAATAAGCGCGTATATAACCCTATTTTTCCCTCAGGGAAATCCGCGATACACGCGTTTGCCTCCAGTACTTCCGGATGCACGTCTAGGGGAATAAAATAATCGGAGGAGAACTGACGCAGTTCATCCTCGTCCATTTCAGACGGGAACTCGTGCAATTGACGAACCATTTCTAGAGAATAATAATACTAGCTAAAGCGCGTATTCGCAGTTACCTAATCAAACAGTTGCTCTCTTTAAAAAGCTTTGAAGAAATTTGAAAATGGCGGAAGTGTGTTTTTTACTGTGTGTTCTTCAGTAAAATGGGAGGCGATGTTTATATAGGGTTACAAAAACCCTAGAAAATTAGCCACGTGGAATCCACTCACATGATCGTGTGGCTAGAAGACGAGAGGGTACATGCACTTTTTCCCACTTCCCGATATACACGTGGACACACTCCCTGTTTCCCTAGGCATTTTTGAGGATATTTTGGACTAGATACATAGTCCCTAATATTGGGCGATAACTTTTCCCGCCACACTTACTGTTGCTTTCACTAGTCTAGCATCCGCGGCTACAAGCCGCGCACACTAGACTGGGGGGACATGATGACGTATAGTCTATATTTGGGTCACGAGCCCAAATGATAAACATTACTAAGGCCCAAACCCACCACGCGTGGGCTATCATAACAATGGTTTGGGCCGCACAACCAATGGGTTGGGCTCGCATAGACCCAAGCCTAACAAAACTATTTATGGTCTAGATAAAGATCTTCTATTTACGGATAAAGATCCTTGGACCGGATAAGCACTACGTGTGCGAAGAGTAAGGAGCACGAAACCCACAAGGATTCTGCGCCTATATATAGAATGATATAATTCTCATTAAAGGTACGATCTAAAACCCTAACTCTTCACTATAACCCTAAAACCGATTACTTACTCTCACGCCGGAGGATAATCGTGGGAGACAATCCCACGATAAGCCTAACAGTGTTTGTTTATTTTCTTAGTGCGCAGGTTTCAAGCATTAAGAGCTAATTGGTACGAGAGCAGGAGCCCAAACTAGTAACGCTCAACTTTTGTATCAACAGTCATTAAGAATGGGATCTTTTGAAGGCTGTTTATAGGTGAAAGTCATCTCATTCGAGAATCTCCGTAGGAACCAAAGCGTTGTTCCATCTAAAAGGTTGCGGGTTCCACGGGAAGAGGAGATTTGTTAGTTCTCATGTTCTGACCTTCCATTGTCTGATGAAACTTGATATGCATTTCATATTGATTAGCGGATTTCTCATTATGATCTTCACACGGCCACGACATAAAAATTTAAAATCTAAAAAAATGATATAGGCATACATGTAGTAGTCTTTTAACATCTAAGGCCCAATGATAAAGCCCAAATCCATATTAGGGTTTTATCTATTGATATATTTGGTATGTATAAAAAACTCGATATGTTGCCAGCAGGTATATATCTGAAACCTGTATGTCGAGCCGACTGGAAAGTGAAACCATCGGCGCTTGTTAAATAAAGCACGGCACTAGCAACTGTAATATCATTCTCACTGATCACAAGTTCGATACTAATCGATCCGGTCGCATCAAGGTTTTTATATCCTGCATGTTTTGATTGTTTAACCTCATATATGCACATAAAATAATAAGTTTACACTTTATATGACATATATATAACAGATCAAGTAAATCTAACGTTGATGTACAAATTGCTATCCTGATTAAGCATGTAAATAGTTACGAACATTTGAAGAAAATCTGCTTGATTGTTTTTATGATTAGATCGTGTGACTAGAAGCTTAAGATCATTTTTTTTGGTTTGTGAAAAACCGGTTTCTGATGTTAAATAGAAAAATAGATCTACAAGTTAGCTATTGAATTTACGATACACTCTAGATATTTCAATCAGATTGAGTAAATCTGGATTAAAATAAACGATGTAGAACATTTTACCTATCGAAATTAAGATACATGATATATATGTGTGTGGATTTATGACATTAAGAATGTGATAGTTAAACACTAGCAGCTGAAAAAAGAGTGTTTTGATGTTTTAATGATTAGATCGTGTTACTAGAAGCATAAAAAACTGTATGGATCGGGATCAACGACTCCTGTGAAATGAAGTACGACACCTGCAGCTGGAACATCATTCTCAGCAATCACAAATTCCTCACCAATCGATCCAGTAGCATCAAGGTTCATATATCCTCTTTTTATTATTTAGTTTCATTCATCTTCTTTACGTTGCATGCTATACTGATATATGCATAATTAACATAATAATCTAAACACTTTTATATGAAATATTTAAAATAGATCGATGAAATCTAGAATTAAATAAGTGATATAGATATGTGAGTTTGTTGTATGGATAAAATTAAAATGCTAAAGTTTTATGCAGGACATTATAATCTTATACTTTTTATATGCAAGATTGTAATGATCAGATCGAGCCTTATAATAAGTGAGGTGGATCAACATGTTAGCTATCGAATTTACGATATGATATATATATATATATGTGTGTGTGGATTTATGACCTTGGAATGTGATAGTTAACACTAGCATCCGAAAAAAAGAAAAGAGTGTTTTGATGTTTTAATTATCAGATCGTGTTACTAGAAGCATTAAAAAAAAAAAAAAAAAAAAAAAAAAAAAAAAAAAAAAAAACTGTATGGTTGTTTCCATGATTAGATTGTGTCTTTAGATAACTGTAACCTGTTCTCGTTGTTGAAACAATTATTTTTTACTTATAAAATTTACGACACAATATATACATGTGCGGATTTATGACCTTTGAATGTGATAGTTAACACTAGCATCTTAAAACAAGTGTTTTGATGTTTTAATAATCATATCGTGTTACTAGAAGCATTAAAAAAAACTGTATATGGTTGTTTCTATGATTAGATTGTGTCATTAGATACGTAATTGTAACCTTTTTTTGGTTGTTGAAACACTTGTATTTTTAACGATAAATAGAAAATGATAACAAGACATTTGTATCGATTTTTGATCGAATAGGAAGGAAGATGATGGTTCTGATCATCTAGTGTTCTCTTTTGCTTCTGTTTTGCTATTTGTCGATAGTACGATCTTGTTATTGTATACAAGTGGATTTGTTCTGTATTTTTTACACATTAATTATACATGACTCACTTTCGTCATTGGTTCATAAACAAGGCCTTCAATTACCTTGTCTGTGGGCAATTGTTGATTTGAAATTAAACTTTTGTTGATCGATCATATTGTATTGTTATCATCAGATGCATAGGTGTGACCATATATATATTTTCCAAAAGGATACTCACATTGTGGATAAAATAACATACAAGGCGTGCCTCTGGAACATGTAAGTATTTCAATCACTTATGTTATATGTGCTATTATGATATTAAACCTTCTTTTGGATCGTCGGGTTTCAAAACCCAAACAGGTGCCTGACACATTCATTTTCTCAAAATGTATAGTTCATCAAAAGAAAAAAAGAAAGTGTTTATTTTCTTTAACGATCCAGTGGTGGTCGAGTTGATGGTGGAGGTAGTGGGCCTGCCCAATGGTGACCGAGGTAATGGTGGCCGAGACAATCATGACCGATGCAATGGTGACCGCTGAAATAGTGACCTATGCAATTGTGACTGCCGCACTGGTGACCAATGCGATGGTGGCTTTTTTGCTCGAGCTTGAAGGATCTTCCGCTGGAGCATCGGGTTTCAATGCCCAAACGGATGACTCTGATCACGTGCATAACCATAGTAATAAAACAATTCTTCATCAGCTTCCATACGATTTTTTGCAAATATGCCAACACAATGATCACCCATCACTTAAATATCTACATGTCTCGCCTTGTTTAGTGTCTAAACAAGCCAACTCATGCAGAATTGAAAGTGGCGGGGGATCGTCGTGTTGGCATATTTGCAAAAGAGCATATTGATGCTAATGCTGGTGTAGGCTTGTTCTATGATTATGGTTATGCACGTGATCACATGCATAATTGTTGTCATAGAACGACTCTTCACCAGCTTCATTATGCTTTTTTACAAATATGCCAACACGATGAGCACCCGTCCTTTAAATATCTGCATGTCTCGCCTTGTTTAGTGTCTAAACAAGCCGACACTTGCAGAATTGAAAGTGGCGGGTGATCATCGTGTTGACATATTTGCAAAAGAGCGTATTGAAGCTAGTGTAGAGTTGTTTTATGATTATGGTTATGCATGCGATCAGGCACCTGTTTTGGCTTTGAAACCGGATGATCTGAAAGAAGGTCCTTCAGCTCCTCAAGCTCGAGCCAAAAAGGCACCATTGCATCGGTCACCAATGACAGACCCACTAAATCCACCATACCCTCGACCACCAGTGGATCGTTAAAGAAATAAAAACACTTATTTTTTTTCTTTTGATGAAATATACATTTTGAGAAAATGAATGTGTTGCATGATTTACTTAATGTAAGAACCTTTAACGTTAGACTGAAGATTAAGATACAAGATTGATTTGAAACATCTTGAACGCCTGTCAAACACCAATGGCTGCAATCTTCACCTTTTAAAGAGCTGCCTTTTCTTCTTCCGTAAAGCTATGGGTGACCATTGACTGATGTGTTTTGGTATGATACTTATATTATCCACTTCTGTTCTGAAGTTATATATTAACCGAAGACTTGAACATAAATTCCTTTCATTTATGCATCTCTTCTAAATTTGCAGCAGATTATCTGAAACCTATGTCGAGCCGACTGAAAAGTGAAACCATTGGCGCTTGTTAAATGAAGCACAGCACCAGCAGCTGTAATATCATTCTCACTGATCACAAGTTCGATACTAATCGATCCGGTCGCATCAAGGTTTATATATCCTGCATGTTTTGATTATTTAGTTTCATTTATCTTACTTGCGTTGCATTAGATCCTCATATATGCACATAACATAATAATTTTATACTTTATATGAAATATATATAACAGATCAAGTAAATCTTACGTTGATGTACAAGTTGCTATCCTGATTAAGCATGTAAATAGTTACCAACATTTGAAGAAAATCTGCTTGATTGTTTTTATGATTAGATCGTGTTACTACTCGAAGGTAAAGATCACCTCTTTTGGTTTGTGAAAAACCGGTTTCTGATGTTAAATGGGAAAATAGATCTACAAGTTAGCTATTGAATTTACGACACACGATATAGATACTTCAATCACATTGAGTAAATCTGGATTAAAATAAACGATGTAGAACATGTTAGCTATCGAAATTAAGATACATGATTTATGTGTGTGGATTTATGACATTAAGAGTGTACTGCGTATAGGTAATGCATTTTCCCAAATAAAGAAACAAAGCATTCAAAAGAAATCCACAAACAAAAATCATGAAGACCACATGTATTAACAATCTAAATTTCTATCACACAACATACTATAATATTCACAGGCTAAGCTTGAATAGCTTTTTACCTGAGCACATTTTTATTGAACCATAGCGTTTCCCTTGTGTACATACTTCACTGAATTGCACATGTTCAGATTCTTCTGTTTCACCGGCTCACCGCCCTCTTTTGCATCACGCAATTTGGCTGAAGAAGCAGGTCGCTTCAATTTCTTTTTTTGTACAATTTGGCTGAAGAAGTAGGTCGCTTCAATTTCTTTTTTTGTACATCACCATTTTCATTCCGACTCTCCTTCCCTTCTTTCTATCACGGCTCATTACTCCCTTATCTCCATCTCTCCAAACATTCTCATCTTCTCAACTTTCCAAGATGGAGGACCCACATCTATAACACTAAGATCCAAATAACCCTTATCCTCCCTCTTCTACAAAGTCCACTACCTTCAACTCTCGGTTGACTTTCTTAGTAGTACGTTTACGTTTACGATTCCAAATCAAAATCACTGGCAATGGTGATGAAACAGTATCTGAATTTTTCGAAACAACACAGGTTTTAGGATACCGTTGTTTCCCGTAAGTTTTTTTACTCTTAATTCTCGATAAATTATGGAATTCTTTCATGTGTTGGGGCTCTGAAAGTACATTATCCTCTCAGCCTCGCCTCACTATTTTCATTTAGACTCTTCTTTCTATCACGTCTCTTTGATCCCTTGCCTTTTCCCCCAACTTTCCAAACGTTCTTTCTCCTGTGCAACATCTTCTCAAACTTTGGAAGACTAGTATCGATAACCGTAAACTCTGTTTGCGAACACCCCAAAAGATCCAAATGACCTTTCTCTTCCTCTTCTCTTCTACCGGACCCACCACCATAAAATCTTGATCGACTTCCTTGACTGTACGTACGTTTACGCTTACGATGCCAAGTCAACGGCGCCAGCAATGGATTTCCGTCTTAAATTTTTAGATTCAACAAAGATTTTAGGGAACTGTTGTGTCCTGCAAGTGTCATTCCTCTTAATTCTCGATAAATCATGACAATCTGCAATGTTAAAGAGCTCTGAAGGTAAATTATCATCACGCCCTTGCATATCCTCACCATCTTCATGTTCTTCAAATTGGGTGTTTTGAGCATAACAGACTCGGTGCACGTTTCGGAATCATCTTTTTTATTAGAGCTAAAAAATTGACCGAAGCCGATGGTGAAACAGAGGCGGCGGAGCCAATTAGATGTTCCTGCAGTGTTTGAGATGGAGCAAGACATTGATCGTCAGTAATCAAGATGATTGAAACGAGGAGGGAGAGGAGGAGGTTGACAATATGTCTTGCTCCACTTGTATAGCATCTTGTTATACATTTTTGTTACACTCCACCTTTATACCATCTTGTCAACCTCCTCCTCTCCCTCCTCGTTTCAATCATCTTGATCACTGACGATCAATGTCTTGCTCCATCCCAAACACTGCAGGAACACTAATTGGCTCCGCCGCCTCTGTTTCACCATCGGCTTAGGTCAATTTTTTAGCTCTAATAAAAAAGATGATTCCGAAACGTGCACCGAGTCTCTTATGCTCAAAATACCCAATTCGAAGAACATGAAGATGGTGAGGATATGCAAGGGCGTGATGATAATTTACCTTCAGAGCTCTTTAACATTGGAGATTGTCATGATTTATCGAGAATTAAGAGGAATGACACTTGCAGGACACAACAGTGCCCTAAAATCTTTGTTGAATCTAAAAATTCAGACGGAAATCAATTGCTGGAGCCGTTGACTTGGCATCGTAAGCGTAAACATACTGTACGTACAGTCAAGGAAGTCGATCAAGATTTTATGGTGGTGGGTCCTGTAGAAGAGAAGAGGAAGAGAAAGGTCATTTGGATCTTTTGGGGTGTTCGCAAACAGAGTTTACAGTTATCGATACTAGTCTTCCAAAGTTTGAGAAGATGTTGCACAGGAGAAAGAACGTTTGGAAAGTTGGGGAAAAAAGGCAAGGGATCAAAGAGACGTGCTAGAAAGAAGAGTCTAAATGAAAATAGTGAGGCGAGGCTGAGAGATGATGATAATGTACTTTCAGAGCCCCAACACATGAAAGAATTCCATATTTTATCGAGAATTAAGAGTAAAAAAACTTACGGGAAACAACGGTGTCCTAAAACCTGTGTTGTTTCGAAAAATTCAGATACTGTTTCATCACCGTTGCCAGTGACTTTGATTTGGAATCGTAAACGTACTGCCAAGAAAGTCAACCGAGAGTTGAAGGTAGCGGACTGTGTAGAAGAGGAGGATGAGGGTTATTTGGATCTTAGTCTTACCGATGCGAGTCCTCCATCTTGGAAGGTTGAGAAGATTTTACATAGGAATAAGAATGTTTGGAGAGATGGAGATAAGGGAGTAATGAGCCATGATAGAAAGAAGGGAATTAGGGAAAGGAGAGTCTGAATGAAAATGGTGATGTACAAAAAAAGAAATTGAAGCTACCAGCTTCTTCAGCCAAATTGCGTGATGCAAAAGAGGGCAGTGAGAAACAGAAGAATCAGAACATGTGCAATTCAGTGAAGTATGTACACAAGGGAAAGGCTATGGTTCAATCAAAATGTGCTCAGGTAAAAAGCTATTCAGGCTTAGCCTGTGAATATTATAGTATGTTGTGTGTTAGAAATTTAGATTGTTAATACATGTGGTCTTCATGATTTTTGTTTGTAGATTTCTTTTGAATGCGTTGTTAAAATGCATTTATCTATACGTAATCTAAGTACGCTCTGTGCGTCTACATTAATTATTTTACTAGCAGCTGAAAAAAGAGTGTTTTGATGTTTTAATGATCAGATCGTGTTACTAGAAGAAGCATTAAAAAAAAACTGTATGGTTGTTTCCATGATTAGATTGTATCTTTAGAAACGTAATTGTAACCTGTTTTGGTTGTTGAAACACTTATTTTTTACTTATAAAATTTACGATACCATATATACATGTGCGGGTTTATGACCTTAGAATGTGGTAGTTACTAAAAATTACGATACCATATAATCAAATCTTGTTACTAAAAGCATTAAAAATAAAATAAAAAAAAAAAAATAAAAAAAAATAAAAAAACTGTATGGTTGTTTCTATGATTTGATTGTGTCATTGGATACGTAATTGTAACCTTTTTTGGTTGTTGAAACACTTGTATTTTTATCGATAAATAGGAAATGACAACAATGAGACATTTGTATGGATATTTGATAGAATAGATGATGGTTCTGATCATCTAGTGTTCTCTTTTGCTTCTGTTTTGGTATTTGTCGATAGTACGGACTTGGTATGGTACGTATATAAGTGGATTTCTTCTATATTTTTTAGACATAAATCATACATGATAACATGACTGTTGCCCAGGTTTCAAACACACATAATAATTCTATAATAATCACTCGTATTTGTTCTTGATTAAAGTATATAATCACTGTAATTTTATTGATAAAATATATCTGAAAAGGGTTACCCTTGATGTTTACAGAAACCTAACTATATATACAAGATGAAACGGTGTCTTCAATAGACATACCGATTCATAATAACCGTTGCAACCCTTTAAACCTAAATAACCGTCTAAACTTAACTGCTGCATATTGGGCCGGTTTAGGTTAAGAAGTCTCGACCCATAAACAAACTTTTACATACTGACCCATACACTAAAATAATACATACGAATTACATATACTAACTTACATATATCTTTTGGCTATTACAGACATTACATGGTCTATATCTCCTCCCTAATGTCTTAATACCAACATCCATCTTCTTGTTGATATGCTTCACGCAATCTTTTCTTTAATCCAAATCTTCTCGACTTGTAACACGAACTTTGCTTGACACAAACTTGCTTTACACGAATTTGCTTTACACAACTTGCTTTGTAATCTATCACAGATCATCTTCACTTGTTTGTTTCACACAACTTGGCTTCACACCATCTTCACTTTGACCAGTCACTGATCTTGTTTTTCACGAACTATCCTTCACGGCAAACTTGGTTATTTCACATAACCTTTAATCCTTTCACAGAATTTTGATACTTCACGGATTGAATTCACCTTTCACAGGTTTTTTCTTTCTTTTTTTTTTTTTTTTTTTTTTTTTTCGCATCACACGGTATTTGCCTTGATTGCGTCACACAATCAAGTATCTTTGAACTTTCTAATTTTCATCAATAAGGCACATCAGAAGTACCGGTTCATCATCATCATCATTCTCTATTAGTAGTGCCGCATCTTCCTTCTTTTTCTTGCTTGAACATTCATAAGCATAGTGCCCAAGTTTTCCACACTTGTAGCAATTAATTTGCGACTTATCATCATACCTTCGCAGTTTGTTGTTGTCTCCTTCCGACTCATTTGAGGTGTGTCCTTCACTTTTATATCCCCCTCTGCCTGGTCCTTTCGAAAACTCTTGTCCATGTTTTCCAAAACGCCTTCCTTGATTGTTGTGTCGTGTCAACAATAACTTGTTATGATCGTCACTTTCCTTATTCTTCTTAAACTTTATTCTTTCTTCGAAAGCCTTCAATCTTCCAATCGCATCATCTAAAGTCATTTTGTCTAGATCACAGTGTTGCTCTATGGATGCAACAATTTGTAAAAACCTATCTGGTACGGAATTCAGGAGTTTTTGTACTAGGCTTGGTTGATCAAATGTTGAACCCAAATTCGCTGCTTTGGTCTCAATCCCATTTATCTTCGTGGTAAATGCATCAACTGTTTCTTCCTCATTCATTTGCAACATCTCAAACTCCGATTTGAGTGTTTGCAATCGTGCCTTTTGTACTCGATCTTCTCCCACATATCTTGTCTTGAGTGCATCCCACACTTCTTTTGCGGTCTTATAACTTGCAACTTGTAATACTAAATCTTCTGGCAACGCTTGGAATAAATACGCCATCGCGGCTTTGTTTTTCTTCACATCAGTGTTAGTGCCTGGTTCTATAAATTCCCATATACCATTTGCTTCCAAAAACGTTTTGAATCGAATAGCCCAAACAGGGTAATTTGTAGAATTTAAAACCGGACATTGAAAATGTACCAATGATCCCACAAGTGCGTTATTGTTGTTGTTACCGCTTGAAGCCGACATGTTTCTAATTTTTCTTCCTGTAAACACTAGGAACCGCTGGTGTTTTTCTTTTCTTTTTCGTCCCACCAATCACGCACGAAAAATTCTGGATCCTCTTGATCTGCTTCTCTACAACGTTTCTCTTGTTGTTGTTTATCACAAACAAGCAGCCTCAAACGATTTCCTTCTTTGATTTCTAAACCTTCGCTCTGATGCCACTGTTGCCCAGGTTTCAAACACACATAATAATTCTATAATAATCACTCGTATTTGTTCTTGATTAAAGTATATAATCACTGTAATTTTATTGATAAAATATATCTGAAAAGGGTTACCCTTGATGTTTACAGAAACCTAACTATATATACAAGATGAAACGGTGTCTTCAATAGACATACCGATTCATAATAACCGTTGCAACCCTTTAAACCTAAATAACCGTCTAAACTTAACTGCTGCATATTGGGCCGGTTTAGGTTAAGAAGTCTCGACCCATAAACAAACTTTTACATACTGACCCATACACTAAAATAATACATACGAATTACATATACTAACTTACATATATCTTTTGGCTATTACAGACATTACATGGTCTATAATGACTCGATCATTCTCATCATTAGATCATAAACAAAGGCCTTCAATTACCTTGTCTGTGGGCAATTGTTGATTTCAAATTCAACTTTTGTTGATCAATTGTATTGTATTGTTATCATCAGATGCATAGATGTGACCATATATATATTTTCCAAAAGATACTCACATTGTGGATAAAATAACATACAAGGCGCGCCTCTGTAACATGTAAGTATTTCAATCACTTATATTATATGTGCTATTATGATACTAAACCTTCTTTTGGATCGTCGGGTTTCAAAGCCCAAACAGGTGCCCGACACATTCTTGGGACAACAGCCATCAACAGAACAAGACCCATCAACTTCATCAATCATCATCTCCGCCACTCAGAACAAAATTTACATTTGACATAAAACCATATAAAACACGGCACGTGATCAGTCACCTGTTTGGGCTTTAAAACCCGATGATCCAAAAGAAGATCCTTCAGCTCCTCAAGATCGAGCCAAAAAGTCACCATTGCATCAGTTACCAGTGCAGCAGACATAATTGCGTAGGTCACTATTTCAGCGGTTATCATTGCATCGGTCATGATTGTATCGGTCACCATTGACAGACCCACTACTCGTATATGTATTACTATTATTTAAGCACAAATATCAAAGCCATAGGGTTTTTATATTTTTAAATACCTGGTATGTATAAAAAACACGATATGTTTCTAGCTAGTAGATACATTTGAAACCTATGACGAGCAGACCGAAAACAACGGTGCCTGTGAAATGAAGAACGGCACCTGCAACTGGAACATCATTCTTACAGATCACAAATTCGATCATCGACTCACTAATAGATCCCGTAGCATCAATGTTTATATATCCTTTTTTTTCTTATTGATTTGTTTCATTTTACTTACCTTGCATGCTATACTGATATATACACAACACAATAATCTTACACTTTTTGTATGTAATATTTCAATCAGATCGAGTAATTAAATCTGGAATAACATAAGTACCGTAGATCTACAAGTAATTTAATTTGAAAAAAGAACTGTTTGGTTGTTTTAATGATAAGATCGTGTTAAACAGAAGCATAAAAAAATTGTAACCTTTTTTGGCTGGCGAATGAAGGTGATGGCTTTGATCATCTAGCATTCACTTTCGCTTCTGTTTCGCTATTTGTGTGTGGTCTTTTATGGTATATGTATTCCTTCTTCGTTTTTTAGACCTTAGTTGTATAAAATTCATTATAGTCATTAAGTTATAATCCAAGACCTCTGATTGATGACTAATTGACTACCATGTCAGCCTTTCTAAAAAAAATAAAAAATAAATAAAAATTGACTACCATGTCAGTAGGCGGTTGTTGATTACGAACTACTGTAGTATTTTGTTGATGTTCATTGTTTTGTGACTTTGGCTATGTTTGGCGACAGGTAGCTGTAGCAGTAACCATTAGTTGTTTGATTAAAAAACGTGTTTGTTAACGTAGCTGTAGTTGTAATTATAAAATGTAAAATTACGAAAAAGGACATATACTTATGAACGAATGTTATTTTTAAGGGTAAATTGGTAATATTAAAAGTAAAACGCTAGCGGTATATTAGAAAGCTTCTTTAAGAAGCATTAAGATTGCAAGCTTTTGAGGTGTTGTTAAACGCTAGCAGCAGTGTTGCCAAACAAGCATTAAGACTGGAACGCTTGTTGCTTGTCGCTTACCGCTCTTAAACGCTTTCAAAAAGGTGTTGCCAAACATGACCTTTGTCATTATTAAATGAATAGATGTGACCATGCATTTGGCAGTGGATCCTCACATTGTGGATAAAATTACATACAAGGCTTGCTTTTACTACGTGTAAGTATTTTTATATCTAATTAGTTAATAACGTAACTTTGTTTGATTATGTTATTTAACTTTATATTTCGTGTATTCATATGCCTCGATTTTTTATTTATTTCTAATAAGCTAAGATAGTGTATGTTTCATGATTTATGCTTTGAGCTGCATGTCTTTGTAGCGACTTAGCGTTGTTTCTAAACGTAATATATGTAGATGGATTGAAATGTTTTCACGCATAATTTTCCATTAATATTATGATGATACAATTATGAAATAAATCTGTGACAGTTTGTTATTGCAACATATGTTAATTTCACGATACATAGGTTTTCAATTAATGTTGGACCTATTACTTTCATGTGTGCGAAGTGAGATTTATAATTTATGAATGAACCTTATTGAAAAAATTGAATTTCTGATATTCTTTTGCATGATTTTGGATCCTTTATTATGTTTGACAACATCCGTTAATTGCTTTTCTTTTTTTTATTTTGTTAACATTTATAATTAAATTAACGTTTTCAGTAAACTAATATAAAACATAATTTAAAATGTGTACCTATGTAACACATAGCTTTAATACCATGTTTCACAATGTGGAAGGTTTTTTCCTTGCCTGCTTACATGAAGCTCTTCTAACTTCATATAGTATTAATTACAAAGTTCCATCGTATCCTCTAAGTTGTTTCACAATGTATATGTCTACGTATAATGCCCTTGTTTACATATACACATACCTAGAAGCAGTAATTGTCAACGACTTAGGTGGATGACTTTCACCCCATAAACTTTCTTAGTCTCAGAAGGTGATCGGGGAAGAAAACATTGAGATTAGTGAATTTCATTAAGAAATTGTTGAGATGAACTATTGGCGTAGCTTAACAAGTATAGAACTCAGCACACAACACTTAATTTTGAATGTGGTAGACCTGTCCGAGACCATGCAAAATCTAGTTGGGTATGTGCAAACAAGTGAAGATTATTAATTGAAGTGGTTGCCATGAACAACGTGATGTAAAACTTCAATCGCAGCCTCAAAGGATGTTTATCTCTCGAACTCCACGTTAGCAGTGCCAAACAAAAACACAGTGGTCGCATATACATGTATTAGATACTGGACTTATGTATTCATTACCTAAGATAAATTCATCAATTCAAGGAGGTTCGTAATAGAAGCCGATGTTCATTACCTATACACCCTAAAAAGTCATTTTCGATATATTCATTCAATATGGTTGTAATAGATACTGGACTTATGTATTTTGTTGATATAAGTATGATTTGATAAGTATTTGACATTGTACACAAGATTTAAACTATGAAAACAAGCTTAAACAAGCTATAGGTAGTATTTACAAAGCTAAAATTTTGATCAGCCCCAAATATTGAATAGTCTGCACAACTCAGTGAGTTATAGACCTTAGGAAAATAGATAGGATTGTAGACAGTGGCGGAACTAGAACATTTTTTTTTGGGGGGGGGGGGGGGGGGGCGAATCGAAGATTTGTTTGTAACCTCAACTAAATTACCCCTAAAACCTATAATATTTACACTAGGTGCCGCAAATTTTGGGGGGGGGGGGGGGGGCCGGGACCCTCCCCTGCCCCTTAATAGGTCCACCATTGATTGTAGACATATGTCTTACGGTCATTTTTCCGGGTGGCATACCCCATAACTCCTCCGGTTGAGTAAATGAGAGCCGAAATGGTGAAAGGTGTCAAAAACTGCACACTGAACTTTGTTAGCTATAATCTCTTAAAATAGAACCCTCTGTTGCACAAAGAATAAAAGTTGTAGCTAACACTCTAATATAATCATTTCTGTGAGACCCGTGTCAAACGGAGTTGTAAAATTCAACTTATCGCCATTTTGGTGGGACTGTAGTATGCTGTCCAAACATCTGCATTGACTTATAAGTATATACTAGTAATTTGACATATTTTATACTAAGCTATATATTCGGCTAATAAACTTTTATATAAATGTTAAAATACTTTTTCTAAGTATATAAAAACTTAGCAATAACGATTAGTGGTATTTAAAAACACTTGACCACTTTTATAAGAAAAACCGAAATGGTAGAACCCACTATCGGAAAAATGACTCATTTATCTTTATATAAGATTAAAAATGACTTAGACGTAATGATTTACAGAATAGGTGAATTATTAAAAGTGAATAAACCTGACCAAAGGGTAGCATACCAATAGGCTTTGTTACTATTTTTGATAAAAACTAAACTTATACATTTATGTAAACTTACAAAAATGTGTACAATGTCAAAAGTATTTAAATATTTTCATAAAAATTATTTTGTATGATCTCGTTAAATATAAATATCTAAGATGCACTTATTATATTTTTAGGTCATCGTTAAAGCTCGCGACTTCTCGATATACTTTATATCGTCGTAATCCATCACTTATCATTGCCGTGAATAGATCTATTGAGGTAAACTCCCCCGTCCATGTTGGTCGCCCCAACAAGAAACTGACGCATTTCATTTGACGTTGGACAGGTGTAGGGTAACAGTGGCGAAGCTTGGATTTTGTAAGTGGGGGGTCGGGATCTAAATTTTTTTTTCCTAAGGCTATATTTCAGGTATACCAAAATTTTTGAGGGGTCGAAACCGAATATACCGAAATTTTTCTACACGAAAACTATATACCCCCTACATCGCAAAAAAATTTTCGGGGGGTCGGGCGCCCCCCCCCCCCCCCCCCCGGCCCCTATGAAGCTTCGCCCCTGTAGGGTAAAGCACCTGGTTAGGGTGATAAATAACTAACTGTCAAGGATTCAGATACATGAACTTAGTGCAAGGAATACATGAACATATTTGAATTATAGTTGTCGTTGAAATATTGTGGTCCAAACAGTCGTTACATTTACTAAACCTATGAACTCACTCAACCTTTGTGTTAACACTTTTAGCATGTTTATTCTCAGGTTTCATAAGACATAAATTTGGATAGGAGCATTAGAGTCGCATGGCATGTTTTGAAGACGGTGATGCATTATATTCACCATTCGATAAATTTTTTGTAAAACATTTATGTAATCTTTTATATAATAAAAGAATTACATCATTGCGTATTGTTTTTGCAAAACCTTTCTCATTAAAAAAAAATTAGACCAATAGGAGAGCTCGATTTTGCCACGTAGGCGAAATCGAGCAATATTATTGGTCAATAGAAAGTCAAAATTAAATTGATTTTGGTCAAACTTAATAAATTTGGTGGAGAAATTTGTTTAAGAAAAAAATGCAAAAAGATATAGGTGTCAAATTTATAAAAACAAAAACTTAAAAAAAGAGGAAGTAAGTAATAAAAATTTGTTGGTTGAATTTTACATAAAATACATAGAGCTAAGTGTAAAATTACAAGTTCCATGTTTTATAATAACTTTAGAAAAAACACAAATAACCCCTTACACTTTATACCCTTTATACTTTATAATATGAACTTTGTTTAAAATGACATAAGTATTAGTATTAGTTTCAGACTTTTATCTATTTAAATTACAAAATTTTGTAAATATGTGAATTAGTTTTAATATTGTTAGTTGTAGACTTTCATCCATTAGAATATTTTTTTAAATAAGGACTCATGTTATTCTATTTAAAAGTTTAATTTATGCGTACACGGGTTTGAATATTAATACTGCTAAATTATTAGTAACGGGAATATAAATATCAAATGGTAAGCACGAGTTACTGTGATATGAAAATAAATATAGGCAATTCTACTTATAACAACAATTTTAACTTCATTAATGCTCATTTATGTGCTACTAAACTCACGTATTTTGTACAACATGATATCAATAGTTAAAGTTAAACAATAACATCAACATCAACCTTAGCATATCTGCCAGTTAAAAACATTATACAAAGCTAATTATAATAATAATAATAATAATAAAAAAAAAAAAAAAAAAAAAAAAAAAAGTTAGATAGTCATTGTTGTCACAATTCGTAAATTCTGGTCTTTTCCCGAACTTTCACATTTACTATTCATTGGTTACTATTCATCAATCACTATTCATCATTTTACTATTCATCTTTTTCGGAGTCAGTTTGTGATTCTGAGAAGCGTTCAAAAATTTTACTATTCATAAAACACTATTCACCTCCGGAGAAAATTTGTCGTTTATGCGTGAGTTGTGTCATTTCTATATACATACGATTATCAACCTAATAAAAGTTATCTTATGAGCTATTATTTTAAATAATTGATCCGTCAATCCCAACTATGGTCCTAACACATTTTTATACTCATAATAATAATAATAAAAATTATATTATTAATTTACCCGGTGTTTTCAAATCAACTGTTACGTTTTCCGGTCAAAGCTTATAACTCCGTCGGTTTGCGATATTTTAACCCGATCATTATTTTAACTTCCAATTCTCATCAGGAATATTATTTTACAATTTTTACAACTTCATTATATTTTATTTTATCTCATTACAATTTATTTTTAGTTAACTCGGTACCCGATAACTCCCAATACACAACTAAAACTAAACATATACATGTGTTTTGAAGACAAGATCATTAATTAGTCCCCAACTTTCTTCCATTTCTTCCACCCTTTTCCCCAAAATGTGGATCTTGTCTACTCCTTCAATAATACATATAACTTAAAAACTACACATTCTCATTCATTTCACAAAATAAAAAGCAAGTAAACTCTCTTTTTCTCTCCTCTTTGTGGTGCTCGGTTCATCAAGAAAAAGAAGAAGAAACCATGGATTTTCCAAGATCAAGTCATTTCCTAGTTCCTTTAGTTGTTCTTGTTTGAGTTTTGAAATAAAAACTCAAGGTTATTAGGTTTTTCATCATCACAAGCTCACTAATCTTTCAAGTAAGTTGTCAAAACCATTTTGATAATTTATTTAAGTTCCTACAATGATCATATGAATTTCATACAAGGTTTACATGCATATGTTAGTATATACCACTCATTTATATATATATATATATATATATATATATATATATATATATAACTTTTGATTCCTAGAAATGGATTATTGTTAGATCCTTGTTAGATCCACTTGATTTATGATGTTTAGGAACCCATGACACCCTAAGAAGGTGTATGGTAAGATTAGACTAGATTTGTGGTGATTGAAAGTGGTTTGGTTGAAGTTGGAACTATATTGGAACACTAGAAATGATTTTTGAAACTATATTTATACCTACTGTCCTTATTTTGAAATCGTGGGAAAATCAGTAGGTGGTGGGTAATTTTTGACCAAAGATTTAGAAAATACTTTCAAAAACGAAGCCGTGGGCGAAAGAACGGATTAAAACGAGTTAATAACGAAGGAGATATGATTTTCCGAATTTAACGACGAAAACTAGTTTTCTGAAAAACTGCTTGCTGATAAACAGTTGTCACGGGCTGTTTTGGGCATAAAACTTGATCTAGCCGTCCCGACTTATCAAAAATATGTTAGTATGTTGTCACACGATTCCGGGAATGTAAAGAACATAGAAAACGAGCTTAAAACGACCAAGATATACACTTTTGAAACTAGGCGAACTATATATATATTTGACAACTTCTAATAGCACATATTCTCTTAAGTTATGGAAACACTATAAATCAACACCAACACTTATTTTCAAACTACGAGTGGTATAGGCTTCATGTGCATGTACATTCATCGCATCCCCTCATAATTTAAGTAGATCGTATCATTCGTTCATTATAGGTCGCGGTTAGAGATCGAACCTCATTTCTGTGTATCCACTTTTGTCATTGTAGCTATTCGCACCAGGTGAGTCATAGCCCCTACTCTTTTAAATTGTTTTGTCAACTTTTTGGGGGAGAATACATGCTCGTTTTTACTTGAACTATTACTTGACTCTTTAAACATGGTTTTGACTTGAACTTTATTATGAACTTATGACTTGTCTTGACCTTTTGAACTTGACTTAAACTTTTGAACTTAATGTATTGTACGTACTATGACCTAAAGTCTCGCCATTTTTGGTGGAGCGTTCTTGACCTAAAGTCTCGCCTTATTGGTGGAGCGTGCTAAAGTCTCTCCTGTTCAGAGCATCCTTAATAATTCTCGCCATGGTGGAGTGACTAATAATTCTTCGCCAGGTCGGCGGAGTGACTAATAATTCTTTGCCTAGGTGGCGGAGTGACTTCAAGTCTCCCTTGTTCGGAGCGACTAATAATTCTTCACCGAGTCGGTGGAGTGACTAATAATTCTTTGCCTAGGTGGCGGAGTGACTTCAAGTCTCCCTTATTCGGAGCGGCCTTGACTTATGTTGTACTATGTGCCTTATTGTGAACTATATTGACCTCATGTGCTTGACTACCAGACATAAACTATTTTAGCAGTGGGTTGTAAACACACAGGTTACAAGTCTCTTATGGCGGGACTTGTAACTGAGTGGATTTACGATGCCTTTGCTGTGTGATCATTTTTCTATATACTTTACTTGTTAAACAAACTCTATGAACTCACCAACCTCGTGTTGACACTTTAGCATGTATTTTCAGGTTTTAACCTATGGCACGCTACAGGAGGTTTTGGCAGGGCATGGCATGGTCATATAAGACTCTGATTATTTATATGGGGACCGTTTTAAACCATTTTAAGGGCCTACTTCCGCACTACTTTTAACGATGTAAATTCAACATTTTGATTAAACGATTTTATTCTAAATAATTAAAGTGAAAACCATTTTTGTACTTGTGTTGTGTTACCGATTGAGTTACACCCCAGCTACACGTATGCTTCCGCTGGACCCGATTTTGGGGGTGTGACAATTGTTTAAGTTAGAAGGTGTTTTTCTTAAATTATATAAAATAAAAAAATGTACGCATTTCAATCTTTATTTGATAACAATCACCTTTTAAATCAAAAAATAATAATAATAATAAAACTATGTAGGTGATAACCTAACTTTATTCATTGACGTGATGTTTCATAAAAAAAATAATAATAATAATAATAATAAAAAAAAAAAAAAAAAAAAACCGTAATAGTTGACCGTTTTAAAGGAATTAAAGTATGTACATGAGAATTATTAAGCAAGCATATATAGTTTTTAATCAGGTTATTACGTTACTATACTGCAATAATGTTATTGAGTTGGTAATCACGGATGTGAGATACCATTCTTCTATACTTATGATTTATGTGTTAACCTCTTTTCGCTTCTCGATAGAATCTGAAAGAGACCTCAACAAAACTTTGGCTTATGTCTTATCTAGCTGGTAGTTTTTAGTAACTTTTTTTTATGGTTTAACCTTTTTGTTATACACGCCAACTTTTAGTATTTTTTTTTTTAATGTTTTATCGAAAACTTCTACACTTAATATTTATGTTTTTGCTATAAACACACTAAGCTATGATAGAATTAGTTGTGACTTGTGAGTTCAGAGGGTTTTTACTAAGCTTCTCAAAAAAGCTTATAGCTTTATCATAAACTTATTGTGTTAAGGTAATTGAATAAGCCAATAAGCACCTTTAATAAGCATAACCAAACACCCCTTTAGTTATAATCTGAAGTTTTCTTATTTGATGTTATAACTAACTATGTTGTTATCCTCACTATAATGCAACATGTGAGTGGTTTTTGCAGTTTTATGATCTTATCACACACACTAAAGTACAATGCAATTTGTTAGGTCACCATTTATGTAAACACAAGTATGATTGATAAAGAAATAAGATGAGAATGAGAGGTGGTTGATTAAGAGACAATATGAAAGGTGAGAGTGCAAGAGTTTCACTAAGATAATCAATTAACCAACAAAATAAAATGTAACATAAGCTTACTATTTATAAGGGAGGAGCTAGGGCAACACACCCTTCCTCCCTTATCCTTTTAACGTGGGCTTTAAGGCCTCTTGGGCTTTAACATGTTGCCCATTAACTTAAATAATAATAAGAAATAATATTTAAGCAACCTATTACAAAATGTAATGACCGAGACTTGACTAAATACTAAAAGTATGATCCCAACAATCTCCCCCTAAGGATCGGTCATCACGGTTGCTTGACGTCTTCATCTTTGTTGTTCACTTGTGACATGTAAAACTCTAGACGTCTTCAAAAAATTGGTTGAATGATAATGAATGTACTTTGCTCTTTGTCTTTGTTCTTTGGTGATGATGTAATGATTGGATTATGAAGTTGTCTGCCGTTCGTCACTCCTGCGTCTGTGGTGGTTGTACGCCATTCCAACATACTCATACATCTTTAGACTTACACTTACAAGAAGTTCCTTTTTCATGCATTGAGATCTTTGTCTTTATACTTTGTAGATTCTTCTAATTGCCGTAGAATCTTTCTTTGAACTTTGTGTTGCTAAGATCTTTGGGGGAGCTTTCTTTGACTTCAAGATGTATGTATGAGCATGTTGGAATCTATCATCATGGAAGTGAGGTACCTGCGAGTAAACAGTTAGCAATAAAACAACCGGTACTTACGGATAAGGAGTTAGAGCTCATCAACAGCATATTGTGAAGATTCCTTCTAATCCTTATCCAGGCCGTTCCCATATCAGATACTCCCGAAGGAGCTTACGAGACCTACTAAGTAGCTCAATGACTGGGTGAGTCGCTGGGGATCACTCCACGACTGTAGACCGTAATGGAACCACCGCAAACACTAAGCGTAACCCTTGTGGGGTTACCGAAGTGACCTGCTGTCAGGGCTGTTTGATGTTGACCCTGGCAGGATTTCCGTTCAATCATTGAGGAATACATAAGTAATCCTCTCATAAACGTTCTCGGCAGATTGCTAAGATCTGCGAAGGACTCGATAGTTTACAACTGATGCCCGTTGATGTAGAACACCAGTTGCAGAAATACTAAGTGTTCCTAAGAGATCTTTGATGTATCTCAAGGCTCTAGACTCTATAAGTGCACACCTAGGTTTCTTATGCGGAGACTGGGGATGAGTCTCCTGCTTTAATATCAACCGTCTCTAAGAGATAGGTCGATAGGTTACGTAGGTTCCCCGTGAGAATGAAACAAGCTCTTTTAAGAGAACTTGAGTGGTTAAGAAGGTTTAGTGCATTGCGTCACTGGGTCCATGACGACTTAATCTTCAATACCGGCGTCGCCTTAGCAACAACCAGTAGCATACGTATTGAACCCGGTGTCTGCCCTAAGGTTGAATCATCTGGAGGGCTATTTCTTTTCACCCTTTTCTTTACTTTTCTTTTTAATTCTTCAACTCCTTCTTTCCCTTTCATTCATTTCTCCTTTTTTCGTATCATACCTAAGGACTTCTACTTCTAACTAATGGTGATGTCCTTGGGTAGATCCCTCCGGCTCTGGCGGATCATAGGACGGTTATTCCTATCTTAATCACCTTATAACTCCGACAGTAGCCAAGAAACCTTTGATAGAAAATCTCTCAAAGTGTTGGTGATAATCAAATATTTTGGTTAACACTTTGAGAGTTTTGCGTACACTTTTGAAGGGCTCCCCCTGCACATGTGCTCATAAGTATTTAATAAATTTGCACATGCGGGAGGAGCAGGCACTTTTGAATTGATCCACTTTTCGCGAACAAGACCGATTCGAGACACGCTTACATCACCAGTTAAGCTGGCTTGAAGTTATTACCCGGCCTGGTCAAGTCCACAGAAAGTTTCTCGAGACGGTACATTTCTACTAAGACATATCCTTTTCGAGACACGCTTACGTGGTTAGTTAAAGAGTTCCATTGTCAGCTTTTAGGTGACAGCTAGCTCTAATAACTAACTTGATGTTATTACCCGTCGAGGATAAGTCTTTTCGATATTACTAACATTTATTGTCTCGTCAATTCCTGGGTTCATTCTGAGTCTAGCTCGCACATGGTACAACTTTTAGCTTTGACTTCGTATATTTTAATCACTTTTTCATTTTCTCCCCCTCAAAAATAGCATATAAAATGATGTTTTTGACAATCTTTTTAGATTAAAATATGCCTTTTGAGTCTTACGGGGAGATTCACCAAGAACTTTTTGATTTTAAGCAAAGTATTTTGTTTTTGACAAGTGCTCCCCCTCAACAAGTGATTAGGTCTTATTGAGGTGAAATACTTGTCCTTTTGAGCAGATTTGTGAAAAAATCATAAATGTTTGATTAATTCTACTCAAAAGTAAGAAGCCTTCGCTCCTTATATCAGGATTGAGGCACTGATGCGTACCTCAGGGTCCTTTCTTTACAAGATCGGGTTGTACACTGATATGCGTGCACAAACCATTGTGAAGTAAATTATTGACAAATCAAATCAAATTCTTACAATGATCTACCAATCAGGCCTCTGAAATGTCAGCACCGGAAATTTGGATCTGCCTCCCACATAACTCTCCAACCTTCGGAACTGATCCCTGCGCTTCAATCTGTTCTCAATCCTTAAGATGAATCTGCGAGCATCCCGGGCTTCATTGGTGTTCCATCTTTTGGATTTTCCCAGTTCAATGTCATTAACTCTGCCTTTGATCCCATCTCTGACGAACTTAAGAGTTTCATCACAGAACTTATGAATTTCTTCATAACCCATAAAGCAGTTGCGACCGTTAACACTTCGGTAGGTGAACCCAAATGGTCGTCTGATCAAGGAGTATTGAGGTAGATGTTGAAGGTCGGGGATATCAAACAGGTTTGGTTTGGTGAGATTGAGCTTCTTCTGGTAACTTTCCACTCCTAACTGAAGATCTTCGACTCTTTCTCTAACGACTATCTGCCTGATAAAGATGAGTAGAGCTTGGATAAAGGCAAGTTGCATCTTTTTGGGCAAGCCACAGAGTTTTCCTTGAACTTTGAGCAAGTACATGTCTTCAATGTCGTTGAGACGTAGTCGTGGAAAGTCAGACTCGGAAATATCGTACTCCTTTTCATCAAATCTTTTAAGTGTGATTTTGCTGAGGAAGGGGTACCCAAAGTGAGTGACAGTCGAAATAAATTGAATCGAGACGATCTTCAAATCACTTTCTACTTCACCCATCGTTTGGTTAAGTCTGCTGCTTCGATAGTATTGTGCCCGGTTGTCTGGCCAGTGATGAATACCATAAAGTGCATTCCGGTCATATTCAACAATTTTGTCGACGAATAGTGCTGAAGCTTCTTCTTCGATGGCATTGTTGAGATATCGAGCTGCAGGGAGAAAGGCGAGTGAGGTAACGTACTTCTTTTCGATCTTGCTGCCAAGTCTTAGAAATTCCAAGTCTGTGTTGTAGAAGAACTTGTACGGGATCTTTGGTTCCTTAGGCTTCCCAATCATTGGTAGTGGTTTGGACCAGTCAGTAATGTAAGGTGCGGTTTTCTTTGTGACCGGATCGACATATGATTCAGGATTGATCCAGTCAATATTGCTTGACATAGCTCGAGCAATATTTTCCAGATGGTATTCGAGCTCGATTGAGTTAGCAGACCGATCTTTCAGAAGATTGAAAGCATCATTTTTGATTCTTCGCAGCTCTTTCTTATTCATCTTTTTCATTTTAAACTTTTGCTGAATCATTTGAGCATATTCCACTGTTCGACCATCTTGAGGTTCATGATTGTCTTCCAGTGGTGGTTGCGAACTGATCATCTTCTCAAACCAGGAGTATTCGGCACTATTGTCTTGGTCTAGCCAGTTAAGGACGGTTTTGGGTTTCTTTGGTTCGGTGCCTTTTGATGAGGTGTCTGGTGTGGGTTGATGATGCTTTCCTTTCTTATCGTTCTTCTTCTTAGGAGACGGTTCTGGAACTTCATCGGGTTGAGGTATGTCGTCACCACCGGTGTATACGAAATGGTCGTGTGCCTTGGGAGCAGAACTTGATGCTTTCGGTTGTTGTGAGGAAGTTGTTGTGGTAGGAGGGATTACCGGTGATTTGTACTGAGATGAGGGTCCTTCGGCTTGTTTCTGTTTCTTTGCCTGAGAATTAGGATCCCTGTCTTCATCATCTCTTTGACGTTTCAGCTTATCGGCCTCTGTGCTGCAAGACTCTTTGTTCATTTTGTCTTTCAGTGCTTCCAGGACTTTTGCTTCTTCAGGAGTCAAGGTGAACTTGTTTGCAAGCTTTTCTAGGAGTTGAGCTTCCAAGTCATCCAGAGAAAGTCCTGGTAGAGGAGCAGTGGACTTGTCGGCACGAAGAGTGAAGGTTGTTGATCGGATAACTTTCTTTACTGCTTGCTCAGCGAACTTGGTGAGTTCGTCTCTCATTGGTGCCAGTAGATCTTTCAGCTCAGCCACTAAGTGTTGTGCCATGTATTCCTGTGCTTGAGCTGCTAGTGCGGCTTCCAAGTTCTCTGTTACGTCTTTAGCTAGGAAAATGTCAACCTTATCTTGTAGCTCTTTGACGTTCGTGTTCAGCTTAGATAGTTCAGCAACCTGGGTTGCAAGTTTAGCAACCTGTTCTTCTAGTTTGCTTCTCTTCTTATCATGCACTCTTTTGAAAGCAGACTTGAGTAGTTTGGATGCAGCAGAGGCTTTGGAGCTCGGTTTCTTGATTGATTTGCCATGTGTTGATTCAGATGCAGGAGGTGATGACTGTGATGATTCAATAATGGTGGTTGTGTCTTTGACATCTCCTTTCTGTAGTTCGGGTAGTACAACTTTCTTATCTTTGGCTGCTGCTTCTTTCACCCTAAGTTCTTCTGCCAGTTTTTCAGCTTCAGCTTTCTGTCTTAGTTCTTCAGCAACCCTGGCTTCTTCATCTTTCTTTAGTTTTTCTTCAGCCAGCTTATCAGCTTCGGCTTTAAGCCTTAGTTCTTCAGCCAGCCTGGCTTCTTCTTCATTCTTAGACTTTTCTTCAGCCAGTTTGGCTGCCTCCTCTGCTTTCCTGCTCTCTTCCATTCTGATCGTTTCTTCCAGTTTAGCTTGAGCAATCTCTTCAAGTCTGGCCTCTTCAGCTTCTTGTTTTCTTTTCAGTTCCTCTTCCTGAGCTCTTTCTCTACGCTCCATTTCTTCCATAGACATAAGTCTTGGAGCATCGGTATCCATAGGATCTTCCTCTTCTTCCTCTTCCATAGTCATATCAATGTCGGTGGGAGACACTGAGAGATTATCATAAACAACTAAGTCTGAGGAGATTCCTGTGGTAGGCTCAGGAATGCTACTAGACCCGCCAGCTTCGGTGGTCTGAGAGAACACTGGAGGTGGAGGTTGATCAGCATTGAATGTATCAATTCGGCTGTGAAGGAGACCGAGGTTGAGAGCCCGTTCATTTTCTTCTTCGACTGAAAGGCCTTCAGGCTCTTGTACAGCTGTAACTGGTTCCTTCATCTTTTTTCTTCTAATCCTTTCTTCTTCCAAAATTGTTTGAGCTTTGGTGAATGGACGTTGATAGAGGTGTGCGGGGGATTCAGCATAATCAGCAGATTCGTCAATAATATTATCCCAATCTTCGAACGTCAAATCCTTATCGTCAATTTCATCAAGATTGACTTTCTTGGTGATATTGGCATAGGCTTCACTGTAAATAGGACCTTCGTCGGATTCGGTTTGTTCAGAGTCAGCAGGTTTTGGAGAAGGTGGAGGTGAGGGAAACCAGCCAGGTTCAGCAGTAGGTTTCTTTGCAGGAATTCTGACCTTAGATGATGGCTTTTTCTTAGGTTTGGACTTAGTAGAACTTTCTGAGCTGCCTGATTTGCTAACTTTCTTACCTTTCTTCTGCATGTATGAAGGTAGAGCAGCTTCGTCCAAGAACCCAACTTTCTCTGCTTCAATGGCTTTTAGGTAGTACTTGTAGTTATTGCCAGCCTTGACTTTGTCAGTTAAGAGGCTATCTGGAAGTTTCTTTCCCTGTTTCCTTGTACTTGTATCCATTCTCTTGATGACCTTCAGTGTGTCCTCATTCTTGTATGTGTGCTGAAACTCATCATTCAATCTTTGAGGAATGTCATCATATTCATGGAGGAAGCTTGCAATAAGAAGTTTGGTGAAACGGACGAAAGGAATATTGGTTGTCTTGCGGTGTATGTGCCACACAATATCTTCCCAGATAATGCTGGCATAATCAACCTTCTTGACATTAGCAATAGCCCAGAACAGCCTGAGATGTTGGAGCTTAGGGTGTTCATGGCCTGTGTCTCTGCCAGATAGTGACTTGGCAATTATGATGTAGAGAGTTCTCCAAGGCTGTGGAAGAAATCTGATATTGACCCTAGAGTGACTAGTAATGACCCCTTCAGACTCATCATACCCAATGTCTCTCAGCCATTCTATCAATTCTTCTTCAGTGGGAACTTGGTCATACTCTTCATTCGGTTCAAGTTCGGGAAGTCCAAGAGCACTACGGAGAAGATCCTTGTCGACCGTGACTTGTCTCATGTGAAGCATACAAGTAAAGGACTCTTCCAGGAGGTCCAGGTGGATTGTGTGCCAAAACTGATGTATGTAGAAGCATGCCACTGCAGCAGATTTGGTGAGTAGAACTTTGCACGGGTGATAGATGAGAGCATCAACAGCAACAAGGCAAGAAGACTCATTGCATGTCAGTTTGTTGAAGTTGACTCTTAGGTTGTTCTTTCCAATCTTCCTGGAGTAGTTTTCAGGAAATGTGTCTTCCCATGCACGAATGGGTTCAGGTTCTGGTCCGTATGGGATGTCATTGTGTTCTGCCATCTGAATTGATCATAAACACACAAACATGGCAATTGTTGATGATGTTAGTATAAGCATTCATTAAGCATGTGTTCATATAGATTATCATGTTTTGATGATGATCAGTGGGGGTTTGTGTGTGTTAAAACTTATGTTATGTGACAAACTTGAGTTATTTTACTTGTTAGAAACATAAAACAATTCAATTCCAACCAAAGTTTATCATTTACAACAAGTTACACATTGGAAATTTCCAACACTTAGAAAAAATTTGGAATTTTGACAAGTTTACGCGTAAGTAGTTGTTTTACGCGTAACCTGACTTAAGCGTAAGATAAGAAATAAGGCGTAAGTGCAAAATCTACGCGTAAGTTAGAACTTTACGCGTAAAATGAAACTTACGCGTAAGATCAATTTTATGCGTAAGATAGGTCTTATGCGTAAAAATTGAAGTTACGCGTAGGATTTCCCTTAGGCGTAAATTGTAACTTATGCGTAGGTAATGACTTACGCGTAAGTTCTAGACTTATGCGTAAGATCAGAACTTATGCGTAAGAACAATTTTATGCGTAAACTGTGTCTTATCCAAGACACAATTTGTCCACGTGTCGAATCTTACGCGTAAGATTCAATCTTACGCGTAGGATGAACATTTAACGCGTAAAATCGTCATTTCCAGAAATTCACCTTTTGAAATTTGAGTTATGAGTTTCCTGAAAGTGCACAAACATTACCACTGATCAAACATCAATCCAATACACTTATATCATACATTTTAACATGTAAATATGCCTAATAACACTTAACGCGTAAACACGCATGAACACTCAATCACATCATTAATCAAAAGTGTTTCTGGGTACGATTAAGCATGGGGCAATTGACATAAACATCATAAGGATCATATGTTTCAAATAACAACACAAATTATCCACCCAATCTTAAGATTGAATCTGCTATTGACCTACGAACCCTAAACCTTAGATTCAAGAGCAAAAACATGATTAAGATCTAATTCAACCACATTCAAATGATCCTAGGCATACACAAACACTATCCCCATCACTAATATCAATCCTATAGCACAAACTCAAGAACCCCCAATTCATACGCATGAACCCTAATTCACCAAATCACTCAGATGATGATTCTGGGTGAGATTGGAGTTAACTAACATGTTTAATATCATCATAAGAACAAATCCCATCACCAAATTCAATCATATCATCACATCTTTCTGGGTTTTGAATTTTACGCATAACTCAAGAACAAATTAATCTATTGTGATTGATGTAACCGTTGGATTGTTGTAAAATTAAAAACCTATGTTAAGAATTATGATCAAAACATGTTACCTTCTTCAGATTAGATGCAAGATTCTTGGATTAGTTCAATGATTAGTGGCCGTTTGATTTGGTTGGTGAAAGAGTATTAAATGTGTTTGGTGAAAAACGTAAATGTGAATGGTCAAAGAGGGTTTTGACTGTGGTGAATTCAATTTTCATGTATTGACACTTTTAGTCCCTTAACCCTAACTAATATTCAAATTAAATGCTAACATACTTATCCACATATAACATTCGTTAGTCAACACCACGATATGACAAGAACAACTTGTCATACTCCCCCTCGACCTTGGAATCATGGTAAAATTAACTGGTTTTGATCAAGGAAAGTAACCCGAAATCCTTTTGAATCAACACTCAAAATTTTATTAAATTTTGAAAAAACTGTAAATGTTTTCGGTAAAATGCAAGTATATAAAAGGTAAAATAATTTTTAGAAATTAATTAAAAAAAATGTTACTTTTCCTCCCCCTCAACACTAATTTTAAATGATTGAAGACTTTTTAGAAAAAATAGTGTTGAAAGAGTTTTATACTTGCTTTTTTTTTTTTTTTTTTTTTTTTTTTTTTTTATGTTTTAGAGAAAAAAATATTTACAAAGATAGTTTTGATGTTTGACAATCACTTGTGTTTTAAAAACTTTTCCAGATCCTCTGGAGTCAAACATCGCATACCAATTTGGTGAACTAAACTAGCAAACCTGGATGGTGCCAAGGATTTGGTAAGTAAGTCCGCCAATTGGTACTCAGTTCCAACAAAATAAAGCTCAACTGTACCCCTTTCCACATGCTCTTTGATGAAATGATATCGGAGATCGATGTGTTTGGATTTGCAATGATGCACAGTGTTGCAGGAGATAGCAATTGCACTCTTTGAATCACAGTAGATAGGAATCCTGTTGAACAGGTAGCCATAATCCTTAAGTTGTGATCGCATCCAAATGACTTGAGCACAACAAGCGGACATGGCTACGTATTCAGATTCTGTAGACGACAGTGAAGTGCAGTCCTGCTTCTTAGATTGCCATGACACAAGTTTGTCTCCGAGAAATTGTAATCCACCAGATGTACTTTTGCGTGTGTCTAAACATCCTGCATGGTCAGCATCTGAAAAAGCAATTAGTTCAAAGCCAGAATCCTTCGGATACCAGATCCCCAAGTTAATGGTTCCCTTTATGTATCGAAGGATTCTCTTGACCTCACTGAGGTGTTTTTCAGTTGGTCTGGACTGATAGCGGGAGCACATGTAGACAGCAAATACTATATCAGGTCTACTAGCTGTGAGATACATGAGGGACCCAATCATACTTCGGTATTTGGTAGGGTCAACTGGAGTCCCATGTAAATCAGCATCTAGTTTTGTGGTATAGCCCATTGGTGTATTATAGGTATCACAAGACATCATTCCATATTTCTTTAAAATTTCAAGAGCATATTTTGATTGATTTACAAAAATTCCACGGGGTGATTGATGAACTTGTAGTCCTAAAAAGAACGAAAGTTCACCCATCATGGACATTTCAAAATTATCTTTCATTAATTTTGCAAAATCATTAGAGAAACTTCTTTTTGTTGAGGCAAAAATGATGTCATCGACATATATTTGAACAACAAGTAAGTCCTCCCCGTAGGTTTTAGTAAACAGTGTGGGATCCACCGATCCTTTAGAAAACTTATTGGCCAGTAAGAAAGTGGACAGTTTGTCATACCACGCCCGTGGGGCCTGCTTGAGTCCGTAGAGAGCCTTTTTGAGTCGGTAGACGTGATTAGGACGCTCAGGATCAACGAAGCCTTCAGGTTGGCTGACATAAACTTCTTCACGGAGATCTCCATTAAGAAATGCTGTTTTGACATCCATTTGGAAGACTACCATGTTCCGGTGTGCAGCATAGGCCAAAAAGATCCGAACAGCTTCATGTCGAGCCACTGGAGCAAAGGATTCAGCAAAATCTAGACCTTCCAGTTGAGAGTATCCTTTTGCTACCAGACGTGATTTGTTCCGTATGACAGTTCCTTCAGCATCAAGCTTATTCTTCCATATCCATTTTAACCCAATGACAAAGACTCCGTCAGGTCTTTCAACTAATTCCCAGACTTCTAATCATATGAATTGCTGAAATTCCTCTTGCATAGATTCAATCCAGTTGTCATAAGTCATTGCATCTTTAATGTTCTTGGGTTCTTCATGACAAACTGTGAGTGCGTAGATGCAAGTTTCTCCATCTGTGTGAAGTCGTTGTCTTGTCATAACTGGTGCATCTGGATGGCCAATAATATGAACTAGAGGATGGTCTCGGGTCCATTTGTGTGTTGAAGGGTGTAGTTGATATGTATCTCGCATGTTGGCAGGATCCAAGTTGCGTGTTGACGACTCAGCTATATCAGGAACTGTAGTAGCTGGTGCAAACGGATTGAAGAACGCATCAGGATCATGCTCTGCGGATTGTGGAACTGATAGTGGTGTTGGATCTTCAGCTGAGTGGCGGGAGTTAGAAACAGTTTGTTCTACTGTAGATGGTGAAGCAATTGGAGGACCGTCTCTCTCAACAGTTGTTGAAGTTTGTTGAGGTGAGTCTGGTACTTGAATATTGTCAGGTTGAGCAGCGGAATTTGGTGGGACCTCAGTAGGACGGTATTCAATTGTGTCATCAAACAGTGGAGCAAACAAGGTTTCCAATTCTTTGCGGTTGAGTGGCAATGGTTCAGCCGAAGATGCCTGAGAGTTAAGACGGTTAAATTCGGGTCCTAAGCTGTGTTGCTCAGAAGCCATTTGTGTGAGCTCATCAAAATTAGCGTGAATGGTTTCTTGAATTTCTCTAGTACGACGATTCCAAATCCGAAAACCTTTAGAATTTTCACAATATCCAACGAACACTCCGATGTCAGCTTTTGCCTTAAGTTTACCTAAATCATCACGATCATTTTTCGGATAACAAAGTGCTCCGAATACATGAAAGTAATCGATGTTTGGTTTCCTTTTGTGAACAATTTGATATGGTGTTTTGCGATGGCGTTTTTTGATCATGCAACGGTTTTGAGTATAACATGCAGTTGAAACAGCTTCCGCCCATAAGTAATCTGGTAATTGAGCATTAATCAACAAAGTTCTAGCAGCTTCCACTAATGTCCTGTTGCGTCTTTCAACAACTCCATTCTGTTCTGGGCTTCTAGGAATAGATGTTTGATGTTCAATTCCCACTTTCTCATAATAAGACCTAAGTGTTTGATTCTTGAATTCAGTTCCATTGTCAGTTCTGACTATTCGGACCGTATTGCGTAACTGAACTTGAATTTTAGTGAGAAAGGTGATGATCATTGAAGGAGCCTGATCTTTACTTCGTAGAAAATAAACCCAAGTCCATCTGGAAAAATCATCCACGATTACAAGAATGTAGCGTTTACCGTTGATACTTTGAACACGCATTGGTCCACACAAATCCATATGAAGCAGTTGTAGAACATGATTCGTACTGTGCTCAGGTTTAGAAGGGAAATGAGCACGAGTACTTTTACCTTGTTCACAGGCTGGACATAAGTGATCTTTGGTAAAGCGGAATCTTGGAAATCCCTCAACAAGTTTATAACGAGCAAGGTCAGTCATAGTTTTGAAATTCAAGTGTGAAAGACGTTTGTGCCATAACCAAGATTTAGTAGATTCTGCTTTGGAGAGAAGACATATCGGAGATGTTGCAATCATATCTGACATTGAGATTGTATAAAGATTGGAGCCACGGGAGCCGGACATAAGATCGTTTCCTTGTAAGTCACGAACAAAGCAAGTTTTCTCACGAAATGCAACTTCTAGATCCCCATCACAGAATTGACCAACAGAGAAAAGGTTGTGTCCAAGGCCTTCCACATAATAAACACGGCTTATTTCGATACTCCCACTGATAAAGTCACCATATCCCATGATTAGAGCGTAATGATCATTCCCGAATCTGACAGTACCAATGAACTTTGAAACAAAGTTGTGTAACAGTTTGAGATTGCCTGTCATATGTCGGGTGCATCCGCTATCAACAATCCAGAGAACAATCTGCACCACCTGCATCACAAGAAGAGGACACGGATGAAACAGAAGTAAGGGTGGAACCCAAAGAAACTGCGGGTTCCAGTTGGTTAGAAGCACAAGTATTCAATAATTTAGGAATCCATATAAAATCAGGTTTGTGTTGTAACCAACGTTGCCAATTCCAACTAGTTCAAGCTTTCTTAATGGTGTATTCACTAGTGTTTGGCTGATTCCTAGACTTGTTCTCTGCACCTATGGGGGTAACATCAACTTCACTAGAAACCGTAGAAGGCGGCTTTCCTAAGATAGACTTAGAGGCAGTAGTGGGCCTAGAAGGAATGCGTGTCCTACGTTTCTTATGATGATGAAGTAGAGAATTAGCTATACATTTAGTATGATCACCAGATGAAACGCTTTTACGACAAAACACACAAGATGCATTAACATTCAAAACATTTAAAGGTACATCATTCGTTACATTTAGATTTTGATTAGAATTTGCCAGATTAGAATCTAAATCCGATGCAACATGAGTATTATTCAAATTCCTAAGGTGATCTTCTACTCCTTGAGCTTCTAGTGATCCTCTCTTACGTTGCCAGAGCCTATTCTTCTTTTTACTTTGTCGCTTGGGTCTGCTAACGCTATTAGGGGAGACTAGTCCTGTAGAAGTGGAGTTATCAACATTAGTAATTTGAATAACCTTTCCTTTATTAGTTTTGTCTAATTTATACATTCCTGGTGCGATCACCGTGGTGTCAACCATCTTTCCTTTTTCAAGTATCTTTATTTTCTCTTTTAACTCAATGATGATGTGATTCTTATCCTGAATGTTTGACTCAAGTATGCCATTGCAATATTTACTGTCGATGTGGTTTTGTAGAAATTCGGCGTTTTCAATTTTTAAATCCGCAATTTCTTGTTCGTATTTGAGACACAAACTTTTGAAAGACTCATTGTTTTTGCAAAGCTGACAAGAGTTTGAAATGGTATGACTTTGAAGTTTTAATTCCATTTTAAGACTCTGAGATTGACACCATTCAAGCCTCTGTTTGAGTTGACAAATTTCTTTTGAAAACTGTTTTGTCACATCATCATTCTTTTTTCTCAGATTATCATTCTCATGTTTCAGTGTCTCAATTTCCTCATTCAACAAGTTATTATCAACACAATGATCATGCTTAAGCATAGAAGTACCAGATTTATAGAGATCATTCATGATAACAGATAAAATATCAGCACAGAGAACTTGTTCCAAGAGTCGATCAGCATCATTTTTGAAAACTTTAGTTTGTAACTTTTGAACCAAAATCTCATTTTCAGCAGTATCAAAAACGTTTATCATATTTTTGACCTCCTTTTGAAGTTCCTGATCCCAACGTGTAGCACAGAGACGGAGGTGTTGAACAATTGGTTTCATTTGTTTTTGAAAAATATCTCTCTTTTCTCGCTCGTAAGCGGATTGAAAAGTTTCAATTTTTATTTCAGAATTGCGTTCAATTGTTTCCTCCAAAATATCGATGTCTTCCATAAAGGTTTTGAAATAATTTAAGACACGACATTTTGGTAAACGTGAAAGTTCACCGGATGATGGTAAAGGACCATTTACTTGTGCTACAGTTTGGACAGGGGCCTCATTGTGAGATGAAACATACGACTCTTCGATAAACCATGATTTCTCAGGTAAATCCTTTTGAGTAACGAACTTGACTGGATTTTTTGAATAGTAATATGGTGTGCAATATTCAACATTACTCATTTTTGACCGACTCTCATCTTCAAGTTCTTCTTCTTCCTCAGTGTCAAAAACAACAGCACGCACAATCGTATTATCAAGCAAATAGTCCATACTGTAAATTTTTGGAACATCTTTGAATGCATTGTGAAGAAACATTGAATTGTAATCGCCAAGTGCAAATCCAGTACCGGGTCTCGGTTTTAAAGTAAATTTCTGAATTGTTGTGATAGAGTTCCCGTGTTTGTAAACAATGTTACGAAATTCTTTCAATTGTTTTTCAAGATCAACAATATCACCGAGTAAGTCATCTATATACTTCCTTTTTCGTATTTTATGTTCACAAAAATCTTTTTGACAACTTGACAATTCTGTTTCTGTTTTTGAAAGTTCAGTTTGAAGACGTTCGACTTGTATTTTCAATTCACTCTTTTCACTTTCGAGTTTTGAAATCAACTTTCCGTTTGACTCGATTAAATCATGCATTTTGCGTTGAAGATCTTGTTCTTTGTTGTATGAATCGTGAAAAGCTTTTTCAAAACTTATTGCATTTTTAATCTTGTCTTCCTGATTAGAAAGCTGAATTTTATAACATTCAATATCTCTTGCAAGTGACGCATTTTGTTCTTTCAAAACTTTGTTTTTCTCGTTGCATTTTGCTATTTGAACTTGTTGAGCATCCAGTTGTTTAGATAACAATATGAGATCAGGGTCTGGATCAAATGATGGTTCATGTTGTTCGAAACGATCATGTTTATCATTCTCAATAGGATCATCAAATGAAACAACTGTGTCATCATCAAATATGACAACTGTGTTTATTTGTTCATCTTTATGAGATGATGAAGATGATTTAGATGGAACAACTTGCGCCATATCTGATTCATAAGCAGAAGGTGAGACTATTTCATTAATAAAGCATTCATTGAGGTCATGTACCTGAGACAAGCCGTCAGTGTCATACACTGGACCTGAATCATTGAGCATAAGTTCCTGCATGTTGGCCATAAGCATCACAGCAGCATTGGCTTCCAGATCTTCCATGTCATCATCGTTGTTCACATTTGCCATGAAGTTGTTGTCCTGTTCAGGGAAATGTCCATCTTTTTCATCCTGAAGAGCCATGAGTAATGCCTGCTTGTGAAACTTACTACCCCGAGTTCTCGGTTTAGGACATGCTGTAGCAATATGACCTTGTTCATTACAATTGTAGCACCAAACTGCATTCCCTGAGTTGGAGTTCCTTGTAGCAACTGAGTCAGACCTTTATTGAGAAGATGCTGAGTTGTTCCTGAAACCTCCATTGTTACCAAACCTCTGACCATTCCCATAACTTCCTGAAGAACTTCCTGATCCAGATCTGCCATAATTTCGATTCTGAATTTCCACTCGTCCATCATTGACAACAACTTGATTCCTGGTGTTTGAAGATGAACGTTGACGGTTGTTAGTTTTGTTGGAGAATTTACTGAAAGCACGAGCAATAAGAGCAAGTCCCTGATTCAACGTATTAAAGTCATCATCGTCATCATCATTGCAGTTGGAGTAGTACACAGCATCATTGTTGTTTGACGGAACAAGTTGAGTAGAAGAATCTTGTGGAGATGAATCATAAGGGACCATTAGGTTCGAGGTGGAAGATTGTGGATAACTGAAGTAGTTCTGCTCTTGAACATATGCATGATTTGACATTTGTGGTTGAGCATAGTTAGATTGAGCTACGAGAGCCAAAGAATTTGGTGTTGAAGTTGGTGTGTATCCTCCTCGTAGAGCTCGATCTTTTTCCACTTCAGGTTCGTGGTGTTTCAGAAAGTCATACAACAAGCCATATGGAGCATCATGAAGATTCTTCGTTTGACGAACAAATGTCACATATTTATGCCAATCAGGGCCAAGACTACCAACAAATTTGGAGTTCACAGCGATCCTTGGTACAGTGATTTTGTGACGTTCCAGATCATTGACTACATTTGTGAAACGATGATAGTAGGATTCAAGTGACTCTCCAGGTTCAATTGTGATGTCAGTGTATTCCATGTAAAGCTTGGATTCCATGTCATCTTTATTCAATTGAGTGCCTTCCATGAGGAGATGAACGTGTTCCCACATAGCTTTGGCTGTTTTCTGAGCATCGACACTGCGATAGATCGGATTGGGTATACCTTGAAGTATATAAGCCATTGCATACTGATCAGCTTCACGATGTAGTTTCTGTTCTTCAGTGAGTGCAGTTTCTGGAAGGGGTCTATCACCAGGAGGACGTGGAGGATCAGCATTAGGATCACCAGCTTCAAATCTTGTTGGCCACTCAAATGGTCCTTCAAGTATCACTTGCTTTAAGAAGTGCCCATGAGGTTTCTTTAGTTCAAGAAAGCGTAGGAATCGACTTGACCATTGCACATAGTTACCAGGTGTTAGCATTGGAGGTGTTTCAAGTGATCCTGCCTCATGTCGGGATTGTTGAGTTGTAATAACTTCACACATTCTGTCAAACCAGTGAGGTTGTTTGGAGGAAAACTGAGTGTTTTGTTGTGGCACTTGATATGGTTGTTGTTGAGGAATGAGCTGTTGCTGCATCATCAGGTAATGTTGTTGTGGATTGTATTTAGGAGGTTGTTGATTCATTATGTGCGGAAGGTATTGTTGTTGCTGATACTGCTGAGGTTGTTGTTGCTGATGCTGCTGAGGTTGTTGTTGCTGAGGATAAGAGTGAGGGAAGTAGTGATTAGGTGGTTGAGACATCTTAGAACACTTGTGTAGAAATGGATCTTTGTAGAAGATTGAAATGCACGTTCCTTTGTGAAAGTAGCAAAATCCTTGGGGTAAGTATAAATCTTACGCGTAACTTAATCTTACGCGTAAACTTTAAGTTATGCGTAAAGAGTAGGTTTATGCGTAAACTTTCAAGTTTATGCGTAAGTTTCCTCTTTACGCGTAAGCTTATGCTTATGCGTAAGTTTAGACTTATGCGTAAGGTTGAAACAACCAAACAAATCTTTCAAACTTATCCAAGCTTGAAAGATATCCGTAGTCGAAGTATTCCACTAACTTATCCAAGCTAGGGAAGTACTGAGTCACCGTAGCACAAGAAGAAGATCGTTGATGAAGCTTACGCGTAAACTCTGGCAAGTTACGCGTAACTCTGACTTACGCGTAGAATTCAACTTATGCGTAGGATTTAAGGCGTAGAGGAGCACGTTACGCGTAGGATCAGGGTTTTGGCAAATATTACGCGTAAGAAAAGGGTTTTGGCCTATTTTACGCGTAAGAAAAGGGTTTTGGCTTATTTTATGCATAAACCGACCAAAAAACACTTTAGACAGCTGGAAATAGTACTTTTCCGACCACTTTACGCGTAAAACGTACTGTTCACCTTAAATAATGACATTTGTGAAGAGAAAATGCTTAAAAATAAGGTACTTTTGATCAAATAACTTCACCAATACTTAGAAAAACTTAACTTTATGAGATGTAACTACCAAAAACTAGTTTTCCAATATCAAAGAAGCTATAAAACCTAAAAAAAACCTTAAGAATCACAACTTTATGCAACAACTAAGCTTCAAATCACTATATCAACCTTGAAACTTGTCCAAGCTTCAAGATTTGAGTGAAAGAAACAAAGAAAAATGCAAAAAGATGAAGAATAAGCACCAAATCCCCACGTAACCAAAAGAAATACACTTCAAACTTCTAGTAGGCGAATGATACCACTTGTTAGGTCACCATTTATGTAAACACAAGTATGATTGATAAAGAAATAAGATGAGAATGAGAGGTGGTTGATTAAGAGACAATATGAAAGGTGAGAGTGCAAGAGTTTCACTAAGATAATCAATTAACCAACAAAATAAAATGTAACATAAGCTTACTATTTATAAGGGAGGAGCTAGGGCAACACACCCTTCCTCCCTTATCCTTTTAACGTGGGCTTTAAGGCCTCTTGGGCTTTAACATGTTGCCCATTAACTTAAACAATAATAAGAAATAATATTTAAGCAACCTATTACAAAATGTAATGACCGAGACTTGACTAAATACTAAAAGTATGATCCCAACACAATTTGTTGTGTGCGTTTTTAGAAGAGGATGAAGTATCAACACATGATTGTCATGGAAGGATTTTCTACGCCTGCTCAAGGTATGAATGTATAATTAAGTTGAGTTGCTGATTTAGATAATACATGAATGTATTTTAATGTACCAAAGATGTATTTTAGTGCATATATGGGGAATTTTATAGTAGGAATTCTTAGCAGGTGTCTTTGAATGAGTTAATAAAACTTAGCAGGTGTTTGCTGTCATTAATAACACTATGGGTATCAATCAACGGTCTAAAATATAGGTGTCTTTTACCTTGATGATCTAGGCCAATTGTAAAGAAAGTTGCACTAAAGTGAAAGGTCGGTAAGGATTCAAATAATCCTAAAAGACTTGCGAATGTACTCTTTGTCATTTTCTTCATGCATTTATAATTTACTTATACAAGTAATTATAATTTCCTTATATAGTTCGGTCTTAGAAAAAATTATTTTTATACACTAAGACATAAACATAAGATTAAATTTGAGTTTTACCCATCACATCTTTTTTTGTTTCTCTTTATATAATAAAGAAGCTATAGTGTAAGCATCTATGCTAATTTGGTAATTTTAAGATCAAACATGAGAAGTAAATAGCATAAACTTATGAAAATGCTATTTTTCAAACAAAAATATACATTAGTAAATATGGTATGATAGTTATTCATAATCAAAAAAATGAATCAATCTTCAAAACTATCTAAATATGCTACATATTTTAACGAAAATATAAGTAAAAGAAATACCACGATTACAAAACATATCGTACATTGATAGCATGGGTTTGCAAAACTAAAAGCATATATCACTAAAATGTCATGTAAGTCAAGTATCATCATGTGATTTTGCTTGAATAATAAAATATAATTTTTAACTCAAAAGCATTCTTCTAAAATAATAGGTAGATTATAACATATATATATATATATATATATGATTTTTATTTTTAGTCCACCAAGTAAAACCAATTGAAGCATGTTAAGAGATTCATTTCTTAATCGATAATAATATATAATCAAAACGAAATTTTAAAAACCCTGTGCACGATAACTAGTATTATACTTTGGGATCTCATGTTATAACTTTGATAATATTTATCGAATGAAAAATTTTCAAAACGTCTTATGTAGAGTACGTTTTCTATAACTTGTACTTTGTGCTATGAAGTAACACCCTAGTGACACTATCTTTCGCTACGATATTTTGGGGGTATTACAATTAGCCTTAGTCATTCACCTATTCTCTTACAACCAAACATGCAGAACAGCGAGCTATACAAGATTATTAATGTTGTCCCAAGCAATAAAGAGAACAACAATGATGCGAACCACCATCAAGATGCAAAAACGAAGGAAGATAGCACATTTTATGCTGGACCTAAATTTTCATCCGTAAAAGTATGGAACAAAAAACAGTTGAAGCCTATAAATAGTCAGATAAACCATAAGGAGCGAACTGAAGATATTGCAGTGATGTGTTTTTTTGGTGAACTAGTGTGCAGTGATGTTAAATCTATCATAGGAGCTCTAATATATGAGTAATTACATTTGTTTTGAAGTTCAAGATATCTTACCATGTTAAACAAAGTGACTACAAATGTATCATTTATGACCGCAACGTATGTCTCTTATGGTGCGCTAGCTTAACTGCGTCAATAAAACTCTTTATAGAAATGCATATTTTGTTAGCTCTTATATATTTAGAAACTAAATCAATGAGTGGATTAGTAATTTGTAATCATGTTTGAGTTATTTTTCCTTGTAAATACTCTTTTCATCAAAGTTTATGAACCACCATAAGCTTAGACAAACACCACCTTAAAGTAACATAAATGATTGTTGTTGTTGGTTGATTTGTATTACTCCAAACCCTTGAATGCAATATTGGACAAATGTTTAAACTTTTTTTAAAGACACTTGTATATAAAAAGTGATCCTACATCCGTTTCATATTTATTGTCCATATTTTCTTTTTCGATTGTCCCAAAATAATTGTTCACTTCCATAAATAGATAGAGAATATAGATCAAGTTTACCATTTATCCTCATTTGAGGTTATTATTAAAACTTTAAAAAAGTTACAAATTAATTAGTTATGGGTAAAACTGTCTTTGTGCAAAAGATAAGACAGAGAAAGTTGTAATGATGATGTTTTTTCTTAAACTGTATGTTTTTTGTTTCTTGACAATAACTTTGGGACGGAGGTAGTAGATCATAAGTGGTAATATGCATTTGTAAGAAATGGATTATAACCATTTTTTTTATTTTTGTTTGGGCTTTGGAAATGAAACCCATTGGATGTGGATGTTTGTGATTTCATAGATTTGTCAATGTTTCAAAGCCCTGGTTGACCCGGTTACCGGTTGTGTCACTAGAAGCAAGTTTTGAGGAAAAAACCGGTTGAATCCCGGTATTCCCAGTTTAACCGGTAGCTCAAACGGGTCAATTATAAAACCGGTTTTAGAATATCGCATTTTGAGTAGATGATATTGTTGGAACTAATTACTTTCATAACCTTGTAGACAAATAAAATTGCTTAAATAAGGCATTGTTCTATGTTACTCCAACTACAATAGGTATCTTTTACTCATTTTCATTGTTTCTTAACATTAAATGAAGGAGATGATAAATCGCTTCTAACAAAAGTGACGGCCATATTTAAAAGAATACCTTTTGGAGACCAAATTTACGAGCTTGAACTTTTATCCCTTTTAGATATGCAACTGGGCTAACTACTAATATATTGTTGAAATCTAAACTTCAAACAATATCCTCTAAGTTATAAATAATAATTAATCAATTTGGAAAACCTTAACTTCGATCATGTTGATACATTGTAACCCATATCCTCACTTTCTTCACTTTTATGATTGGTGTTCATTAATCATTTTTCTAGAAAAGTTGTAACATGCATGATACATTGAGCATGTATAAGCTAATGGAGTTGTCTCAAGATATAGAAGAACTCTAGTCTATAGGGTATGTTTGGCGCAGAGCGGTGTGGAGCTTTTTGGAGCGATGAGTGGTGAGCAATGAGCACTTTAAATTTTGGTGGTTGCTTTGCAAAAGATCGGAGAGCTTTACTAAATTTTAGGAAAGCTAATTTTCCAATACTTGTTTAGGAAGCGATGAGTTGTAGCTAATGCTCGCACCTAATTTTCCAATGCTTGTTAGGCAGAGGAAACAAAGTGACTATAAATGTTGGGTATAATTTGATTGAATGAGACTTTATATTCTTACGGTCGCGTTGGTTAGTGTTGTTTGCCAACAACTTGAATCAAGATTTTTTTTTTCGAACCTCGGGATTATACATATAAAAGTAACAGACCACCTACTAAGTCACTAGTGTTAGCCCGTAATGTATTGTAGAGATGTAACGGGCTGATCAAACCCGAGTATAGAATATTCCTAGTATTGCTAGAAATCTGTACAATGTAATCAATCAAGACAATCAATCAAATATTCATTCAAGATTATATTATTCAATGTAAGTATACACCGAATAATATAATCTTGAATGAATACTTGATTGATTGTCTTGATTGATTACATTGTACAAATTTATAGCAATACTAGGAATATTCTAGACTCGGGTTTGAGCCCGTTACATCTCTACAATACATTACGGGCTAACAACGAGGAGACCGTGAGTAAAAGATTAGTCACAAAGTCTTTACATGGGTTATCAAACCACTCAAACGAAGTCGGTATTCCTAAACCTACTTGAGATCCAATTAAAAGATGACAACCTGTTGTCATTAAGAATGAGATCTTTTGAAGGCCGTTTATAGGTGAAAGTCATCTTATTCCTGAATCTCCGTAGGAACCAAAGCGTTGTTCCATCTAAAAGGTTGTGGGTTCCACGGGAAGAGGAAATTTGTTATATGAGTTCTCATGTTCTTGAGAGTAAACCACCTTCCATTATTTGATGAAACTTGATGTGCATATCATATTTATTTACTGGTTTTCTCATTATGATCTTCACACGGCCACGACATAAAAATGTGAAATCTAAAAAAATGATATAGGCGTACACGTATTAGTCTTTTAACAGCTAAGGCCCAATGATAAAAGCCCAAATCCATATTAGGGTTTTGTCTATTGATATATTTTGTACGTATAAAAAACTCGATATGTTGCCAGTATCTGAAACCTAGCCGACTGGAAATTGAAACCATCGGCGCTTGTTAAATGAAGCACGGCAGCAGCAGCTGTAATATCATTCTCACTGATCACAAGTTCGATGCTAATCGATCAGGTCGCATCAAGGTTTATATATCCTGCATGTTTTGATTGTTTAGTTTCATTTACTAGTATCTTAATTACGTTGCATTATATGGTTATATCCTTATATATGCACATAACATAATAATTTTACACTTTATATGAAATATATATAGCAGATCAAGTAAAGCTCGTTGATGTACAAGTTGCTATCCTGATTAAGCATGTAAATAGTTACCAACATTTGAAGAAAATCTTCTTGATTGTTTTTATGATTAGATCGTGTTACTAGAAGCTAAAGATAACCTTTTTTGGTTTGTAAAAAACCGGTTTCTGATGTTAAATGAAAAAATAGATCTACAAGTTAGCTATTGAATTTAAGATACACGAGATACTTCAATCAGATTGAGTAAATCTGGATTAAAATAAACGATGTAGATCATGTTAGCTATCGAAATTAAGATACATGATATATGTGTGCGGATTTATGACATTAAGAATGTGACTAGCAGCTGAAAAAAGAGTGTTTTGATGTTTTAAGGATCAGATCATGTTACTAGAAGCATAAAAAACTGTATGGATCGGCGTCATTGGGACAACGGCTCCTGTGAAATGAAGTATGACACATGCAGCTGGAACATCATTCTCAGCAATCACAAATTCCTCACTAATCGATCCAGTAGCATCAAGGTTATGTAAGTATTTTAATCACTTAAACTATATGTGCTATTATGATACTAAACCTTCTTGTGGATCGTCAGGTTTCAAAGCCCAAACAGGTGCGTGACACATTCATTTTCTCAAAATGTATAGTTCATCATCAAAAAAAAAAAAAAAAAAAAAAAGCTAATTTTTTCTTTAACGATTTAGTGGTGGTCGAGTTGATGGTGGAGGTAGTGGGCCTGCCCAATGGTGACAGTTAATGCTCTCCGATACTATCGTGGACCGATGGGATGGTGGCTTTTTTGCTCGAGCTTGAGGAGCTGAATGATCTTCTGCTGGAGCATCAGGTGTCCATGCCCAAACGATGACTGATCACGTGTATAACCATACTAATATAATAACTCTTCACCAGCTTCAATATGCTTTTTTGCAAATATGCCAACACAATGATCACCATCACTTAAATATCTACTTGTCTCGCCTTGTTTAGTGTCTAAACAAGCCGACGCATGCAGAATTGAAAGTGGTGGGTGATCAGCGTGTTGACCTATTTGCAAAAGAGCGTATTGAAACTCAAGTTGGTGTAGACTTGTTCTATAATTATGGTTATGCACGTGATCAGGCACATGTTTGGGCTTTGAAACCAGATGTTCTAAACGAAGGTCCTTCAGCTCCTCAAACTCCAGCAAATAAGCTACCATTGCATCGGTCCACTAGTGCTGCAGTCACAATTGCGTAGGTCACTATTTGTGCGTTCTCCATTGCATCGTTCACGATTGTCTCGGCCAATTAAAAGATGACAACTTGATGTCATTAAGAATGAGATCTTTTGAAGGCCGTTTATAGGTGAAAGTCATCTCTTTCCAGAATTGTCGTAGGAACCAAAGCGTGTACCATCTAAAAGGTTGCAGGTTCCCCGGGAAGAGGAGATTTAATGACATCAAGTTGTCATCTTTTAATTTATTATACGAGTTCATGTTCTTGACAGCAAACCACCCTCCATTGTTTGATGAAACTTGATATGCATTTCATATTCATCTTCGTTTAATTAGTGGTTTTCTCATTATGATCTTCACACGGCCACTACATAAAAATGTAAAATCTAAAAAATGATATAGGCGTACATGATTAGTCTTTTAACATCTAAGGCCCAATGATCAAAGCCCAAATTCCTTATTAGGATTTTATCTATTGCTATATTTGGTACGTATAAAAAACTCGACATGTTGCCAGCAACTATGCCTAGTCGACTGCAAAGTTAAACCATCGGCGCTTATTAATCAGATCGAGTAAATCTATCTGCCTTATAATAAGTGTGGTGGATCTACATGTTAGCTATCGAATTTATGATACGATATATATATGTGTGTGGATTTATGACCTTAGAATGTGATAGTTAACACTAGCATCTTATAACAAGAGTGTTTTGATGTTTTAATAATCATATCGTGTTAAGAAGCATTAAAAAGACTGTATGTTTGTTTCTATGATTAGATTGTGTCATTAGGTACGTAATTGTAACCTTTTTTGGTTGTTGAAGCACTTGTATTTTTATCGATAAATAGAAAATGATAACAATGAGACATTTGTATCGATTTTTGATCGAATAGGAAGGAAGATGATGGTTCTGATCATCTAGTGTTCTCTTTTTCTTCTGTTTTGCTATTTTTCGATAGTACGGTCTTGTTATGGTATATAAGTGGATTTGTATATATTTTTTAGACGTTAATTATACATGAGTCATTCTAGTCCTTAGATCATAAACAAAGGCCTTCAATTACCTTGTCTGTTGGCAATTGTTGATTTCAAATTAAACTTGTGTTGATCGATCTTATTGTATTGTTATCATCAGGAGCATAGATGTGACCATATATATATATATATATATATATATATATATATATATATATATATATATATATATATATATATATATATATATATATATATATATATATATATTCCAAAAGGATACTCACATTGTGGATAAAATAACATACAAGGCGCGCCTCTGGAACATGTAAGTATGTCAATTATGTGCTATTATGATACTAAACCTTCTTTTGGATTGTCGGGTTTCAAAGCCCGAACAGGTGCCTGACTTTCTCAAAATGTGTAGTTCATCAAAAAATAAATAAATAACCTGTTTTTTTTAACGATCTAGTGGTGGTCTAGTTGATGATGGAGGTAGTGGGCCTGCCCAATAGTGACCGAGGTAATGGTGGCCGAGACTATCATGACCGATGCAATGGTGACCTACGCAATTGTGACTGCCGCACTGGTGACCAATGCGATGATGGCTTTTTTGCTCGAGCTTGAGGAGCTGAAGGATCTTCAGCTGCAGCATCGGGTTTCAATGCCCAAATGGATGACTGACCACGTGTATAACCATAGTAATATAACAACCACTACAAAAAAAAAAAAAATGGTGTTTGTACACACTTAAAAAATTGTGTACTTTTTTATTCTTAAAAAAATTATGATATAACAAATATATAGTACACACTTTTCAACATTAACTTAGTGACGAAATACACACATAAAACTGTGACTTTTTTTTTCAACTAAAAATAACTTACTAACAGAAAATTACGTGAACAATTTTTTCGAAAGCTAACATAAAAAAGTGTGAACATTTTATAGAAAGAGTAACATATTAAAGTGTTGATAAGTTTTAAAAAAATGGCATATAAAAGTGTGAACAACTAAACAAAAATTCACACACATGTAAGTGTGAACAATTTGCCCCACTTCAATCTCCAAAATCAAAATAAAAATAAATAAAAAAAGCATCACTTCACCCGCCTCACTTCACACACAAAAATACCCCAATTCGATTTAACGGTCAAAACACACACACATAAATCCCCCAATTTCCCAATTCGATTTAACAATTTCACACACAAAAACACATAGTAACTGTTATTTTCATTCACTTAGGGTTTGGGTTTCGATACAAATTGTGCTTAATTAGGCTTTGAAACCCGATGTTCTAAAAGAAGGTCCTTCAGCTCCTCAAACTCGAGCAAAAAAGCCACCATTGCATCGGTCACTAGTGCTGCAGTCACAATTTCATAGGTCACTATTCGTGTTGACATATTTGCAAAAGAGTATTGAAGTTGGTGGTGTAGAGTTGTTTTATGATTATGGTTATGCACGTGATCAGGCACCTGTTTTGGCTTTGAAACTGGATGATCTGAAAGAAGGTCCTACAGCTCTTCAAGCTTGAGCCCAAAAGTCACAATTGCATCGATCGCCAGTGATGCACTCACAATTTTGTAGGTTCTATTTCAGCGGTCACCGTTGCATCGGTCATGATTGTCTCGGCCACCATTACCTGGGTCACCATTGACAGACCCACTACCTCCACCATCGCCTCGACCACCAGTGGATCGTTAAAGAAATAAAAACACTTCTTTTTTCTTTTGATGAACTATACATTTTGAGAAAATGAATGTGTTGCATGATTTAATTAATGTACGCACCTTTAACATTAGACTGAAGATTAAGACTTCTGTTCTGAAGTTATATATTAACCGAAGACTTGAACATAAATTACTTTCATTTATGCATCTCTTCTTATCTGAAACCTATGTCGAGCCGACTAAAAAGTGAAACCATCGGCGCTTGCTAAATGAAGCACGACACCAGCAGCTGTAATATCATTCTCACTGATCACAAGTTCGATACTAATCGATCCGGTCACATCAAGGTTTATATATCCTGCATGTTTTGATTGTTTAGTTTCACTCCTCATATATGCACATAACATAATAATTTTACACTTTATATGAAATATGTATAACAGATATAGTAAATCTTACGTTGCATTATCTCCTTTTTTTTTTTTTTTTTTTTTTTTTTTTTTTTTTTTTTTTTTTTTTTGAACGGCGATTAGATTAAAAACTCACTAGCAAGACACTGGTGAAAAAAGAAATTACAATGTGATTGTACAAGCGATTTTAGGATCTGAGATCCAATCCAACCAACTAGGATGTAAAATCTTATTCTTATTCAAAATCCAAGAATGCGAGAAAGCCATGATTTCTTCCATGAGAGTGTCCTCCTTGTAGGTTTTAAATCAAAGCAAATTCGGTTTCTGTATCGCCAAATTATCCAAAAGAATGTTTGAATCACAACATCTAAACAGATTTTAGCATGCTTGTTGAGAGTTAACCCGTCGCTCCACTTGATTAAACCGTTGATGTCTTTGGGGAAGTCGCCAATATTCCACCACCTCGAAATCGAATTCCAAATAGAAACTGCGATCGGGCATCTTACAAAGAGGTGAAGATCAGTTTCAATATCACCATCACACACAAGGCATCTAACAGAATTGAGGTCAATTCCATGTGTATCAAGATTAAATCGAGTGGGGAGACTATTCAAATTAAGCCGCCATGAGTGAATATTAATCTTGATCGGGAGAATCTTGTTCCAACGTACAGGATCATCATTGGAATAAAGGAAAGAAGAATCAATTATGTATCTCATCTCAGACACTGAGAAAGATGTAGAGTATGTCGAACTGAAAATCCATCCATCAGGTGAAACAGTAAGAGTGGCGTTTAACAGCATGTTAAGAAGCCCATTCAATTGAGTGCGCTCTGGACCATCTCCAATAGGCCTTCTCCAATCCCAAAAATAAACATGTTGTTCTGAAGATGAGCCCACCCCCGAATTTGACACTCTTTGACTCTTTGTTATTGTCCAGATAGTATAGTCTTGGGTATGTGCTTTTTAAACACGACTCTCCAATCCAGTGATCATTTCAGAACATGAAAGTAAAACCATCTCCAACCTTTCTTGTGAAGATTGAATGGAGATTGATGTCAAGTCTTGACAAGTTCTTATTTAACTGAGTAATATTCTTCCATGGGCACGAGGCAACAAGGATGAGGGGTAGTCAGGACCGATATTACCTTGATTACCATGGATAGAAATTACAATAAGTTTCCAAAGAGAGTTAATTTCCGAGTAGAAGCGCCACCACCACTTTGTTAACATTGCAACATTAGAAGCAAAAAGACTACCAATTCCTAGACACACTCTACTTTTCGAAGAACAAACCTTTTTCCAAGCAATCCAAGCCAATTTGTTGTTTGAATCAATTGCACTCCCCCAAAAGAAGTTACGCCTCAGTTTCTCCAAATAACAAATCACATTTTTTGGAGCCTTAAAAAGAGAGAAATAGTAGGGACCAATAGCGCCAAGAACTGACTTGATAAGAGTTAATCTTCTCCCATATGAAAGAGATCTAGCTTTCCAAGCAGCAAGCCTTTTTTTGAATTTTTCGACGATAGGCTTCCAATTGCAAGCTTTGTTCATGTCGGCTCCTATTGGAAGACCAAGGTATACACAAGGAAGAGAAGAGGGTTGACAACAAAGTATCAATGCAAAATGGCTAACTTCGTCGGGTGTCACACCAATGCCAAAGAACTTGCGTTTTGAGAAGTTGACTTTCAAACCGAAAGCCATATTGAAACATCTCAAAACACGACAAAGATTTCTAGCATTATCAATGGACCATTTTCCTAATAAAAGAGCATCATCCGCAAATTGAAGATGAGACAAATCTACACCATTTTCTCCCACTTTTACCCCTTCAAACAATCTTTTAGCTTTAGCTTCTTGAATGGTTACATGTAACGCTTCGACTGCAATAATGAAGATGAAAGGTGAAAGTGGATCACCTTGTCGAAGCCCTTTACAAATTTTGAATTCCTTTGTAGGGGAACCATTCACGAGTACCGAAGCATAAGCCGAGTTTAGGCACCCTCTAATCCATTTTCTCCATTTTGAACAAAAACCCATTTGTTGCATAGTATGATCTAAAAAATTCCAATCTAGAGAATGAAAAGCCTTTTCAAAATCAACCTTTAATATGAAAAGACATTCTTTATTTTAGAAGCCCTAAGAGATAACTTCATTGACTATTAGCGGACCATCAATAATTTGCCTTCCTTGAACATAAGCTGTTTGAACATCACTAATCACCGAATGAACAACTTGTTGGAGTCTATTAGCAAGAACCTTGGCGAAAATGCACACAACATTTGAAGAAAATCTGCTTGAAGATACATGATATATGTGTGTGGATTTATGACATTAAGAATTTGATAGTTAGCACTAGCAGCTGAAAAAAGTGTAATCATTTTTGGTATCGTAATTTGATCTAATAAGGAAAGTGATGGTTCTGATCATCTAGTTTTCACCTTTGCCATGCTTGTTTTGCTATTTGTCATATAATCATTACATCATAATTTAGATACCATGTTGGTGCGCGATTGTTTATTACAAACTAAACTTTTGTTGATCTTCTTTGTTTTGTTTTCATCAGATAAATAGACATGTGACTTTATGTGGTCGACAAGGAAACTCACACTAAAGAGAAAAATAACATACAAGGCTTGCCTAAATAACCTGCAAGTATTTTCGAGTATCAAAAAAAAAAAAAAAAAAAAAAAAAAAAAAAAAAAAAAAAAAAAAACTGCAAGTATTTCACTCTCTTATATTCGGCGTGCTCCTATTTTGCTAAACATTTCGTAGTTTTAATGTAAAATACATACATAATAAATTGACATGGTCTTTTTAATATGATATGATGCAAAAGATCTAAAATAAAATATCATATTTACTAATTATGAGGTGTAATAAATCGGGTGTCTTTGGTAAAAGTAGCAGTGAGCAATAGAAGTGAGCAGTGAGCTATGAGGAGCTGTGAGTAGTAGTCATAGCTCACAGGTCATCGCTCACAGCTTTTTAAAAAAGCATTGAAAAAATGAGCTTTCTTAAAAAATAGCAAAGTTCACCGCAACAAACAATAAAAATCAAAAAGCTCACCGCTCATTGCCTCAAAAAGCTCCGCGCCAAACATAGCCATTGACATTGTCTTCTATCCGCTTATATTACCATAAGTCACTGTCAACCAATTTATACTACTTTATAAAATGTTTAGGACTTTCTAAATAAAGAAAGTCTTAAAATTTTTAAAACCAAAAACATTTCTTTAATTGGAAATCTCTACTAAATTATGAAAAATTAAATGTTTTAAATTATAACAGCCAAATATTAACCCAACCCATTTAGAAAAGTTTTAGCAGCCCATAAGTGTCTTAGATTCACATATTTGTAACAACTCATACTTGTAATAGCCCATTAAAAGCTTGTAACATCTCATTAGAACCGAACCTTAACTTTTAAGCAACCTATGCATATCTAAGCTTATTATACACCAATGACTAAACACAAAAACACACAAATATTTCACTTATATTTCTCTACTCTCATTTAGTCACCGGCTACCCTCTGCCGCCATCATCAACAGTATCGCCACCATTTAGTCATCGGTTACCTACCGCCGCATTGCGCGGGTACCCTTCTGTTTGATCTCATATCTACATAATATTACCAGCTACCGTCTTTGTATCGTCGCAACATCACGTTAAAATTATTGTATAAGTTAGTTTGATTGTTATGTATAAGTTAGTTTGATATTGCTTAATAGTATTCAAATGTGTAATTATCGTCATCCGTAAAATTATTGTATTGGAAAACATAAAACTAAAAAATTTAATCGTAGGATACCCGCTGCCGCAACACGTGAGTACCCGATTAGTAGATGTTAATATATTCTACATGTTATCAATTCAAAATAAATGCAAAAACATATACGTTTGTAAACAAATTTTTGTCAAATCTGCAAAAGTTTTTAACATATTCTACAACATGATGCACAAACAAATGTGTCTTAAGAAAAAAAGATCAAAACCGGTATGATACTTGTAACTTCCGCTTATATGCACTAAACTCCAATCAAGGCTCAGGCTCAGGCTCTGGCCATTTGACAACTTCTCGAAGTTTTATTGTTCTACCATAAAATTGCTGCAAGAATGGAGAAATAAATTAGTGACTAATAAATGAATTGGGATATATGAAGCGAAACAAGAAAAGAAAATGGGAATGTAGACCATACTGTGCCATCCAAAGACATTGCAGCTTCAAGTTCTGTAGATGATGAGAATGAAAGAAACCCGTATACACGATTCTTTCCACCTTTACGATCATGCAGCACCGTGGTGCTAATTACAGTACCAAACTGACTAAAGTGATTTCTTAAGTCCTCTGGTTTGACACTCCAAGCAAGATTGCCGGCATACATCTTGTAAGGTGACTCAAATACCAAATTCTTTTGAGGTCTTGAACTTGAAACTGTGCTTCCCCATTTACTATTCATGTCAATTGAGAACCTGACTCGCATCTCACGTCCATCAACATCCTTTTACAAAGTGCAAAATGTCTCAGTTCTAAAGTTTTTGAGATAGTGTGCAAGTATGGCACGCGTTAATTACAAACATCAAAACCAAATTGCAACATACTTAAGGGTTACTTCTCCTGATGACCACGATATTTGAAACACCTTTGACCAGATTAGTGTCACCTCCACATCGACCAAGCACTTGTCAGGCATTCGGCCTTCCAGTTTGTGGGTGTGACCCAAAAGAATTGATTGATCTTAATGATAATCAAATCTCTAGCTTAGTGGTGGCAATTTCGACCCATTTACTTATGCATGGGTAGATTTGGTACATTTGTCATCTCTAAGTTTCATAGGTGAAACGAAAAACTAGCTAAAAGTGATTGGCTGAATGGGTCGAAAACTCCCCCTAGTCACCTAAAGCGATATACCCATATAATTAGAATATTACTATGTGATCAATATATAATAAAAAACTGGACAAAAATGTTCTCTCAATTGACTCGTCTTGAAGCAACTTGTTTTGACTTTTGACCCATTACCCAACCCGCCTACTTTGTCACTTCTACTCAAGTCTGTTTAACGAGGCGCCAAGTACCTTCAGGTGATATTCATACAAGGGTTAATTTCCTATATCCCTCCTAAACTTCATAACTAATCTCAAAATCGAGTTATGGAGTTGCTGTCCCTGCATCAAGGGTCTGGTTATGATGTTCATAGCTTTAACACACCAAGACACTCACCAGTTTCAGGTATTAATTATTGAGTTCTTTCTTTGATTATGATAGGCCCCCTAGTTGAAGAAGATTCTAATATGAAATATTTTCTAATGTGATAGGCCATTTAGGCCCCTGGAACACTTGAGTTTTAAGTAGAATTTACATATAAAAATGCAGACCAATACATATTTTCATTTCTATGGTGCAAGTTGTAAGCGTGAAAAACGATAAGAACCACGATGCAATAAATAAAGTACAAAAAAAAAAAAAAAAAAAAAAAAAAAAAAAAAAAAACTCACAGATCCATCTAGAGCAGCAATTGAAGCTTTGGCTTCGCCTAGTGAGCTCATGGTCACATACCCACATCCCTTGCTTATCCCAGTCTCTGCATTTCTTGGGACCTATAAAACCCCACAAAACTAACACATCAAACCCACATTATGGTCAAACGAGTAATAACTATGTTATAATAGCTAGTAAAGAATCATATAAGTCATGGTAAACCGAGAAGATTGAACCCAAAAGAGTGTTTAACACTCACCCTTTCAGGAGTCAAACCAATTACCTTCCTGTTCAAAGTATACACTAGATACGGGCTCAATAAAAAGCCATTACTCTCCATTCCAGTATTACTATTAATGGGGGATTTGTGATTGCTTATTATAACCCGTTATACTTTTCTGAAAAAAGCAAAAGCAAATAATCATCCGTAAACTGCTTATCAAGAAAAGAGCTTACATCACTTTCAAATAAGCATATACCATAAGCACTTTGCTTCTATTTAAACACTAGATGTTGTTTATAACGCTATAAACAGAATAACATTTATAAAGCAATCCAGACAGTCTAATTCTTTGCCATTAGGGCATTGCACAATGGTATCACTCCCCCACCGCAAACATCCAGTTGACCGGTCATGAAGGGCTTTGGAGAAAAAGGTCTTGGGTTCAATCCCAAATCCTGGCTAAAGGTCAATGGAACAGGTGCAAGTGCTCGTTGGCTGGGGCTAGGTCCTTGGGGGAGGGGCAGGGGCAGTCGTCTCGTCACCTAAAAAGTGTGCAACGGGGTCTAATTCTTTTATGTTGTTCACTTTTAACCTAAAACTTAGAACGAGCTAGAATTATAAATGTCATTCGAAACTTAAGCAAATGTATACTATTTCGCAACAAAATTTATCTCATTGGACACATGATAAACTTGTATTAAAAAACAGAATAATAACTAGTACCTCAACAGACTGAACAGTACCATAAGTTTGAAACTTATCCAACAGCTCAACAATCCCAACACTTCTAGGAAGATTACAAACATATAACTCAAATGGTTTAAACAAGTTCCTATTTTCATTAGTATCATCATCATGCAAATTAAAATACCCATTTGAGTATTGTTGTTGTGGTTCATCTTCAACTAGTGCTGAAACACTAGTTGATGATATGTCTTTTTTATGAAGTGTTGGTTTATTATAGGATAGTGAAAAACATGTTTGGTTTGTGTTTGTGTTTGTGTATGGGAAGTGGAGTGATGAAATTAAGGAACATGTTTGGTTGTGTTTGGGTTTATGGGATGAGTGATGTAAAGAGGTTGAGGTTAAACAATGAGTGGTAGCCATTGGTGGGAATTGAGGGAGGTTTATTTTGGTTATAGGAAGATGATGTTTGTGAATATTGGGCTTTTTTATTGGGTTTATGTTTTGATGTGACTATGTCCCAAGTTATGTGGGTTGTACTAATGAATTGGTTGAAAGGGTTAAACAGAAGGTGGCCTGGAGTCTATTTTTTATCCATACAACCACCATAAGTATTTCTTTTCTTTTGATAATATTGTTTTTGCTGTTATGGCAAAAATCCTAAATAAAAAACGAACAAAAGAAGTGTTTGAGCTCTTACCCAAACTGCCATACCCACCCATCATGCCACCTCTAGTATTTAGGTATGAGGCTAACTTTATATACCAACTTCGGGGACTAAATCACTTGTGTTTCTCACTAGAACTAATAATCAATTTCATATGTTGACTTCAACGTTAACAGAGAATAGAAGATAAGGTGGTGCCACCATCAATGAGCAACTCTGCAACTGTGCATGGATTATACCAGGAAAAATGGTGCATAAACATCTTTACAAGGGGCATCACACCTGCTATTTTAACAATGTACACCACAGTACTTGGCATCCATAAGGTCCAATTCCATTCGCCCATTCAATTTGATTCAGTAATTCATATGAGATACAGTATAATGGAGAATATCATATGAAAAATAAGCCATACATCAGCTCACTCTTGAATAGCAATGGTAATTCCTAAAAGACATTGTTCAATTCTTTCTCATTGACATGTATACGCATACTAGACTATGAAATTGTTTGTCCTCGGGTTAGTAGAAGTTGGTGGTTTCTCAAATGCTAATCATGCCCCCCTTGCCGGCTGGACAGTGTGGTAAATCATGCAAATCGCATAGTTGTGCTGAAATGTAGCTTCCTGCCTGATGAGGTATGGTCTCCTCCGGGTACTAAGGAGGAGATAATCACAATTAGTCCTTGGTATGTCTAAGATAAATCCACTCAATGACTATCTCAGTGCTTGCTCAAGAAGCATAGCAACGGAAGCAGTGCCTGTGCAAGAAACATAACAATGGAGCAGGCCCTGCATCTGAGTTAGTACACTGACCATCAGAGCTAGTACACTGGCAACTGACATATATAGTACGATGACGTACGAGTGGCGCAGAGCCACAGACGCTTGGTCCACAAACTAACATGGAGACAACTTTGACCCCGAAGACCAAGCCTGGTGCTTATCAGCGCTTCAGGCGCTGCACCTAGAATACAACAAATGGTTTTGTCATTGAGCTAATCACAGGTAGTATAAAAGGAATCGTTCACACACATGAACGGGGATCCTTTTAGACACACACACTCCGATACAGCCTTCTCTCCACTATACACTTACTCCTTTTTACTTGTCACTTATTATTCACTTATACCAACTACTTACTCTCACGCCGGAGTTGGTCTCGGACTAAAAACCCGAGGCGAGCTAACGGTGTTCTCTCTTATTTCAGCCTACAAGACGAAGGAACTGCCGCGGAGTCTCCTGAAGCTTAGGGCTGAAGAGCATCTACGGAAATTTGCTCGAACACTGCCCAAAAGAGTTCAAATATATTATGAAGAGCATTCAACAAGCTTATAATACCAAAACCAAATATCTTGAGGATCATAATCAATCGCGCAAATCATTCATAATGCTTACTAATGTAGATTCAAATCTTACAGTAAACCAAATATTGCATTCATTATCAAAGAAAACCTATTACTTATGCTTGTCAAATCTTTCACACTTACGCATTATCACAGACACATACTATAATAAACTCAAATATCCATATCATAACCTAGTAAGTCAAGACCCACAAAATAGCTCGATTCTGATTTCAAGAAAAAGCCTTAAAAAACACAACTTTTCCCATAGTATACAACTTGTCCCTACGTCACCAAGCTAAAAAATCATGCCGATATAAACACGTAAACAAACTTTTTCATTTATGGTTTACGGGAAATCAATCCTATTTATTAATGTTTTTTTTTTTTTTAAATTTTGAATCACACCCATGTCGTAAATCACGTCAATATAAGTGACGTGATTAAAATATCCAAATAACAAAGCATATCATAAGCAAATTAACCCATGTGGAATCCTAACTGATGTATGACATTCATGTAGAATCAAAGAAAAAACAAAGTAAATACTTTAATCATAAGATGCTAACAGCAGAATGCAGATCAGCGTAATTTAAAAGATCAATAGAAAATGCATCTCCGGCCATAATACCATTTATCACAAGTTTATAACTGCTTATTTTACATCAAATTAAGTATAACAGTTTGGATAGCATATAATAAACAAACAATCAGAAAAAGAAAAAATAAGCAATCCAAAGACGCCTAATATATGACAGTTGGCTCTATATTTTGGAGAATGATGCTACTATATACACAGTGTAAGGAAGGTTACGATAATACAACAAATTTACTAGTCAAGACATGTAACACAATATTTCGGGATATTTGACACAAATTTACACTACGCGACAAAAATCCATATGTAAAATTGTGTCAAACATCCGATTTTTGTGAAATGCACCTTGTCCCATTTTTTTATGTTACTAGTCCTCTATAGTTCTAGTTCGCCTCTATTCGTGACTGATGTTTTCATTAAGGCAAAAAGGCAAACAGTTGGTGTTCATGTAAACTCAACATTTATAAAGTATAATCACAGTAAACCAATTAACCTAATCATACAAAAACAAGTTACACAGTTTAGGGTGTGTTTTTTTAAGCTTCTTTGTGGGCATAGGAGCTCGAATAAGCTTAAACAAACACCCCCTAAATGCATGTTCAAACAATAAATTACTGAAAAAGATTATTCGAAACACACCTGATGAATTCGTTAAGAAAGTGGAATTATGGAAATAAAATATAAAGAGGGGTGGTACATATACGAACGTAATGATGATGGTCATATTGGGTTTTTTTATTGGGCTGATATTGAGCCCATGTTATTTGGGTTGTTGTTTTATTCTTATTGGGCTATGAAATTTGGAACAATATGGATCGATAATTTCAACCATACGAAAAAATCAACATATTTTTCTCTTCTTTTTATAAGTGAGAAGTGACTATATGATAAGAGTGACGAAAAATGTAATCTCGAAAATTGATTTTTTTCGTCGAAGTACTGCCTCGTTGGGTGTTTTACTAGGAATTCGTAATGAAGATATGACGAATGATTAGTCTCGATAATATGCCTACGAGGAAATGATTTGTGATGTTAAGTACATGTGGCATTTATGCCTTCGGCGTTGTTCATCAATACACCGGTGGCCGAGTCATTGTTGATTATGGAGGAGTGTGTGGATTAAGTTTATAATTTTTTTATTTTTCTTTTTCTTAAATGTGTATATGTGGAGATGTATTTATTAGGGTATTGGCAGTGGGTGCCTGAAGGCACAGGAAGGGATGGATGAGGCACGGGAACACCGCCGCCATCACCTTGATCACTCACGAGAAGCTTCACCCACGTGAAACTTTCACGCAAGGGATAGGAAGAAAATGTGAACGTTGGCTATTATTTTTTATTTTTTATTTTTAAATTAAATGAGTGAAAGGATGTAGTAAGTGACCGGTTGCCAACAAAAATATAGGTGAGTGATGGAAAAAGTGAGTGAATGATATGGCATAAGAGGATTGGTTGTGAATGAGTGATGAGATTTTGGGTGAGTGACTCAACACCCTTGGTGAAAAAAGTAGTCGCTGATTATGATAAATATGTAATACATTAATAAAATAAAATTGGACAATTGTGAAGGAAAATGTGACATCACACTCATGTTGCATTAGTAATGGGTGTGGGGGCAATAATGAGTAAGGTTATCGTTCTTTTTAAGTAAGTTTAGTAAAAAGTTTGTTACTTTAATCCTAATATTACCCGGACTAAATGATGTTAACAGTAGCGTTATCCATGTATATGCTTAAAAGTCAAATAAAAGGTGATAAGTGATTGATGGTTACAAAAGCTGTTGAGTATAAATTCTACTTAGCATTTTATTTTGTGATGCGCTTCTTTTAGGACCAAACTTTTCTAAAGAAAATGCTCTTCCTAAATTTGTGAAAGTCCCTATAGAAGTTAGAAAGTCTTGGATTGACTTTTTTCTTGAAAAGTGAGTTGTTTTCTAAGAAATAAAAGTATAATTTGCTTTTAAAATGAAACGTCTATGTTAAGTAAAGTTGGTAAAATGTGGTGATCAGATTATCTTCACGTTAGTGCCGTATCATTTTTTTCTAATTACTTTTACTTCGTAATAGTTACTAAATTCTTTACAAGTGACCAATAGCATATTTAAATACAATCATATTACACAACACACAAAATACCTCACCACTCAAAAAAGAAAAATTGCTACTGCGCACAACTTTTGAAGACTTATCTCTATCTTCTACGCGTGAAGCAAGTGAGGGTGTATCAATGGTTACGTGCGATGGTGGTGCCGCAAAAGAGAATCAAGCGTGATGATATTGATTGTTACATCAAGTTCAATATCTAGTTTTACATTTGAACATCGTGTGACAAATACATATTTCTATCATTTTCATTTTTTTATTTTTTTTTATTTATTTATTATTATTATTATTTTTTTTTTTTTTTTTTTTTTTTTTTTTTTGCAAGCAAGATTACTCACACACTGATGGCCCGTTTGGTTGGGGTGTATGGGTATGAATCTATGACTTTGAAAGTCATTAATGTTGTTTGGTTGATTATGGGGGCCACCACAATGGATTGAGGATACCCAAATGTGAAGGTTTTCTCCTATCTTATGTGTGTGGGTGGTTTCATCATACTCTCCATTACCATTTCACCTTATACCAACACTCATACCCATTGTGATTTATAGCACCAAACCAAACGCACCCCGAGTTTACCAACTTTTTTAGTTGTAATATTAAATTGTTTGCAGTTTTGGATATCAGCCTCAATCTTTCTAACACAGTCTAACTTAACTTCCAAATTATAAGATAATAATCTAAGTTTAAATTTAGTAACTTTTGTTCATCTTATTTTGTTATTAAAGTTTCATTATGTGTAATAATTCTGTTTACTAGAGAAACACCTAAGAAAACTGATTAACATGGATTAATAATTACTAATTAGTGTTAAATTAACATGTATGTATCATTACAAAAAAGTGCAAACAAAAAAAAACACCACGACCTTGAGCACAGAATGAGCATGCGGATGGCTCAGCCTGAGAGGCACATGGTTCTGATTCAAGGGACCTACCTTTAATCTTTATGGGATCAACAAAACCAGTTTTATATTGTAGTCTTTTTTTGATGTTTCCAAAGGTGAGTTTAAAAACAATAATGGTTTTTGTTTATTTATTTTTGGATTTTTATGGTTATTGTTATCAAATGAATCTTTAAGACAGCTAAAAATGGAAGGAAAATAAAGTACTAAATGAAAAAATCTTTTATATTCCAAATGATTTTTAAGCTTTTCAAATCGCGTAACTTGTGGACACGAATACAACTCTGAATTTTGTTAATAATTTCATGAAAATCATATTAGTTAATTGAGAAATGATAAATCCACTAAAAATTTATAAAAAAGTATCCACATAAGGAGGACTTTAATATGGTAAAGGAGTCCAATGTTAATGTGAACATAGGAAAACAACCTTCGTTTGCGAGTATGTTCAATTCGGAGAAACCTCAAAAGAAGATGAATTTTAGACGAGTTGATACTGTTGGTTCCATAGATGGTGAGTTTGAAGCTTTGATTCCTGTTTCGTCAGTAATGGAAGTAAACGAGCGTCTCAGTAATTCGATATATGGGTACTTTATAGGGAAAAGGATTGCTTTCCCCGTTGTCGAAAACTGCTTTTTTAATGCATGGGCAAAGTATGGAATTCAAAAAATCATGATGAACGCAAAAGGATTTTACTTCTTTAAGTTTTCATCTGAAAAAGGGGTGGAAGACGTATTGGAAAATGGTCTATGGATGATAAGAACGGTCCCTATTATACTTGATAAATGGACTCCATCTTCTAATTTAACGAAGGAAAACCACACGAGTGTTCCTGTGTGGGTCAAGATACATGATGTACCATTACCAGCTTTTACGGCTGATGGATTAAGTGTGATTGCCTCTAAAATTGGTAATCCTCTAATGTTAGACTCGTACACTAGTACTATGTGTAGTGAGTCATGGGGCAGAAGTTCGTATGCTAGGGCAATGATTGAAATTACATCGGAAGTCGAATTGAAAGAATCAGTGGTTGTTGTTGTTCCTAACCTTGATGGTAATGGGCACAAGTGCGAGAAGGTGACAGTCAAATATGAATGGAAGCCCCCAAGGTGCTCTACTTGCAAGATATTTGGTCACTCTTATGATACATGTCCGAGAACTGTTAAAGAGGCCCCTAAACGTTCGATGGAAACTAATGATGACGGTTTTCAAGGGGTCAAAGGAAAGAATAAAGGTAAGAAACAAGGTGAAAAATTTCAAATGAAACCTAAAACTAAACTTAGGTATGTTCCTGTTAGTAGAAATAATGGCACAAAGAATTCGAATAAGGAAAAGGAAGGAGGTGTTAGTACGTCTAATACCTTTTCTGTATTGGATCAAGAGGGCACAAGTGGAGATAAGGAGGAAAATGGAAGAACAATGGGTAAGATTCAAGAAGGAACAGTGGACGTGCAAGATGATTCTGATGATGCTAATATATCTGATGAATCGGATGTTATGAATAAAGCTGCAAAAGACCAAACGGGGGCAAGCACTCCCTTATTCAATGTTCCTAATGTATAGCATAGCATCATGGAATATCAGGGGTTTGAACCGCACCCCTACACAGAAGGAGGTTCATCAGGTAATTAACGATAATCACTTGAATGTTTGTGCAGTCTTGGAATCACATGTGGATATAGGGAAGTTGGAACGTGTTTGTGACAAAGTGTGTATTAAGTGGAAATGGCTATCGAATGGCAGTTTATGTCCAAAGGGTTCTCGCATCATTATTGGTTGGAATGATGAGATTGTGGACCTTATGGTGTTGTCATTTTCAAGCCAAGTTATTCATACTCAGGTAATCCTGAAATCTGATGGTAAAGCCCTTTATTGTTCATTTGTGTATGCTTCCAATTCTTATGAAACTCGTCGTGAGTTGTGGGATAGTCTAAAAATTCATAAGCAGTTTGTGCATGGTCGGCCTTGGGTTATCATGGGGGACTTTAATGCGGCATTGTATCTAGAAGACACATATTATGGTTCCAAGGATATTAATATATCTATGCGTGAATTTAATGAATGTGTTACTGATATTGAAGTTGAGGACTTGAATAGTACAGGATTGCATTATACTTGGAATCAGAAGCCTAAAGCGGAGTTTGGAATATTGAAGAAGATTGATCGAGTGATGAGTAATATTGGGTTTAATCAGGAGTACCCGGGCTCGTATGCTATCTTCCAACCTTATCGTATATCGGATCATTCTCCTGTTGTGTTGAAAATTCATAAGGTATCGAAGGAAAAGCCTAAGCCATTTAAATTCTACAATTTTCTAGTGTATAAACCGGAGTTTATGAAGGTGGTTAATGATCATTGCAACATGAGCGTAAGTGGGTATAATGATGAGGCAAAAAATGAACCACTTTTAGGGGGTCATTTAAGCCCGGAATTGAATTTATTTGATCAAATATTGCCCTAAATCGTTTCTTTTGTGATTTTAGGTACTTTGGGAGTGAAATCTGGAAAAGGAAGCAATTCGGACGTTTTTGGAGCATAAAAGTGAAGAAAACGCCAAAGACTTAATTTTCCAAGCTGGGAACAGTGTGTGACGGCGTCAAGAGTAAGAAGATGACGGCGTCAAGAGTAAATATCATGACGACCCAGTACAGAAATGAAGGCGTCACAAGGAAGAGCGTCAAGAGTTAAATACGTGACGGCCTGGAAAAGTGTAATACATGACGGCGTCAGATGTAGATCAAGGCAGTCCGAGGATTCTTTTGGCGGCGAGATGACGGCGTCACAAGATTGTTCTTGACGCCGTCAGCCTCTATTTTCTATATATAGTTTTCTAATTTTCATTCATTAGGAGGAACAAGTTTGGAGAAACCCTAAGGCCGAACCATATACGAATTTTACAGGTTTTTCAAGGGTTTTCAGCCCTTGAACCCTTACATGTGTAATTGAGATAAGTATTCTTTTAATACAATCAATATGTATATGTGTTGGTTGTCTATATCTTGTGCTTGTCTTGATTCCACCATGCTAGGCTAGATTTATCTTGTGTTTGCTTAGATCTAATGAAACCTAGATGTTGATTATGTGTTGATTACTTGTTTATGGTTGTATTGGATGAATGATTTCAATGTTAGGCTTAAGAAAACTGGCAGATCTCCAAATGGTAACATGCTTGAACGTCTTAGGAAACATGAACCGATGTGTACTAGGTTTTATTGGTTGTATTTAATGCATGAGTAAATTATAATGATCTCATGTTAGGAGCTTCTTAGCCGGCTCGATATAGGAGTGAAGTAGGCACTCATAGGATTGGGGAGTTAAGTACGCCACCCCATGAATGGTATTAAGGAATACAATCCGTCATCCACGCAACTATAACAAGTAATTAACGTGTAAAAGATATCTAGGGAGTAGTGAAATCTAAGTAAACACATTTCTCCACTTATTGCTCACAACCTTAGTTTAATATAGTTTATTTTCATTTCTAGTATTTTATTTTGATTGCATCTTAGTATTGGGTTAGTTGACTAGCAACTAATTCCGCCCAAATCCTTCAAACCCGAGATTTTTACTTGCTTCCAAAAAAATATAAAAATACAAAAAGAATCATCTCTCATCCCTAGAACTAGTAATTAGGTTTTTCTAATCCTAACGACACTATTCCTAGCTGAACGATCAATCCCCCGGTACTTGTCACTATACTATACTACAACGATCAGGTACACTGCCTGGTGGGGGTTGTAAGCTTCTCGAGATCCCTCGAGAAGTAAAGCCTGGTGCAATCCCCACGCATCAAGTTTTTGGCGCCGCAGCTCGGGGAATAGTTATTGTCTAAGTTAGAATCTCTTTTTATTAAGTATATGATGAGTGTCTAAATACTCATCATTTTATACCAATCTGAACTGCCAAAACATCCAAAAACACTCAAATATGCATCAAAATACTTGAAATATCTTAGAAGTGTGTTGTATATGTTTCAAATGCAAAATATGCAAAAACAGATGAAAAACGTACAAAGTTTGCATAATTAGCAGTTTCAGTCCCTCAAGTTTCATAAATTGGCAAAACTAGTCCTTGGTTATTCTAAAAACATGAAAAAGTCACCAAAGGTCCTTTTTAATCATAAAGTTACATATTTAGTCCTTTGGTGCAAAGTTTCACAAAATTACAAGTTTAGTCCCTATACTTTGGAAATTGACATAAATGGTCCCTGGGATTTAAAAACTTTGAGAAAATCAATTTTGGTCCTTGTACTAATAATCTTTTGCAGGAATGGTCCTTGGTTGAAAAGTTTGGTGAAATTGCATAATTGGTCCCTGAAGTTTGGCAGTTTGGCAAAAATAGTCTCCGGATATTTAAAAAGTGAAATATATCAAAAATACCCGTGTACTATTCAATTATGGCAAAATAGGTCCTTATGATTACATATGGGAATTTACAATTTCAGTCCCTATAATTTTCCCAAATTACAAAATTGGTCCCTATGTTACATAAACCAAACGGACCTAATGTTATTATCTAAACCAAATCCAAACCCAACACTTAATAAAAAGCCCACCCTTCCTATTTGTCCAGCCCAACCAACAGCCCAGTCCACCACCCTAAATAAATAATACCGGGTCAACACACGGTCAAACACCACAAAACCACCCCAGTCACCCTTCCCTCCCAAACCATACCACCACCATCACTGCTACTAAACCACCCTGGTATTCCACCTCCACCTCACCTTCCTAGCTCTCCCACCTGTCTTACCCACTCCCATCCACCTCCACAACATTCCAAATGCCTTGAAAACCTCTCCACGCAAAACACTGACACTATGACTTTTTGGCGCGAAAAAATGTTTAAACGGCTCAGATGAAAAGTAGTGATCCAAGGGCTCTAAAAATTGGTGGGAAATGGTCCAGTGGGTCCCACAAACCTCTAAAGTCTCTACAAAAGGAAGAAGATGCAGTGATGAAGTATTATTAGATTAGGTATAGTTTAATTAAATCGTATGTAGTGTAGTTTACATTTTCAGTTGTAATTTCCATCAAAATCACTTGTAATCAGTTATCGTAGTGTAATTTGATCTTTCTTAAACCTTTAACTGCACTCTTGTTAATTAAATTCGTATTTAGCAACTTTATGTAAAATTGACAAATTCACATAACCTTGTTATTTGTTGTTGTTTGTTGGTTCTCTCAGCTCACATAAGCCTTGACAAAGCTCTTGTAAGCTATTGGATACCCTAAAAGTCAGTTTAGAATAGAAAAGCAAAAATACCAAAAATAATCAAGAAAATATAAAGAAAATAAAAAATAGTGTTTGAGGAAAGATAGAACCTGAGCAAGGTGTGATTCTGGATCGTATATGGTATTAGTAACCTTGTGGAAGGTTGTTAGGTATATCTTGGTCCTTGGTTCCATAACCTCAGCTTGAACTCATTTGTAAGTCTCAAAGTTTGATTCTTCATATTATCAATATTGTTGTTATTAGTAGTAATTTAGTGGTCATTCAATTTCATTTGGTATATCTAATCTGTTTCAATCATAAAATCAGTAGAGTTAGTTTAAAAATCTAATAGTTATAGTGTAATCAGTTATTAAGGGGGTGTTTGGCTCAGTTTGATACTGAGTGTGTTTGGTAATGTTAGTTGTCTAGGATAGTCTAAGCATACTACTTTAGGTCATATTATGTTATAGTGGTCTTAAAACTCAGGCTTCAAACAACCAAAAGTCAAAATCCAATCCCAATTCCCTTGACAGTTAACTGTCAAGGATTTTGGGTCCACAAACCTTAAGTTCTCATCACAAGTAAGTAAGTTAGCTTATTTTAGTTTAGTTATAGCTTAATTAGTCACAATCAATCATAAAATCAAGATCTAAACTCAATAAAGTCAACCTATTAGTTTTTCTTAAAAGTCAAACATTGCATGAACTCAGATTTTTCCAAAACTTGTGGGATTTGTTTAGAATTGTGTAATAGGTATTAGACTTTGATCTTTTTAGGATTTGTAGTCCACCACCTCACCTATTGAATTCTACCCTTGTTACATTTTTGGCAATTTTTCCTTGGGCCCCACTCACCCTCTAAGTCAGCTGCAGGGAGAAAACCTCCCTGTGCAGCAGTTATCACACCCATCGCCACCACTTTGGTGGTGATTTGTGACCACCTCAGTGGGCCCCACTTGTCAACCTTAGTATCTTTGAACCCCCCTCCTACCAGGGATCCCCCATTGACCTTTTGTTTGACCTCTAACCCTGTGGACCCCACCTGAAATAAGCACACAAATCTGTCCTAGTTTCTGAGTTCATACAAGTTACCAAGTGCTATTTAACTGCTTATAAGCTTATTCCAAGGGCTTATCTGGCCAAATCTAGCTCAAACTTGTTTACTTAACCTATTGGAACTAGCTTTTACAATTGTGGGTCCCACACCAGCTCATTTGAGCTTATTAGCTTATTTGGTCAACCAAGGTCAACTGTGGTAGCAATAAGCTCCACAGAGCTTATTATTAGCTTATAAAATATTTGTTTTTACAAAAGTTATTTATTTTTAAGTATAATATATTTTTGTAAAAGAAAATTCCAGAAAAAACAATATAAAAATAAGTGATAGTTTCTATTTAATATAATTTAATTTTAATTTTCATTTTTATATTTTTATTAAGTAATTTGTAATTTTATATTTTTATTAATTTCCTTTTATATTAAAGTATTTTTAGTAATTTTATTAGATTTTTATAATTTCATTTAGTATTTATTAGAATTAAAAATAGTTTTATTAATAATTAATCAATAATTAAGTTATAAGTAGCATAATTAATTTTTATAAGGTAAAACCTAGATTTTATATTTTTCCTAGCTTTTATATGTTCTAAAATAGTTTATAAATTTTTTCATAATTTTCTAAGTCATTTTAGTATTATTTGTAATTTAAAATAGTTTAATTAGTTTAATTAATATAAATAGTTTTTAATTAATAGAAAATCTATAAAAAGACAAAAATATTTATTTTTAATTTTTATACTTTCTTCAAGTGCTAATTTAAGTTTAGAAATTATTTTTGTAAGTTTTTAGTTTAATTTGTAGTGTTTATTATTTTTAGTTTTAATTAAATTAGTTTTAATTAAATAGTTAAATAGTTTTTAATTAAATAATTAATAATAAATAATAAAATAATCTAAAAAATAATTTTCTTTTTAAATTTAATTTAATTTTAAGTTTAAGTTTATAGAATTTTCATTTTTAACCCTTGTAGTTTATTTTTCTTAAAACTCACCTTTTTCTTAGTACGCAGTCGCGTCTGATTTTTAATTTAGTTTACGTTTATACGTTTTAGATATCTAGGTTTCACGTAACTGTTCCAATAGCTTATTTAAGCTATTTAGTTTTATAAAACCCTAGTTAAACACACACACACACTTTTATACCTTTCATGTTCACATTCACTGAGCACAGATTCGTTTTTAATAAACCATCGCACACCTCGTTGGGACATTACGACCCGGGGAAACACTGTATTCCACGGAAGCATTTGTCTTAGATGTTTGACTTGTTGACCATCACCTGGTCAATTAGGTTGACTGTTTGAGGCGAATCAAGATTTGGCGCCGCTGCCTGGGAGGTTGTGCGCTTATTCTAAACGATTTTGCGTATTAGTGAACCTGAATCACACCCATTTGTATATTTATCCATCCTTGTTCATACTATTATCATATAAAACCAAAACTGTTCCTGAAAACTTTTTAAAATCAGTTTTCAACGAACACAAAAAAACCAAAAATATTTGCCTTCTTATTAGTACTACAAAAATTTTCAAAATACCAAAAATATTCATCCCTTTACCCTCTATCCTTTTAATTCTACCTTCTTCCACTTGTCCCATAATTGATTCTAATGACATCTCTCGATGACGATTTCTTTGAACAAAGGGCCTATGAGAGCAACATCGAAAAACTTATTGCCTTGTCAAAGATATCGAGATGTCGTGTTGATTATGATGGACCATCGATTCATATTCCCTCTCCAATGAGGGAAATGGAACGAGAAACCGGGGTGACAAAGGACCCTGTACTTTCCTCTGACTATGGAAGTGCTAAATACGTCCAACCTACGGTTGTCCAAGAATCTAAGCTCACAATTGATCCTAACCTTTCACGGTTTACAGTTAAAAGTTTGTCAAGCAAACGTACAGAGCTTAGAGCAGTGACTGAAAAGAACGATTTGCCTAATCTTCACATTTATCAAAAACAAAAACCAGAGACCATAATGGAAGTGATGGAAATTCCTAGCTCTCAAAGCACACCACTTGTCCCACCTCCAGATTTTGTTCCTTGTGTCGGTTGTGGTAAGCCGCTTTTCGGTTTTCCATGTCGTTGGTGTACATGTGAACAATGTGGTAATGATATTCGAGACGGGAGTTGTTTGTTTTGTGGATCGAGTAATGCATTTGCTTATGATCCTAATCAAAGCTCATTCAACGACTCCTCAAAATTTTCCAACTACCCATCACATTCATACGAGCAAGAATCATATTATCCAAATCTCAATGATGCTTCGTATCAAAATACACCAAGCCAGACTCAGCAGTTTAACTGTTGTGAGTATTGTGGTGGTGCACACTACAGTTCTGATTGTCAATCAGGAGACACGCTTGTCTATGAGCAGGTTCCTAATAACAATTATGACTTAAGCACACACGACTCACAGCCAAATCAGTTCAGCTGTTGTGAGTACTGTGGAGGTCCACACTTTAGCTCTGATTGTCAAACAAGGAATTCATTTCCTTGTAACAATTACGACTATTCGTTTCAAGACCCACCTCCCCAGTGCCAAATTATCCAAGCAACTCCTCATAAAAACCAGCAAGACCTTTGTCAAGAGGTTCTTGAGAAACTTAAAGACCTTAAGGAGGAGTTGGCTAATATGTCGTTTCACAATGCACCAAGTTCTTCTTGTGTATATTGTGGGGGTCCTCATGATGATTTCCAATGTCAACCGTATTATAAACCTGAACATTGTTCTAGTTCTCATACATCCGATTTTGACACATTCACACCCCCACAGTCTCCACTCATTCCATATTCTCGTGATAAATCTATCACGGAACTACTTGCTGAAGAACATGCTGCTAGAGACGAAAGAAGCATGGAAGAATTATTAGTCTTAGAACACGCAGCTATAACACGTACCAAATTTCAAAATGCTGCTCTTCTCGATGAAGATGATGAAAGTGATGATACCTCATCAAGTTCATCAATTGAGACTTCTTCCATGGATATACAGGGAGAAAAGAATATAACTGAAACACTAGCAGTAGAAAAAATGGAACTTGTAGAATCCATAACTGCTAGTCCTTCTCAGCTCCCTCTGTATGATGTTATCACACCCGAGGTTCCCACTCACTCTCTGAGCATGGGGGACGAGCATCTTGACACAATTCCTGCAAAGGAATCTGACGAATTCATAAAGTCTAGTGTTGAGAACCTTGTCCCAATCCCAAGAGAGTCACAGGGAATTCTTGATCATATGTGTGATATTCCTACCCCCCCCCCCCCCCTGATAATCCAAATGATCAAATTGAGAATGTCTCTAATTCCAGTAATGATTGTATATCTTATGGAGACATTGAGTATGTTGAGGCATCACTGCCTCATTCTGATGTTGATCCTCTTCTTGAGGATTTCACAGAGGAACTCACTCACATCATTCCACTTCTATCTGGAAGTAATGATGATCTCTTTGACTTCGAAGCCAATATGGGAGAAACTGAAAATCTTTTAAACTCTAATCCCAACATCGAGCTTATTACTTCACATGCTGATGAAAATTCTTTATCTTCTGGAGACATCAGTCATGTGAAAGGATTACCTTCTGAGCTAGTTAGCTTAGAAGAAGAAAATGATAATCACTTTGTTCCCGAAGCAGTCAAGACTACTCTCACCAATCCTCTATATGAATTCGAATCCGAATTCACTTTGATTTCTGATAATCCACTCTTTGATATTCAGAATGAGGATTGTGATGAGTCCACAACGGAACATGAGTTCACAGATTTACATCTTGTGAATGATTCTCTTTACGAGGAGTTCTCCTTTGAACTCACTCATATCATATCTCTACCGGAGTATGATAACTTTTATTTTGATCTAGACATACCCATAATATGTCTTGATCAAACGAGCTTAAAATAGGAGATTCATGAAACAATGAATTCTCCTATTGAAGATGACGAATTAGTCATGATTTTCATCATGACTTTCTTTCTTTTCTTCATATATCCCGTGGCTTATCCTGTTCTTCACTCTTTCGGGAGTGAAGACATTATCTTTGACCCCGGCATTCTCATTTATAAATTATGAGCCGGTTACTTATCTCATCGGAGTGGAACTTTCACGTGCTTCAAATGTTTATCCAAACATCTTGAATGAAAGTCCGATGCAGATTGTCTCTTCCACTTCCCCATGGACAAATGAATTCGGGGTCGAGTCAAGCTAGCGACTCGGTAATCAAAACCAGTAGCATGTACTTAGGGTTTTCATCCTAAGTGTGGGGGAAATACTAACCCACATGTTGTATATATATGTATATATCCTCTAAAAAAAATGTGTGTACATAAACTTAAATAAAGGCTATGGAATATTTTCCTTCTTACGTTCTAAGTGTTGGTTTAACACCCGGTACTTTGAATATTGAGGACAATATTCAGTTCTAAGTGTGGGGGGTGATTCGTTATTCTAACGAATTTAAACACATGTTCCATCAAGAACCCCTATTTTAGCCAAAATTCTAAAATTTTTCTCACTTAGAACGCAATAAATGGTTATCAGTCCGCCATGTCTAACCCACATAAGGATTGGCTAATCCAGGAGCAAACGGTTCTTGGTAAAGATAACTCAAACCCGTTTATGGCTTGCAATTTGCCAAAAATTGTATGGTACCTCAACTCGCCATATCCCATAAAGCGAATGAGTTGGCTAGCCCGCAAGATTATGGCTTGTGGTAAAGGCCGTGGAAAATCCATAATTGGTAATCAGCTCACCAAGATGTTGACTATTCCATCAAGAGTTGGCTAGTCCAGTAGCAAACGGCTTTTGGTAAAGACAAATCAAATCCGTTGACAGCTGGTGGTTTGCTAAAAATCACACGGTTATCAGGTGTGCCACAGTTCTTACATCTGGCCACTCCAGAAGTGATGGCTTTTGGTAAAGAGTTTTTCAAATCCATTAAGTTTTTTCTCAAAAGATTGCTAGGGACTAGCAATATTTTAGTGTGGGGGATTGATGAGTGTCTAAATACTCATCATTTTATATCAATCTGAACTGCCAAAACATCCAAAAACACTCAAATATGCATCAAAATACTTGAAATATCTTAGAAGTGTGTTTTATATGTTTCAAATGCAAAATATGCAAAAACAGATGAAAAACGTACAAAGTTTGCATAATTAGCAGTTTCAGTCCCTCAAGTTTCATAAATTGGCAAAACTAGTCCTTGGTTATTCTAAAAACATGAAAAAGTCACCAAAGGTCCTTTTTAATCATAAAGTTACATATTTAGTCCTTTGGTGCAAAGTTTCACAAAATTACAAGTTTAGTCCCTATACTTTGGAAATTGACATAAATGGTCCCTGGGATTTAAAAACTTTGAGAAAATCAATTTTGGTCCTTGTACTAATAATCTTTTGCAGGAATGGTCCTTGGTTGAAAAGTTTGGTGAAATTGCATAATTGGTCCCTGAAGTTTGGCAGTTTGGCAAAAATAGTCTCCGGATATTTAAAAAGTGAAATATATCAAAAATACCCGTGTACTATTCAATTATGGCAAAATAGGTCCTTATGATTACATATGGGAATTTACAATTTCAGTCCCTATAATTTTCCCAAATTACAAAATTGGTCCCTATGTTACATAAACCAAACGGACCTAATGTTATTATCTAAACCAAATCCAAACCCAACACTTAATAGAAAGCCCACCCTTCCTATTTGTCCAGCCCAACCAACAGCCCAGTCCACCACCCTAAATAAATAATACCGGGTCAACACCCGGTCAAACCCCACAAAACCACCCCAGTCACCCTTCCCTCCCAAACCATACCACCACCATCACTGCTACTAAACCACCCTGGTATTCCACCTCCACCTCACCTTCCTAGCTCTCCCACCTGTCTTACCCACTCCCATCCACCTCCACAACATTCCAAATGCCTTGAAAACCTCTCCACGCAAAACACTGACACTATGACTTTTTGGCGCGAAAAAATGTTTAAACGGCTCAGATGAAAAGTAGTGATCCAAGGGCTCTGAAAATTGGTGGGAAATGGTCCAGTGGGTCCCATAAACCTCTAAAGTCTCTACAAAAGGAAGAAGAGGCAGTGATGAAGTATTATTAGATTAGGTATAGTTTAATTAAATCGTATGTAGTGTAGTTTACATTTTCAGTTGTAATTTCCATCAAAATCACTTGTAATCAGTTATCTTAGTGTAATTTGATCTTTCTTAAACCTTTAATTGCACTCTTGTTAATTAAATTCGTATTTAGCAACTTTATGTGAAATTGACAAATTCACATAACCTTGTTATTTGTTGTTGTTTGTTGGTTCTCTCAGCTCACATAAGCCTTGACAAAGCTCTTGTAAGCTATTGGATACCCTAAAAGTCAGTTTAGAATAGAAAAGCAAAAATACCAAAAATAATCAAGAAAATATAAAGAAAATAAAAAATAGTGTTTGAGGAAAGATAGAAGCTGAGCAAGGTGTGATTCTGGATTGTATATGGTATTAGTAACCTTGTGGAAGGTTGTTAGGTATATCTTGGTCCTTGGTTCCATAACCTCAGCTTGAACTCATTTGTAAGTCTCAAAGTTTGATTCTTCATATTATCAATATTGTTGTTATTAGTAGTAATTTAGTGGTCATTCAATTTCATTTGGTATATCTAATCTGTTTCAATCATAAAATCAGTAGAGTTAGTTTAAAAATCTAATAGTTATAATGTAATCAGTTATTAAGGGGGTGTTTGGCTCAGTTTGACACTGAGTGTGTTTGGTAGTGTTAGTTGTCTAGGATAGTCTAAGCATACTACTTTAGGTCATATTAGGTTATAGTGGTCTTAAAACTCAGGCTTCAAACAACCAAAAGTCAAAATCCAATTCCAATTCCCTTGACAGTTAACTGTCAAGGATTTTGGGTCCACAAACCTTAAGTTCTCATCACAAGTAAGTAAGTTAGCTTATTTTAGTTTAGTTATAGCTTAATTAGTCACAATCAATCATAAAATCAAGATCTAAACTCAATAAAGTCAACCTATTAGTTTTTCTTAAAAGTCAAAAATTGCATGAACTCAGATTTTTCCCAAACTTGTGGGATTTGTTTAGAATTGTGTAATAGGTATTAGACTTTGATCTTTTTAGGATTTGTAGTCCACCACCTCACCTATTGAATTCTACCCTTGTTACATTTTTGGCAATTTTTCCCTGGGCCCCACTCACCCTCTAAGTCAGCTGCAGGGAGAAAACCTCCCCTGTGCAGCAGTTATCACACCCATCACCACCACTTTGGTGGTGATTTGTGACCACCTCAGTGGGCCCCACTTTTCAACCTTAGTATCTTTGAACCCCCTCCTACCAGGGATCCCCCATTGACCTTTTGTTTGACCTCTAACCCTGTGGACCCCACCTGAAATAAGCACACAAATCTGTCCCAGTTTCTGAGTTCATACAAGTTACCAAGTGCTATTTAACTGATTATAAGCTTATTCCAAGGGCTTATCTGGCCAAATCTAGCTCAAACTTGTTTACTTAACCTATTGGAACTAGATTTTACCATTGTGGGTCCCACACCAGCTCATTTGAGCTTATTAGCTTATTTGGTCAACCAAGGTCAACTGTGGTAGCAATAAGCTCTCACAGAGCTTATTATTAGCTTATAAAATATTTGTTTTTACAAAAGTTATCTATTTTTAAGTATAATATAGTTTTGTAAAAGAAAATTCCAGAAAAAACAATATAAAAATAAGTGATAGTTTCTATTTAATATAATTTAATTTTAATTTTCATTTTTATATTTTTATTAAGTAATTTGTAATTTTATATTTTTATTAATTTCCTTTTATATTAAAGTATTTTTAGTGATTTTATTAGATTTTTATAATTTCATTTAGTATTTATTAGAATTAAAAATAGTTTTATTAATAATTAATCAATAATTAAGTTATAAGTAGCATAATTAATTTTTATAAGGTAAAACCTAGATTTTATATTTTTCCTAGCTTTTATATGTTATAAAATAGTTTTATAAAAATTTTCATAATTTTCTAAGTCATTTTAGTATTATTTGTAATTTAAAATATTTTAATTAGTTTAATTAATATAAATAGTTTTTAATTAATAGAAAATCTATAAAAAGACAAAAATATTTATTTTTAATTTTTATACTTTCTTCAAGTTCTAATTTAAGTTTAGAAATTATTTTTGTAAGTTTTTAGTTTAATTTGTAGTGTTTATTATTTTTAGTTTTAATTAAATTAGTTTTAATTAAATAGTTAAATAGTTTTTAATTAAATAATTAATAATAAATAATAAAATAATCTAAAAAATAATTTTCTTTTTAAATTTAATTTTCTTTTAAGTTTAAGTTTATAGAATTTTTATTTTTAACCCTTGTAGTTTATTTTTCTTAAAACTCACCTTTTTCTTAGTACGCAGTCGCGTCTGATTTTTAATTTAGTTTACGTTTATACGTTTTAGATATCTAGGTTTCACGTAACTGTTCCAATAGCTTATTTAAGCTATTTAGTTTTATAAAACCCTAGTTAAACACACACACAGACTTTTATACCTTTCATGTTCACATTCACTGATCACAGATTCGTTTTTAATAAACCATCGCACACCTCGTTGGGACATTACGACCCGGGGAAACACTGTATTCCACGGAAGCATTTGTCTTAGACGTTTGACTTGTTGACCATCACCTGGTCAATTAGGTTGACTGTTTGAGGCGAATCAGTCTACTTGCTAGATTCCTTTCTAGTAAGATTTTATTTTTATTTTTAGGTGTCTTTAGTCTATCTTATTTCTTTGTGTTTTTGTTCGTAACTTTTCACCACCCGACATCATGGACAATGGGAAAATCTTTGAACCCGTCATCCCACCACAACAAAACCCACCACTAGTACCTCTTAGGCCCCGAACCTTAGGAGAGTATTCCCGACCTAGCCACCAAGGCTACCAAAGCACCATTGAGCTCACCGGAGCCAATGTGACCCCCTTGCGATCCGACACCATCCGGTTGGTGCAAAGCGGATGTGCATTACATGGACTTCGTTCCGAAGATCCAAACCAACATCTTAAGGACTTTCTAAAAATCGTAGACTCCATAGACCTAGATGTTGAAACTAGAGAGACAACCCGATTACGCCTATTCCAATTCTCTCTACGGGATCAAGCTAGTCAATGGCTTGAGCGTTTACCCGTGGGATCCATCACCACATGGGATGATCTCACCACTCGTTTCCTTGCTCAATTTTTCCCACCGGGGAGAACTACTAAGCTTAGAAATGACATCTTGATGTTCCAACAACGTCAAAATGAATCTCTTTATGAAGCATGGACTCGTTTCAAGGACTTACTCCAAAAAGTCCCTCATCATGGCATAGATCTTTGGCTTCAAGTTCAAATCTTTTATGACCATATCGATCTCTCCACGAGGCGAGCCATTGACCAATCGGCCGGTGGTAAGCTACGTGATCTAAGTGCGGAACAATCATGGGAACTCATAGAAGATCTTGCTCTCTATGACAACGAAAGTTGGAATGACCCCCGTGATTTAAACAAAACGGTCAAGGCAATATCTTTGCCTTCGAACAACTCTAGCACTCCCGACCATAGGATCATGGAACTTGAGGACCAAGTCAAGTTTCTCATGAAATCCTACGAAGCTCCTAAGCCTTCAAGCCAAGTGAACAAAATCACTTCTTCATGCGAATTATGTAGTGGTCCCCATGACACTAGTGATTGTGTGGAACTCCCCGGAACAGCTTTTGCGAACTACGCATCCTCGCGTACCGACGAAGCGGGAGATAAGTGGTACACTTTCAAGCCCGAGCCAAACCCTTACGGTGATTCATACAACCCCTCTTGGAAAAATCACCCAAACCTTAGGTGGAAACAAAATCAACCTAATTCATCCAATCCGCCTAATCGTTACCAACCAAACGGTTCACCCTCCAACCGTACTTTCAACAACAATCCTTCTAACAACTATGGTAGTACCAACAATCTTGAAGGGTTGATATCTAAATTCATGGCATCTCAAGAAGCTCACATATCTAAGTTTGAAGCCGATTTCAAACAAAAGCAAAGCGAGATGACCACCAAAATTGACGCATTGTTGAAAGTTCTCAATGACCGAGAAATGGGAGCACTCCCAAGCGACACGGTCAAGAATCCGAAACTAAACGTTAATTCCATATCATCAGTTTCGTCACCCACTTCGTGTCCACAATACTACTCGGTTAAATCAACGAGCACGTGTTTCAAACAAAACCAAATTCTTCAAAAGGACCAACCAAATAAAAAACCAGATATAAAACCGGTTAAAAGTATAGTTGAAACACATCCTACGCAAGACCTTGACGATGAATTCAAGGAACTTCACCTTGAACGCCCCGTCATTGATCTCTTAGCCCGTGCTCCTTACTATAGTGCCCTCCTAGAAAAATATGAGAAGTTTAAACTAGGTAAAAATGGGACCGCCTTCATTCAAAACAAGTTGCCTAAAAAGCTTGATGATCCGGGTATATTTGTTTTGCCTTGTAAAATAGGAAGATCCGAAGCTTTCGACACACTAGCCGATTTAGGGTCAAGCCTCAACTTGATTCCCCTATCCCCATTCACCACTCTTAAGCTAGGAAAGTTAGAGGAAACGGAGGTGTTGATAGGTCTAGCGGATGGAAGTATTGCCCACCCGGTTGGAATGATTAAGGATGTAGTTGTTCACGTAGGAAAGTTAACTATCTTAGCGGATTTTCACGTCCTAGACATGGTTAGTGACACTACATGCCCATTATTGGTAGGAAGAGGATTTTTAGCAACCGCTAGCGCCATGATAGATTGTAAGGAGTCTAAGATAGCGGTAGGTGAAGGCGATACTTGGTCGGTGTACGATGTTAAGAAGCATAGTTATGATTGTGATGATGAACCGACACCACATTGGGTAGAGATGAATAGGAGACCCTCTAGATATGGACCTTGGATAGAAAGGAACTTTATAGGACCTCAATGCCCATTCTATCTAGAAAAAGATTTCATTGAAAAGACACATTCGGTGGAACAACTCATAGCTAGAGATGAAGAGCTAGATCCCTTTGAGGACCCCTTAGTCTTTAGGAAGATGATTGATTTCTTGAGCGTAATGCCTATTAATATAGAGATGAATAAGTGGAAAAGAGAGGGAGACAAGTGTAAATTGAGGTGGGATAAGCCACCTAAAGAAGGTGACGGATCATGGCATATGAGGATGACTTTGTATGATCCGGATGGAGAAATGTTTGAAAGGTCATACCATACTAAGGAAACTGATAGGAAGTTGAAACCTAAGTTTGATCCCAAAGATGTCCTCAATGAGGAACTCACCCGTATCACGTAGTAACCCATGACCTTGAGTCTAGCTACAAGACTCGTAAATAAAGAAAAGCGCTTCTTGGGAGGCAACCCATGCTTTGTGTGATTTTTATTTTGTTTGTTTGTTATTTGCTTCCGTATGCGTGCTTTATTTTTATTGTTGGTAGATCATGTTTCTAAATTAAAAAGTGGAAATACTTTACTTTGTTGTTTTGGCCTAGTCTTAACTCCACCTAAAGGTATTTTTGCAAAAGATAAGTGTAAGGGGAAACCCCAAATATGTTTTTAAGAAACAAACCGATCATGATTCTCCACAATATTATATGAACATGTATATTCGTATTTGTTAGAGTCAAATGCTTGTATTGAGTCATAATGAAGTTTTGCAGGATTTTCCAGGAAGTATGACCAAGTTTTTCCAGAAATTTTCCGGAAACTTAACATAAGAATTCCTGCAGGTCACTTCTGACGGCGTCATGAGCCTGCTCTTGACGGCGTCATGTGTAAAAATCTGGAAATTTTACCGGTTTTGTTATTCTAACGGAGTCTTAAAGTTTTTGCTGAATTATTAAGTTTTATAATCTCCAGGAAATCTGCAAACTTCATTCCACAAGCATTATATCTTATTTTGTTTTCTAGGATTTAGTAACTTATGTAGACTGCCGCCGATTTTATGCGAGGTTGTCTTGTTTGTTTTCTCAGGATTTACAGGTTATGTATGACAAGAAGATGATTATTATTCTGGAAGGGAAGCTTTGATTGTTCATTTTCTTGGAGGAAGATCTAACCTGGCCACCTTATTATCCATACCGAGCGAATCGGGGGAGTATTTGATTTCATTCTTTTTACTTTTTCACATTTACATTCTTTACTTGAACATTGGGGACAATGTTCATCCTAAGTGTAAGGGGAGGGTAAAATGATGATACCTTACAAATACACTTTCGCTTGAGTTTGTTTGTTTGATAGTAGATGTGTAATAAAACTATGAGAAATACTTGTTAGTGCAATTTTAGCGCCAAATTTAAATTTTTTTACAACATTTAGGAGTGAAACTTTAGCCATAGCAAGCATCTCATGGATAGGAGATTATATGATTAGCACATAACCGTACTTTCAGAAAAATTTTCCACCCAAATATGTGAGGTTCGCCTTTAGATTTGATAGGAAAAACATTTACTATTAGTGCTTATGAGTGTACCGGTAGCATTTAGATTCTAGAACTTGCGTTAGTGATGCATCCCGAGACCGCTAGTGAGACTACATTCGTGTAGTAGGATTTACTACATGATAAGAGGCATTAGGATCACCCTTGTGTTAAACCCGTATTATAATTACTTGACCATTTAAGTCATATTACTTGGCTAGTTAAGTCAACTAATTTTTCCCACACCTTAGCGTTGTACTCATTTTTAGTACACGAAACCCCTAGTACACCCCTCCGAGCCTATCTTTTCGTTTCTAACTTTAAGCATCTTACTTAAAGGAAGAATTTGTTACACCCCACTTAAATGTACACCCAAATCGCCTTAGCCTTTCGTGTATGCACTCATCTTTAGTGCATTATTGTTATTTGTTAAACCCTAAGTTAACTATCTAATTGATTACATGGTTGCTAAGTCGAGTCATGTCCTTGTACATATTGTTTTGGGACGATTGGGACTCATGGGTAAAGTACTTATTTTATGGAGTAATGGGGAAGAACATCATATATTACCCCCATATGTACGTTAATCTTAAAAGTACTCCAAGTGTTTTGATTTTCGTAATTCGAGTCATTAGATTATTTTATTGTAAAGTATGTAATGATTCAAGTGTAAGGGAAATGTTCATTCCCTATGATGTATTATTTTGGATGGTAGGGTAAGAGTGTATGCAAAAAAAAAAAAAAAAAAAAAAAAAAAAAAAAAAAAAATCAAGAAAAAGAAAAAAAAAATAGAAAAAGATAAGAGAAAAAAACATACGGACTACCATCCCTTTTCATTCTATGTTCATTTTATGTTTTTGTTATTTTTCATTCATTAGCTTAAGTCGAGTCTAGTCTTGGCTTAGCAACGCCATATTGTACATGTAATTAACCAAGATTGTTAACTCGCCACCAGTAAAGACTTCCTATATCCAACAAAACCGTGTATTTCATATCCCTACACATAACGTTACAACCCTTTAAAAGACCTCTATGATAGTTTATCCTAGGTGCTTACGCCATGTGGTAGAGGTTTGATCCTTTCCCAAGCCTATGGTAATCTATTTTGCTATGACAGGTAGTGAGAGATATCTTCCGTTTCCATATTGTAATTTATACTTTATTACACCCGAGAGATGTGAATATCTAAACACTATTTGTGAGGTGCTAGTATATGACCTCTGTGTTTGTCTTTGGTCTTTAGTGGAACGATTATTTGTTGTAATTACTTTTATATTAGTGTTAAATGACCCCTAACTTGTATTTTGACTAGAATAAAAGCGCATTTGCTTGAAGACAAGCAAATCTCAAGTGTAAGGGTATATGATGAGGCGAAAAATGAACCACTTTTAGGGGGTCATTTAAGCCCGAAATTGAATTTATTTGATCAAATATTACCCTAAATCGTTCATTTTGTGATTTTAGGTACTTTGGGAGTGAAATATGGAAAAGGAAGCAATTCGGACGTTTTTGGAGCATAAAAGTGAAGAAAACGCCAAAGACTTAATTTTTCAAGCTGGGAACAGTGTGTGACGGCGTCAAGAGTAAGAAGATGACGGCGTCAAGAGTAAATATCATGACGACCGAGTACAGAAATGAAGGCGTCACACGGAAGAGCGTCAAGAGTTAAATACGTGACGGCCTGGAAAAGTGTAATACATGACGGCGTCAGATGTAGATCAAGGCAGTCCGAGGATTCTTTTGGCGGCGAGATGACGGCGTCACAAGATTGTTCTTGACGCCGTCAGCCTCTATTTTCTATATATAGTTTTCTAATTTTCATTCATTAGGAGGAACAAGTTTGGAGAAACCCTAAGGCCGAACCATATACGAATTTTACAGGTTTTTCAAGGGTTTTCAGCCCTTGAACCCTTACATGTGTAATTGAGATAAGTATTCTTTTAATTCAATCAATATGTCTATGTGTTGGTTGTCTATATCTTGTGCTTGTCTTGATTCCACCATGCTAGGCTAGATTTATCTTGTGTTTACTTAGATCTAATGAAACCTAGATGTTGATTATGTGTTGATTACTTGTTTATGGTTGTATTGGATGAATGATTTCAATGTTAGGCTTAAGAAAACTGGCAGATCTCCAAATGGTAACATGCTTGAACGTCTTAGGAAACATGAACCGATGTGTACTAGGTTTTATTGGTTGTATTTAATGCATGAGTAAATTCTAATGATCCCATGTTAGGAGCTTCTTAGCCGGCTCGACATAGGAGTGAAGTAGGCACTCATAGGATTGGGGAGTTAAGTACGCCACCCCATGAATGGTATTAAGGAATACAATCCGTCATCCACGCAACTATAACAAGTAATTAACGTGTAAAAGATATCTAGGGAGTAGTGAAATCTAAGTAAACATATTTCTCCACTTATTACTCACAACCTTAGTTTAATATAGTTTATTTTCATTTCTAGTATTTTATTTTGATTGCATCTTAGTATTGGGTTAGTTGACTAGCAACTAATTCCGCCCAAATCCTTCAAACCCGAGATTTTTACTTGCTTTCAAAAAAATATAAAAATACAAAAAGAATCATCTCTCATCCCTAGAACTAGTAATTAGGTTTTTCTAATCCTAGCGACACTATTCCTAGCTGAACGATCAATCCCCCGGTACTTGTCACTATACTATACTACAACGATCAGGTACACTGCCTGGTGGGGGTTGTAAGCTTCTCGAGATCCCTCGAGAGGTAAAGCCTGGTGCAATCCCCACGCATCATATAACATGTTTAAACTTGTCAAGAAAATGAGGTTCTTGAAGAAACCTATCCGAAAGTTACTTCATTCTCAAGGCAATATTCATGAGCGGGTTAATCGTCTACTTCACGAGTTAGATGAGGTTCAAATGGCTCTTGATAAAGACCCATCTTCTGTTGCTCTTCGCGAAGAGGAAGCTTTATACCTAAAGGCTTTCAATCAGGCCTCTTTAGATGAGGAAAGGTTCTTGAAACAAAAAGCGAAAATTGAATGGCTTAGTGTCGGTGAATCTAACTCAGCTTATTTTCATCGTTCGGTGAAAGCTAGAGTGAGTAGGGGTCGTATTGATTGTATTACGGACCAGAATAATATGGTCCACGAAGGTAGTTCTGTTCCTAATGTATTTGTTAACCATTATATGAACTTTTTAGGTGTTGAAGGACAAGTTTCAGTTCTGAGTGTCGAGGGCTTGTTTGTCAAACGCCTGAGTCGGTTTAAAGCTGAAAATATGGCTCGTGAAGTGCTTGACTCTGAGATTAAGGGTGCAATGTTCTCCATTGGAAATGATAAAGCCCCGGGTCCAGATGGTTTTACTTCGGTCTTTTTCAAGAAAGCTTGGGAGGTTGTTGGTGGAGATGTTTGTAAGGCGGTTAGAGACTTTTTCACAAATGGGAAGTTGCTTCAAGAGATTAATCACACGATCCTTGCATTGCTTCCTAAGGTATCCACCCCTACTCGTGTTAATGATTTTCGTCCTATTTCATGTTGCAACGTCATTTATAAGTGCATTATCAAAATTATTACTAATCGGATTAAGGACGGGTTGGATGATGTGGTTAGTAGCAATCAATCAGCTTTTATACCTGGTCGTAGTATCTCAGATAATATCCTTCTTACTCAAGAATTGATGCATAATTATCACTTGGATAGAGGCCCTCCTAGATGTTCCTTCAAAATTGATATTCAAAAGGCGTATGACACGGTTAGTTGGAGCTTTTTGGAAGATATTTTAAGAGGCTTTGGTTTTCATTCGAAGTTGATTAAATGGGTGATGGCATGTGTCACAAGCACTTCATTCTCCATAAACGTCAACGGTAATTTACATGGGTATTTCAAAGGGAAGCGTGGGCTTCGTCAAGGAGATCCATTGTCCCCTTACTTATTCACGTTGGTTATGGAAATTCTAACTCTTATTCTGAAACGTAGAGTTCGGGAAGATGATGGCTTTACATATCATAATCGATGTAGCAAACAGAAAATTATCAACGTTTGTTTTGCAGATGATTTTATTGTGTTCGCTCATGGTGATATCAATTCAGCTAAAGTCATTATGGAGTCTCTAGAAGAGTTTAAATGCGTCTCGGGGCTGGTTCCTAGTATCCCGAAGAGCACAATCTTTTTATGTAATGTAAGTGACCGTGTTAGAGTTTCTATTCTTCAACTCATGCCATTTGAAGAAGGTACTCTCCCAATTAAGTATCTTGGCGTTCCTCTTATTTCTTCACGTCTTCTATACAAAGATTGCAAGATTCTTATTGAAGGAGTTCGTAAGAGAATTGGAGATTGGAATAATAAATGGCTTTCCTTTGCGGGGAGGCTTCAACTTGTTAGTTCGGTCTTATCATCTATGCATATATATTGGGCATCCGTTTTCATTCTTCCCGTTGGTATTATGAATGATATTGAACAATTAATGTGCGGGTTCTTATGGTGTCAAGGTGATATGAAGCGTTGTAAAGCGAAGGTCTCTTGGGATGATGTTTGTCTTCCTAAACCCGAAGGTGGGCTTGGCATTCGTAAGTTAGGTAATTTTAATGTTGCATTGATGTCTACCCATGTATGGAAAATTATAACTAACAAGGAATCTTTATGGGTGAAATGGATTCATGCGTATAAATTGAAAAATAGGAGTTTTTGGGACGTGGATTTGGCTTCTAATGTGAGTTGGGGATGGCGTAAGTTGCTCCAAATTCAGGATACTATCCGTCCACATTTTTGGCATGTTCTTGGGGATGGCCAAAACACATCAGCATGGTTTGATAATTGGGATACTCAATGTCCTCTCATGAATCATGTTTCGTATCGTGTTGTTACGAACGCGGGTTTTGATCTTCAAGCTAATGTTTTTGATGTTATTTCTGAAGGAGATTGGGCGTGGCCCATTGCTTGGTTTCATAGGTATCCGGCTTTGTTTCAAATAAATGTTCCTTTTCTTAATGAAGCTCAGGTTGATAAGGTGCTTTGGAGAGCCTATGATGGTACTCTTACAGAGTTCTCTACTCGAGAGGTTTGGCATACCATCAGACATTGGGATAGCGAAAAAGATTGGTTTCACCTTGTATGGTCAAGCTATGGAATTCCAAGACATCCTATACACCTTTGGTTAGTTATGAGGAAAAGATTGAAAACTCAAGATCGGCTTAAACAATGGGACGTGGGAAATGATATTGACCTAAGTTCACTTAGGTGCCCGCTATGCAAGACGCAACAAGACTCCCACGAACATTTGTTTTTCGAATGCACATTCTCATCTAAAGTTTGGCAAACTGTTTTGGACATGGCTGGTTTTTCAGGAGTGTCATCTAAATGGGATGATATCATTCTATGGATCCTTCCTATCTCCAAACACAAATCTGTGCAAGGTATTGTTGCACGCCTTCTATTGGCAGCAACCTCGTACTTTTTATGGAGGGAACGCAACTTCAGAGTGCATGGGAAAGGAGATCAGAAAGTTGAGCAGGTGGCTAGGTTCATTCTTGATTCTGTAAGGTTAAAGCTAGCTTCTATAAAGTTTAAAAGGAATGCAAGAGTGGGCAAGCTTATGGAAACGTGGAAGCTGTCTTATGGAAGCTAATGGGAATTGTTTAGTGTCACATGGTCTAGAGGAATAAGTTAAGTAAGTTCTTTTTATTTTCTCTAGCTTAGTATGGTTGTCGTGTTTTGAGCTTGTTCAAAGTACGTAGGTTTCCATTGTTAAGAGTGGTTCATAGCTACTCTTTCTTGTACGTTCATTCTTTTTATTAATATTTTTCACCGGGTGGTACAACCCTTTACCCAAAAAAAAAAAGTATCCACACAATGACATGACAAAGGAATTGGACCAATAATAATATATGATTTTTTTTCATCATTCTTATTTATCATATTTACATCATACATGTATGTATGTGTGAATTTTCTTTTGTAAACCTTTTGTAGATATAACATTTCTCTAGTTAATTAAGGATATGATTGATACGCAAATTTTTTATACTTAGAAACGATTTTATTATAACACTGATTTACATAATCAACTTTTATTTAACTGAGATATTGTCTTAGTGATCAAGAAAATTAAACGGCATAAATAAAACTCATGCTTGTTTGTTTTTAGAACCAAAATTCACCACTTCATGCAGACATTCTGCAAGGTTCATTCAAGAACACACCATCTTTTCCGTGATAATTTAGGCAAGTATGTCCGACATACATTTGTTTTGGTTGTTGCAACCTGAAAATATGCGTCGTATCTGTTTTAAGGGAATTGTGTTAAACACAAGGCTCGTGCGTTGTGTCTCAACCTTTTGGCAGAATTGCATATATATCCCTCTCAAAGTGAATAATTGCATATATATCTTTTGTACAAGTTTTTGAAGCACATAGTACAATGGTTTTTATGCCCCATTATGTCTGTATTTAATTTTATGTTATTGAATTAGTGTTAATTTTATTATTGTTAATTTGTTATTATTGTAACCTGATTTTTATTAATAAAAGTGTGTTTTCTTACATTATCTGTTTATCAAAGATAACAACATTTATTCATGATACACGACAAAGGTGAAGGCTTAATCTTCATGGGATCAACAAATAGTTTTTCTATTGTATATTTGTATGATGTTTCCAAGGTGATTCTGTAGGATATGCCATAAAATGGTACGGGTTTTGGAATTTTTTGATTATTGTGACGCCTAATAATGCAACGACGTCGGTAGCAAAAAGTATTTCTTGATTATTGTTAACACCTAATAAGACAACCAAAAGTAATTTATTACGGAGTATAATGGTTAAGAAAAAAAACATTTCTTGAACGTTTGGAACCATGAAATTGAACCAAACAAAATGGAAAAGATGATATAGCTTGGTTATTAGCAGTTGTTTTGGACAATGATGAAATAGCCTCTCTTTGTCATTTTGCTTTGTCTTTACGTTTTTTATCTTATTTGCGTTGCCTTACTTTGATCTTTCTTATTCTACTATTATTAGGCTAAAAGTCAAGGTCACCACTCTTTCACCATACACATCAGCGCCACGTCAGTTTTTTCTCTCCTCTCACTTCCTTTCACCACTCTTCACCAATTAGTGGGCAAGGTCACCACTCCTTCACCGTAAACGTTTAGATTTTAAAAAACAAGATTATTATTATGCAACCAACAAGATACACAATTAATAATTCTGCCCATTGATTCCTTGAAGATAAATGGGCATGTAAGTGGTTTCGATCACGTTGTTTATTTGTCAATGTTTTGCATGGCTCATATGGAAGTGAAAAAAACATATTTGTATACGGCATTGGTGAATTGAGGCATGTATTTTCTCTTTTGTTCAAACTGTGGGCTTCAAATAGAGATTCGAAAGATAGTAATAACTTTCTGAAGAAAAAAGAAACGAAAAATGAGTTACAACTGTAAACTTTTTGATTTTACCAATAAACCTGGAAATGGTACTGTTATAAATAAGTAATAAATATAGTGGGGCCCAATTTTTTTTCCTTTCCCACTAGGTGAAACCTTCACCAAATGTGGTCTTAAAAATTGTGCATCGCGCGTGGGTGGGGGTAGAAGGCAAGGGCTTGCTGAGTGGGGTGGGGCCAATTGGTGGTAGTTTCACTCCTTTGCCTATTAGCCTTAGGTTTTATATTTTAGTTTTGCCTTTAGGCCCTTTTTATGTAAGCGCTTTTTCTCCTTTTGTGTTCTTGCTAGTTTGCTTTCTTGCTTTTATTCTCTTTGTCTATGATTTTGCTCGCTTGCCTCTTTTGCGCTTTCTTTGTGCCTATTGTCCTTTTTGTATGTGTTCTCCAATAGCATATATTTTTTTGTTTGTTTATCTTTTTTCTCTAAGTTTTTGTGATGGTTGTTTATTGTTTGTTTGCTTGTTTTTCTTGTTTGCTTGCTCCTTGTTGTGTGTTTTTCCCCCTGTACTTGTTTTTGCGCTTTCATGCTCATTTTTCTTGAACTTCTCTCAACTGCATAATTACACGGGCCGGAGGTCCACTTGAAAGAAATCTCTCTACTGTTGGGTTTATCTTAACAGTAGCTAAGGACGAAACTCATATAGACCAAGGGGGTTGTGGCCCGCAAAAAAATTACTCATAATTACCATTTACTCTACAATGTTAGTCATTAGTTATGCAAAATATTAAAATTTAGTAATTTGGCCCCCTTAAAATTAGTATTTTAAATTTTGGCCCCTCTAACAAACGTGTTTAAGTTCCATCCCTGGTGGTATGGATATGATCTGTCTACATTTCACCTCCCTCTTACCATGTTTCGACGAGGTTGGGTTTGTTGTTGTTGTGATGATGAAATAAAGTATAAACTTCACACATTTTCTCTCTCTTTTTTGCTTTTCGATAACCACAGTTTCCAACATTTAATTCAACTAGTTCACAAATGTCTAGATGCAAAAAAATTTACGACACAGTGACACATATTAGAACAACATAGATGCAAAATTTTGGTAACATGCAATTCGATGCATTCATGCATCACGCTTGCTTAGTATGTGAGAACATCATATGTTTATTGCACGATCTTTTTCTTTTATACTCTTACGATGTATTCTCGAGTTTAACTAGTACATATGAATATGATATTTAACAACCATGTCGATTATATAGAAAGTAATTTTGTAACACAATCATTAAGACCATGTGTTACGGGTGAGGTGAAAGGGAGTTGAAGCCATGACGAGGCTACAAGGTTGGCGAGTGAAGGTGTAAAAAGTGATGGTTTTGGTCAATCACTTCACCTAACTAAAACCAAGGCAAAAGGGGTACGGTTTCTATGTTTTTTTTTTTTTTTTTTTTTTTTTTTTTTAGTGTGGTACGTTTGTATAAAATGAGTTATTTTATGTGGTTGGCTAAGTGGTGACCATTACGGTTAAAAAATGAAGGTAAGGTGGTGTGTTGAAAGTCTGATGTGGCAGTTGAGGTGGAGGTGATGGTCATGTGACCATTACACCCAACATAAGACTTGTTTTTATGGTGAGTGATGGCTCACCTTTATGGTGATCATCACGCGCCACCAAAAATACCCCACAGTCACGTGCGACGCAAGAGAAAAAAAGAGATATATGGGTGATGGTGATCAACTCTCACGAACCGAGGAAAAAATGGCTAATTTTTGTAGGCCCCCACTCTAAACGGTAACATACTATAAATACCCACATAACCCTATCATATTTATACACAATTTATCATTTTATCTTTATATTTACTCTCATTATTATCTTTTGCAAAATATCTCAACAAAACACTCCATAAACTAAAACCCCAAAACGTCGACAACAATACGCCCAAACACCCAATTCAAATTTTCGTCTCGGGTCCTACTCCACCGGTAAAATTTCGAGCACCATCGTTTGTTTATGGAAAGTAACAATACCAAAACCCAACAATCATAGCTCCATAACAAAATATGTATCAACCACAAATGTACCCGCAATAACAAAACGAACAATACCAAGATTAACAATACTAAAACCCACAAATATGCGATCCGTCGAATATTGATGATTCTTCACAACAAGTATTGGCGGTTCTTCATCACAACCTATACCTATGTCTCACATTCATCCATTTAATTTTGATGATATTCCAATGTACGAACCTCAATTTTCTCCTTTTATGCCAAATACTATTGGTGACGACTCTCCTGTCGAAGAAGTCCAGGCCCCAAAGAAGAAAACGTCAAAAGAGGACGACGGATGAAGGTATCCGGTGCATTCCATGGACCCCTAAAAAAGAAATTGCATTGTGCAAAGGTTGGGTTCGTATATTGGAAGATATCGTCGCTGGTAATACGAGAAAGGAAATAGGGTTTTGGACAAAGGTTTTAGGTAACGTTGAGTAAGCAATGAAGTAACCACTGTTCGAACCTACGATTCATTGAATGGGAAAAATGGAAGAATATGCTTCTTGAAATGGCTCAATTTTGTGGAGTGTACGATAATGTCCTACGAAGGGCGCCCCAGAATGGAGCCGGAGACGAGGATTACACCCAAAAGGTACATGGCGAATATCGTGCTGAATATAAAGTACCTTTTACACTTTTTCATGTGTGAAGAGTTTCAAAAGATGCTCCGAAATGAAAGGAGGTGGAACTTCTCCAATTTTAAGAAGGGAAAAGGAAAAGTTCAAGAGATATAAGTCATCGGTGTCTAGTTCGTTCAACACAACGCAGTCAGGAAAGGTGTAACAATTCGCATTTTCAGATTAATTACTATTCCCGGCAGGTCACCCAAGCCTGTACTACTCTCGCATGAGCACGCTTAACCGTATGGGCGATTAACCGTTAGACCACAAAACGCGTTTCTAAGACAATTTGAGTTTTCAACTTATTAGAAAAAGTCAACATATTTTTCCCTCCTCCTTTGACCAAAAATCATTCTTTGATTTTATAAGTCATTCCTTGATTTTTAGGCTTGCGGTTTTAGGTCTAAAAGACATTTAACACCAACCGACACTAGACTGAGCCCAGCCTAGACATTATAAGTCATTTTAAGTCATTATTATCCTATTAGAAAAGTTACATTTTACTTTTCTCAATTTTACGCAACTTTCGTACGTTTTACGTATTACGCGTTTTAGACCCGTGTTTCCAGTTTTTAGCAGGGTTTTAGCACCCGATAGAACCTACCACTCATTTTATATTTTATTATGGACTATATTGACATGTTTGACCATACTTTCAAGTTTCATATTTTTAGGATACCCGGTTTTACGTTTTGAGGCTTAATCATTTACGGTTAGCGATTTACGGAGTCAAAACTAGCTACATACTTAGGATAATACCATCAAAAGTCCACACCTTGTTCTCCAAGTTCTTCAAACCGCCACTAGGGGGGGGCATTCACACTTGTGGCATCATCTCATGACTTTAGCCATTAGATCATTTTTATTTACAACTTTGTCTCCAAGTTTAGGTAGTTTCCTAGCCACCTTCCTAACCTCCTCATTCATAGTATAAATAGAAAGCTCATCTCCTTCCTTTCTTCACCACAAAAACGCCACAACATAAATTCATAGCACCATGATCCTTTGATCTTCAATATACAAGTTACATTACAAAGTTCAAGGTCTTAGTATTCTCTACCTAGTTCTTAAGTTTGTTTGGTGATTCCATGGTTGAATTAGGAGCTACACAAGGTTACTAGGGCTGAAGTTAAATGGTTTTCACAAGGGTTAGATCAAGGCTAGCAAGGGTTACAAGAGTTATGGTGAAGGGTTTACAAGCTTAGGTTTAGTGTCCTAGTTCTATACTTGACTTCCTTTCTTTAGAAAGCCAAAAGTTGTAAGCAAACCCTTATACACTTTCTTGCTCAATATCATTTCATGCTTATTATGTTTCTTTCATGCTATATATGGTCTTTGTATTGTGTTCATGATGTTTAAAAATGGATAAAACAAGTATTGGTATACATATGTTAACTTATGACAAGTAAACAAGCAAACTAGTGATTTTTATGGAAAACCACGACCACAATAGTATAACTTTGATATTTGACACTTACTTAATGTTAAAGAGGACTTAACAAGGAAAACATAGCAATTTGAATCACCCAAAACGAGTACACGAGTCAAAAGTTATGACCATAAGAAGTTAGCGACACCAAAACGCCGAAACTGCCCATAACCTCCTGTTTGCATTCTGCCAATTTGAAAGTCCCACTTCTGGTCCGATTCATCAAAAAGTTAAAACACGAAAGTTGTCCGGAACGACGTTTTCGTTCAGGAACAAAGAAGCTCAAGCCCTGAAAACGCTTTCTGAGTGATAAATTTCTTCAAATTCTTAACAGCCCATTTTTAGACCAAAATTACTATATAATCATTATAATTAGATGAGACCAAGAGGTCTAATGACCTAAAGCCGAGACCACAACCATGGCTAAAGCCAAGGTTGAGTCTCAAGATCATGGTAACAATGACCAAGGTCACGGCAAAGCCACGGCTAAAGACCATATAACTATTAAAGATCAAAGCTTATATATATATATATGTTATCAAATACTACAATAGTAGGGAGCTTCATGTGAGGAGTTCATTGAGTAAGCCGTCGAGATGAGTTGTGGATTTACGAGTTAAAGTGTCCTGGCTCCTCGAACGTTTACTCCATGACTTCTGAATTATGTCGGCCCGAACGGTAGTAAGAGATTTACAACCTATACATGTTTCATAGACCACTTATATTCAAAGACTTACACTATATACTAAGTACTACATCATGAACATTATGCAAGACATATATGGGCAATTCTTCGTATTCTTAGACGTTACTCCAAACCTAAGTCGCAACGTTCTATTATAGGCTGCTCTTAGAGACTTTCGCGATTCGACTACCACTTTCATTTCTCATTACATAGACTTAAGGTGAGTCATAGCCCCTACTCTTTTCATACTTGTTTTAACTCTTGGGGGGGATACATGCTCAACTACTTGCTTACTTGTACAAATACTTGATCGCATTATACTTGATTGTTCTATACTTGATAGTCTTATACTTGATCGCATTATACTTGATTTCATACATACATGATTGTGTTATACTTAACTGCGTTATACTTGATTGTGTTACTGCCGGTGGCTCCAGATTAAGACCCTGGATGACCATTGAGACTTCCGGTGGCTCCAAATTAAGACCTTGGATGACCATTGAGGCTATTGATACATCCTAACATTTACGAATGTTGGATACATCATAAACGTGAGGTCTTCGGAGATGAAGTGTAGACTCACGACTAATTGCTTAATTGTCTTGATGAACTTATACATGTCTTTATTATACTATATTTGTAGCAGTGGGTTGTGAACACACAGGTTACAAGTCTCTTATGGCGGGACTTGTAACTGAGTGGATTCACGATGCCTTTGCTGTGTGATCATTCTTTAAGGCTTTTTCAACTATTTTAAGACAAACTCTATGAACTCACCAACCATTGTGTTGACACTTTAGCATGTTATCTCAGGTCTATAAGGCGATAGCTAGTGCGTGGAACTTAGAGTCAAGCTGCATATTCTGAAGACTTACGCTTTTATCATTTACCATTCAAACATTTTGTATACATTTATGTATCATACTTTGAAATCTCATGTTGGTAACTTTGAATTCATTAATCGAATGGTAACTTTTCAAAACGTCTCATTTAGAGTTCGTTTTCTATAACTTGTACTTTGTATTATGAAGTAGCACCCCTGTGACACAGTCTTCCGCTGCGGTATTTTGGGGGTGTTACAGATTGGTATCAGAGCCTTGGTTATAGAGAACTAGGTTGCATTTAGTGCCTAGACTATAACTGCTATATACGTTGAGACCTTCCTCTTTATTTGCCTTACACACAATACATACACATATGCTTTTTGGTTAGAGGTTTGCTTAGTTCCACGCTGTTAGATGATGTGACTTTAGTATTATAAGGAGCCCCAGAGATTCGTCGAGTCATTAAAAACATGGAGCTCAGTAATAACTAATTAGTTAACTTGATCTTGTGACAGTTCTTGTTTGATTAGACACAAGATTTGAGTTAAATAATATTATTGCTTAGCTTTAAGGATTTGATGACTTGATTATCTTACTATCGGCCTCAGAAGGCGGATTTTGTGCCGGAAATTCTTAAGTAGGATGATTTAGAATCTCCTTATTTAAATGGATTGGGACGCCTCTTCAGTTAAATAAAGAAATTGTAAATCACCGAACCATAAGTTTATGAGACCTTACTTACATAAATTTGGACGCTTCTTTATGTAAGTAATGTGTTATAAATAAGTGGGCTTAATTGTAGCCGATACAACTCCTTAACCTGAATCTTAGACGAATCAGAGTAAACACCACTATATTAGAGATCCCGAATTCTCTTAGATACACCATAAGTAGTTAACATCAACTAAACTTCGGGACGAAGTTTCCTGAAGGGGTAGAGACTGTAACAATTCGCATTTTCAGATTAATTACTATTCCCGGCAGGTCACCCAAGCCTGTACTACTCTCGCATGAGCACGCTTAACCGTATGGGCGATTAACCGTTAGACCACAAAACGCGTTTCTAAGACAATTTGAGTTTTCAACTTATTAGAAAAAGTCAACATATTTTTCCCTCCTCCTTTGACCAAAAATCATTCTTTGATTTTATAAGTCATTCCTTGATTTTTAGGCTTGCGGTTTTAGGTCTAAAAGACATTTAACACCAACCGACACTAGACTGAGCCCAGCCTAGACATTATAAGTCATTTTAAGTCATTATTATCCTATTAGAAAAGTTACATTTTACTTTTCTCAATTTTACGCAACTTTCGTACGTTTTACGTATTACGCGTTTTAGACCCGTGTTTCCAGTTTTTAGCAGGGTTTTAGCACCCGATAGAACCTACCACTCATTTTATATTTTATTATGGACTATATTGACATGTTTGACCATACTTTCAAGTTTCATATTTTTAGGATACCCGGTTTTACGTTTTGAGGCTTAATCATTTACGGTTAGCGATTTACGGAGTCAAAACTAGCTACATACTTAGGATAATACCATCAAAAGTCCACACCTTGTTCTCCAAGTTCTTCAAACCGCCACTAGGGGGGGGCATTCACACTTGTGGCATCATCTCATGACTTTAGCCATTGGATCATTTTTATTTACAACTTTGTCTCCAAGTTTAGGTAGTTTCCTAGCCACCTTCCTAACCTCCTCATTCATAGTATAAATAGAAAGCTCATCTCCTTCCTTTCTTCACCACAAAAACGCCACAACATAAATTCATAGCACCATGATCCTTTGATCTTCAATATACAAGTTACATTACAAAGTTCAAGGTCTTAGTATTCTCTACCTAGTTCTTAAGTTTGTTTGGTGATTCCATGGTTGAATTAGGAGCTACACAAGGTTACTAGGGCTGAAGTTAAATGGTTTTCACAAGGGTTAGATCAAGGCTAGCAAGGGTTACAAGAGTTATGGTGAAGGGTTTACAAGCTTAGGTTTAGTGTCCTAGTTCTATACTTGACTTCCTTTCTTTAGAAAGCCAAAAGTTGTAAGCAAACCCTTATACACTTTCTTGCTCAATATCATTTCATGCTTATTATGTTTCTTTCATGCTATATATGGTCTTTGTATTGTGTTCATGATGTTTAAAAATGGATAAAACAAGTATTGGTATACATATGTTAACTTATGACAAGTAAACAAGCAAACTAGTGATTTTTATGGAAAACCACAACCACAATAGTATAACTTTGATATTTGACACTTACTTAATGTTAAAGAGGACTTAACAAGGAAAACATAGCAATTTGAATCACCCAAAACGAGTACACGAGTCAAAAGTTATGACCATAAGAAGTTAGCGACACCAAAACGCCGAAACTGCCCATAACCTCCTGTTTGCATTCTGCCAATTTGAAAGTCCCACTTCTGGTCCGATTCATCAAAAAGTTAAAACACGAAAGTTGTCCGGAACGACGTTTTCGTTCAGGAACAAAGAAGCTCAAGCCCTGAAAACGCTTTCTGAGTGATAAATTTCTTCAAATTCTTAACAGCCCATTTTTAGACCAAAATTACTATATAATCATTATAATTAGATGAGACTGATGAGTGTCTAAATACTCATCATTTTATACCAATCTGAGCTGCCAAAACATACAAAAACACTCAAATATGTATCAAAATACTTAAAATATCTTAAAGGTGTGTTTTATATGTTTCAAATGCAAAATATGCAAAAACAGATGAAAAACGTATAAAGTTTGCATAATTGGCAGTTTCAGTCCCTCAAGTTTCATAAATTGTCAAAACTAGTCCCTGGTAATTCTAAAAACATGAAAAAGTCATCAAAGGTCCTTTTTAATCATAAAGTTACATATTTAGTCCTTTGGTGCAAAGTTTCACAAAATTACAAGTTTAGTCCCTGTACTTTGGAAATTGACAGAAATGGTCCCTGGGATGTAAAAACTTTGAGAAAAGCAATTTTGGTCCTTATACTAATAATCTTTTGCAGGAATGGTCCTTGGTGTTAAGTTTGGTGAATTTACATGATTGGTCCCTGAAGTTTCACAGTTTGGCAAAACAGGTCCCTCAAAGTTTCAAACTTGACAGTTTTAGTCCCTGGGTGTTCAAAATGGGAAAATTATCATTAAGGGTCCTAGGAAATTCATAATTGTCACTTTTAATCCCTGGGAGAAAGTTTTGATTAAATTACACATTTAGTCCCTCAAGTTTGAAGGTTTGTCAGTTTTAGTACCCGGCTATTTAAAAAAAAATATATATAAATAAATAAAAATATATCAAAAATGCCTTGTACTATTCACATGAGACAACTTAAACCCTTTTGATAATTATGGATAAATACCAAACTCAGCCCTTTAACTTTCAACAAATTACAATTTTGGTCCTTGTTTAGTTACTTATACAAACGGACCCTTTGTTTTGTTAATCCACCAAATCCTAATCCACTACCCAACCTAAACAGCCCACCCACTAGTCCTAAGCCCATGTGAACCAAAGCCCAGTCCAACCCCCAAGTCAAACCCGGTCAAAACCACAAATAAAACCACCCCCGTACTACCCTTTCCCTCCCAAAATACCACCTCACTCACACAGACACCAACACCACTCACCACCTCACTGGTTTCACCATACCACCACCCCCAGTCACTACCTTATCTCTCCACACTTCCCAAGGAGCATTAAATGCTCCTGAATTACCTCTCACACGCTACCCCTCTGTCCCAAGACTTTGGCGCCAAGAAACGTTTTAAATGGCTAGGATGAATTGGACTACATCAATGGCTATAAAGTAGTGGGAAATGTCTTGGTGGGTCCCACAAGCTCAGAAAAGGGCTACATAATGGAAAAGATGCAGAAGTGATGGATTATTAGATTAGGAGTAGTTTAATTAAATCGTAGGTATTGTAATTCACTTAATTAGTTGTAATTTCAATTAAACAAACTTGTTCTCAGTTAAATTCATGTATTGCAACCTTTAATTCAAAGTAATTTTAAGTTTCAAGTTGATTTCCAGTTGGTGTTCATTTCTCTTTATTTCAAAAATCATAAAAGCTTTATTGTTGTTTCTAGTTATCATTTTGGGTTTATTAAGTTAAATTAAGCCTTGACAAAGCTTATTGAAGCTTTTATACACCTCAGTTTGCTGTTTAGTTCATTAAATAAAAATACTTAAAAAATCAAATTAAATATTAAGAAAATAAAAAATTCAAGTTACAAGTCGATTTGTGCAAGGAGCAAGATATAATCTGGATGATCTTGGTATTAGAATCCTATGGGGGATTTTAGGAAGTGAGATTGGTCCATGGTTCTTGGTTGCTCAGTCCATTTCCACTTTGTAAGCTTTCACATCAATTTTTTATATTAATATTTGGGTACTTAAATTACTTAGGTTTCTGTGTTTTTATGCTTATGAATTGTTGTTAAGTTAGTATCTTGCTTAATATAGATAGCTTGTTAATCAGATTTCCTTATTGCTAAAAAATTGAAAACCTCACAGTGGAATACTCATTTTTGACAAACTTGTGTTTTTCTACTTGTGTTGTGCTTGATTCAGGTTATTTAATCTTATATAGTCATAATTTAGTGTTAGGAATCAGAATTGATCTCTATTTCATCAAGTTACTTTGAAAATCATCATAACAGGTTCATTATAGGGTGTTTGGTTCAGTGGAATTCACCACTGATCCTTGTGTCTTAGTGGAAGTTTTTAGTTAAAGTAAGTTATATCAGGTCTATATAGGTTTAATCAATAATCAAATTAGTGTCTCATTAGTTGTAAAGTCAAAATCAAAGAAAATTCCCCCTCACAGTTAACTGTGAGGGATTTGGATCTCAAAACCAATATCAAATGCTCATAAGTTATTAATATAGCTTATTCTAGTCTCACATTAGCTTATTATAATAGTTACAGCTTATTAGAAGCTTTTGAAACTCAATTTAGTCAAACTAGCAAATTTTACTCAAAGTCAACTTTTGTTCTTCTCAGATTTTTCTCAAAACTCTCAGATTTCTTTAGAATTTAGGAGAAGGTTTTAAGACTTGAAATTTGTTTTAGTAACATACTACCACCTCATCTTTAAGTTCTCATAAGCCTTATATTTTTGTGAATTTTAGAGTGGGCCCCACAGACCCCTAAACATACTTGCAGGGCAAAGGTGTGCCCTGCATCAGCAGCTCAGTCCTACACCACCAACTTTGGTGGTGTTTTGTGACCAACTCAGTGGGCCCCACACCCTCTAAATAGGTTTCCTCAACCCCCCTCCTAGTAGACTCTAAGTATTGACCAGAAGTTTGACTTGAATCCAAGTGGACCCCACCTAGATTAAGCTCTCAAGTCTGTCCCTCTTCTGTGTGCTTTTCAGGTTTTTGGATTAGCTTATTTGGTTTATTGGCTTATCTACTGAGCTTATTTAGCTAAATTAAGCTTTGACAAGTTCAAACAACTTATTAGTACCAGAAATATCCAAGGTGGGTCCCATATAAGCTCATTTGAGCTTATTTCTCATTAAAGTCAACAATAGTCAACTGCCTAGGTAATTAGCTTATATCTAGCTTATTAATAAGTTATAAAATTATTGTTTTTGTAAAAGTTAGTTATATTTAGGTATAATATAGATTGGTAAAAGAAAAATCCAGAAAATACAACATAAAAATAAGTGATAGTTTCTATTTAATTTAATTAAATTTTAATTTTCATTTTTATATTTTTATTAAGTAATCTGTATTTTTATATTTTTATTAATTTCCTTATAGGTTAAAGTATTTTAAATAATTTTATTAGATTTTTATATTGTCATTTGATATTTATTAGATTTAAAAATAGTTTTATTAATAATTAATTAATAAGTAAGTTATAATTAGCATAATTAGTTTTTATATAGTAACACCTATATTTTATATTTTTCCTAGCTTCTATAAGTCATAAGATAATTTTATAAATTTTCTTGTGATTTATACTGTTCATTTAATAAGTTTTTATAATTTAAATAGTTTAAATAGTAATTAAATAATAAATAGAATAATAATTAGTAAACTAGTTTATAAATATATAAAATAAAGTTTTTATAATTTTTTAGGATTCCTATGATGGTTAATTAGATTTATAAAATTTTTCATAATTTTCTAAGTTAGTTTAATATTATTGGTAATTTAAATTAGTTTAAATTGTTTAATTAATATAAATAGTTTTTAATTAATAAGAAATTCACAAAAAGACAAAAAGATTTATTTTTATTTTTTTATACTTTCTTCAAGTTCTATTTTAAGTTTAGAAAATATTTTTATAAATTTTTAGCTTAAATTGTAGTGTTAATCATTTTTAGTTTTTATTTAAGTTAATTTTAATTAAATAGTTAAATAGTTTTTAATTAAATAATTAATAATAATTAATAAAATAATATTAAAAATAGTTTTCTTTTTAATTTAACTTTATTTTAAGTTTAAGTTTATAGGATTTTCATTTTTAACCCTTGTAGTTTATTTTTCTTATAACTCACCTTTTTCTCAGTACGCAGTCGCGTCTGATTTTAAATTGGTGTACGTTTTAAATACCTAGGTTTCACGTAATCATTAATTTAGTTTTCCTAAGTTATTTTAAGTTGTAAAACCCTAGTTAACCACACACACACACTCTTATACCTTTCCTGTTCACATTCACTAATCACAGATTAGTTTATAATATCACATCGCACACCTCGTTGGGACTTACGACCCGGGAAAACACTGTATTCCTCGGAAGCATTTGTTTTAGACATTTGACTTGGTTGACCATCACCTGGTAAACTTATCTGACTGTTTGAGGCGAATCAGAGACCAAGAGGTCTAATGACCTAAAGCCGAGACCACAACCATGGCTAAAGCCAAGGTTGAGTCTCAAGATCATGGTAACAATGACCAAGGTCACGGCAAAGCCACGGCTAAAGACCATATAACTATTAAAGATCAAAGCTTATATATATATATATGTTATCAAATACTACAATAGTAGGGAGCTTCATGTGAGGAGTTCATTGAGTAAGCCGTCGAGATGAGTTGTGGATTTACGAGTTAAAGTGTCCTGGCTCCTCGAACGTTTACTCCATGACTTCTGAATTATGTCGGCCCGAACGGTAGTAAGAGATTTACAACCTATACATGTTTCATAGACCACTTATATTCAAAGACTTACACTATATACTAAGTACTACATCATGAACATTATGCAAGACATATATGGGCAATTCTTCGTATTCTTAGACGTTACTCCAAACCTAAGTCGCAACGTTCTATTATAGGCTGCTCTTAGAGACTTTCGCGATTCGACTACCACTTTCATTTCTCATTACATAGACTTAAGGTGAGTCATAGCCCCTACTCTTTTCATACTTGTTTTAACTCTTGGGGGGGATACATGCTCAACTACTTGCTTACTTGTACAAATACTTGATCGCATTATACTTGATTGTTCTATACTTGATAGTCTTATACTTGATCGCATTATACTTGATTTCATACATACATGATTGTGTTATACTTAACTGCGTTATACTTGATTGTGTTACTGCCGGTGGCTCCAGATTAAGACCCTGGATGACCATTGAGACTTCCGGTGGCTCCAAATTAAGACCTTGGATGACCATTGAGGCTATTGATACATCCTAATATTTGCGAATGTTGGATACATCATAAACGTGAGGTCTTCGGAGATGAAGTGTAGACTCACGACTAATTGCTTAATTGTCTTGATGAACTTATACATGTCTTTATTATACTATATTTGTAGCAGTGGGTTGTGAACACACAGGTTACAAGTCTCTTATGGCGGGACTTGTAACTGAGTGGATTCACGATGCCTTTGCTGTGTGATCATTCTTTAAGGCTTTTTCAACTATTTTAAGACAAACTCTATGAACTCACCAACCATTGTGTTGACACTTTAGCATGTTATCTCAGGTCTATAAGGCGATAGCTAGTGCGTGGAACTTAGAGTCAAGCTGCATATTCTGAAGACTTACGCTTTTATCATTTACCATTCAAACATTTTGTATACATTTATGTATCATACTTTGAAATCTCATGTTGGTAACTTTGAATTCATTAATCGAATGGTAACTTTTCAAAACGTCTCATTTAGAGTTCGTTTTCTATAACTTGTACTTTGTATTATGAAGTAGCACCCCTGTGACACAGTCTTCCGCTGCGGTATTTTGGGGGTGTTACAAAAGGGTAGTTTTAATTTCAATGTAGAGGCTGGAGATGAGGAAGAAGAAGAGGTGGAGGAAGTTCGACTAATGGGCAGGGACAAAGCGAAGAAGAAGCGATGGCATCATCCATTTCATCGGCATCGTTAGCAAGTGGCAGTGACAAATCGTTGACTAGGTTGATGGTCACTCAATATGCAAGTCAATTCTAGTCGTTTTTGTCAATGAAGAAATCAGACTGCGTTTTTGGAGATCAAAATGATAGAGATGAAAATGCAACAAAAGAAGTTCGAAGTAAAGCAACAAAATGTTGCAGATGAAAGAGGCGATCTAAGAGAAGTGGAATTTACCATATTAGTTTATGTTTTTAATTTGGTACATTTAAGGTTTTAATTACCAATGTAATGTTTTTAAATTATAAATAAAAATGTAATTTAGTGTTTAGTTAAATTTGATTAATTTTTTTTTTTTTTTTTTTTTTTTTTTTTTTTTTTTTTTGATTTAGTCATGATAAAGTTGATGATCATAAAACTGAAAAGCGATAATAGTAATGATCACCATTAAAACCATAGTAACATCAAACAAGATATTTCTACAGCATCATGATATATGTTTTATATGCTAGATATTCCAACTCCACTTTGTGATATGTTTACCACCTAATGATCAGTTGCTTAAATAGCAATTAATAAAAATATATGGAATATAATCAATTTCATCAATTAGACAATGACTGTTGATCCAAATGAATCTTGCTAGCATCCAACACATTCAACAATTTTACTGTCCATGAATTGAAATTAATGTAAAAAAGTTTTAAACTACTAGTGATTCATTTTAGGTAGTAGTACTATAAAATTACCTATGAAACACGTTTCATTTATAATCCAATTTGTCCGATCTATTTATTGTGTTTTCGGTTGTAGTTCATGTCCAATCCTTAATTTGTCGTGGTTACGAGTTTACTTTTGAAAAAGTGACGTGACAACTAGCGGTCCTAACTAATCCATCTTTGGTCCCAACTCATAACAATGACTCGGAAGAACATTTTCCGATAGCCCGTATTGATTCTTGAACTACAAATCTACAATGTTGACACACTTTGTTCACATTTAAATGTTGTATGCATTTGGACATTTGGTTAAGAAATAAGAATCAACAAAGTATATTATAATTTGCATAATTATTAAGAAATTTTTTAGTAAACAACTAGTACTAATCATGCCATTTATCCAATAATTTTATGCGAGTCAAAGTAGATGTTCTAAACATTAATTAATACTTTTATTCTAGAAGTCCCGTTTTGATTACAGCTTCATTAATTAGTATTCCAAAGCTTGAATATGGGAGGTGATTTGTACACCATTAAAATTGATGTGCACACCATTAAATTGTGTTGATAATGCATATAGTATAACTATATACTTTATACTTAATGATGTACACATCAATTTTAGTGGTGTACAAATCACCTCCCCTTGAATATACTTAATTGCTTATATCAATTTATTAACAACACTTTATAGATAGTTTCTTTAATACTTCTTTCATCATAGACAATTTCATTACCAATTTTATGAAAACAACAAAAACGCTTGGAAAGATTTCTCTCATCATTTATATTTATTACTCGCCATTTTTCAAAGTTAGATGTAATAATCTTTTCTATTTTGTTTTATACTTATAAATAAAAGAAAATAAAAATTATGCATCCAGTTTAACTTTTATACAACTAAACCAGCAAAAATCAGGTAGCAAATCATTACCTTTTCCAGCAACCAGTGGGTCCCACATGCATAAACCAACTACCGTCCCACTACCCATTCTGCTAACGTGGCGCAATATCCGCCGTAGATCTTCATATCCTAATACTAGTAATTTTCTTTCCACTATATTTAATATTTTATCCCCTACACATACTCAAACATCACACTTTTCGCCCCTATCGTTCTCAATTTTTCATTCACCTTCTTCATATTTACCAAACTAATATATTTGTAGTTTAAACACTACTAATGAAATGCTAAAAAAAAAAAAAAACACACACACACACACACACATTTAGTGTGGTATATAATTTATATTTTTTTTTAACTCGATATAGTTACACCGATCCTGCACAACATTAAGCTTTTAAAATTCTATAATTGTTTGAAAACATACTAATGAACTCTCACAAAATAATAATAATAATAATAATCTATACTACTATATAATGTATTTGGGACTATTCTATAATTAGAAAGGCTTAAAAATTCAGACTTTTAGTTACTAATTATGGAAACAACCACCCCTAACAATCACCCCCAATAATTTATAACCACTTTAACAACCACCCCAACCAATTTATAACCACCTCAACAACCACCCTCAACAATTTATAACCACCCCAACAACCACTTTCCACCACCCCACCTCCCCCCTCTTCACCCCAACAATCCGCCCCCGCATCGCGCGGGCACCTTTCTAGTAAAATAAATAAATAAATACATTTTATCGTTTATACCAATACATTTATTTTACAAAAAAAAGTTGCAATCAGAGTTTGTTATGACTTTTTTTATAATTGGGTTGTTGCTAATAGGTTTAATTATATTACATACAAACAATAATGAGCTTGCTATAAAGTATAAATGCATAATTTTAGAGAATATTATTCAATTTGTACGCTTTTATAAAACAACTATCCAATTATAAGGAAGAGATTCAGAAAAAAAAAAAAAAAAAAAAAAAAAAAAAAAAAGACACTAAAATAAGAATAATAAGAAAAATTTTTAGTCATACAATTCCAATAGATGAGAGAAATTAAAAGGAGATGCATCTATTTTTGTAGGTGCATCTGAAATGAGTGATTGTTGTATCTTCTTATCATTATTATTTTAATTTTTCTTCTAATTTGATCATAACCTATAAACAAACATTAGATTTATGTAATGATTCTGATTCAAATGGAGTTGGCCTCCTCCTTCTCTCTCTAAATAATATACTCCTCCTTCTCACTAAAAAAAAGCCCAACCTACCTGCTCCTTCTTCGGCGGTCGGCTATGGCCGGCCGTCCAGACTTTTTCCTTTTGCATTTTCCTTTCTTTTAATAAATGTTTGTCTACAGATCTATCATTTCCTCCGATGTCGCTGTCTGTCGCTGCTGCCACTACTGCTTCTGCTCAGATCCGATGGCTTCCGGCCTCTTCTGCTCAGATCTGTTGTGGTCCGTCATCGTCGGCTTGCTGCTGCGTAGGGATTTGGTTTAGATCTGTTAGGATTTTGTTAGGCTCCTTTATGGACGCCTTGTTTTTGCATCTTTGTATGTATTATGTACTTCGTGTACTTTTGTCAAGCTACACCCTTATATGGTTGTTTTCAGTCAAAGCTCACTCGGGTGATTCCCCCCACCTTTGAAGGGTGTTGTTATAGGCTGTTACAGCTATATGGTGTATGTCTTGTGATGTAACTTGTTATGTTGTTATCTTCCTCCGTTTGTGAGGTTATGTTTCGATGTAATTTGTTATGTCGTATCTTCCTCCTTTTGTGAGGTTTGAAATGAAATGAAATTAATCTTCGTTAAAAAAAAAAAAAAATGGAGTTGGCCTTAACTACTCTTGTTGACAAAACCTTAAAAAAAGTATTGTTATGTTCTACTTCTGAGTGTAAAACGGAGATGAGACAAATGAAGAGGGTAAAAATGAAAAAAACGAAGAGGAGAGGAAAAAAAAGTTGGTTTAGTTTTGTAATCTCAAGTCAAAAAGAAAATAAAGAGAATTAAACCAAATTATACTTAAAAACAATCTTTTTCTCAAATCATCTCAATTTGAGAAAAAAAGTTAGAAGGAAAAGTTTGACATAATTTACTTTCCTCTTTTATTATCTTCTTTTTGAAAAATACTTACACTACGTTAACAAGTTTTTGTTTTTTTTGTTTTTTTTTTTTTTTTTTTTTAGAGAGAGAAAAGAAGTAGAAATAAAACAAAATAAATCTATGTTTTGGAGATTTTTTTCAGGAAAGAAGAGGAAATGAAATTTGGTTAACTTTCTCTCTAAATCTTAATTCTTAAAAGTGAGATGATTTGAAAGGAAAGTGTACTACGAAACTTTTTATCAAAACAATGACTTAAACACCCTAAAATAAAACATACGAGTAAATTTTATATGCAACAAAAGATATAATTATAAAATCATATGTTTTCTTTATTCTCTCTTCTAGACTCGGAAACACGATACACAAAATTTCCTCTCATATTATTTTCCGTTCATTTTTATCTCTTATTTTCTTTTCTTTCATTTTAAATTTTAAAAACAAAGAGTTAAAACTATGGGTGTAAACGAGCCGAGTCGAGCTGAGTACTGCCAAGCTCGAGCTCGACTCGAATACTATAACTCGAGCTCGATCTCGGTCGAGCTTTATATTTCGAGCTCGAGCTCGACTCGTCATATAAAACTCGAGCTCGAAACTCTGCTCGAGCTCGTTTATTTCCACATTTCATGCTTGAACTCGATAAATACTCGGTATATCAAGCTCGACTCGACTCGATTTGTATGAAATTTAAGTAAATGTATGTATATAAAAGGGTAAAAGTATAATTTAACCGAAGCTCGTTAAGGCTCGCGAGCTTCACGAGCCAACTATTTTGGAGCTCGAGCTCGACTCGACAATATACTCGAGTAGCTCGAACTCGAGCTCAACTCGTTTAAATCGAATCGATTTCGAGTAATTTACGAGTCGATCTCGAGTAACTCGCGAGCTATCTCGGGCTGGTTAAAACATAACATTCTTTTTATTTTCTCACCAAACAAAAACTCTAGACCATAATAGTGTATAATTTTGTAAAAAATATATATATACCTTGTGTATATTTGTCAAACCACCCATACACTTTCCCAACCATCAAACTTCCACCCCTGTCACTCCCACTCTCTCTCTCTCTCCTTCATCTCATGCAAATTCACACCTACTAATTCACACACACGCTCTCTCTCTCTCTCCATCAATGGATGACGTCAACGGCGTTCCACCGCCGTACACCACCGGCATCCCTCCCTACACCGCCACCGGAATCCCCTACACAGCCACCGGCGTCCCTCCCTACGTCGCCGGAATTCCGCCGTACGCAACCGGAGTACCGCCGTACGTGATCGGAAAACCTCGAGACGACTTCCGGTACCAGGCGACGGAGTTTTTCAAAGGAGTAGCGGAACTCAGCGTTGAATTCGGTAAAGGATGTAGAGACGTGGTGAGACAGAGTATATTAAGAGATGACTCGTTTATTGTTAGGAATTTTGGAGGTGTGTGTAAATCAGTGTGTGTTAGGTTTACGTTTTTGAATCGGTATTTGCCTGAAGATCGTGATCCGATACATTCGTGGACTGTTATTTCCCTTGTCTTCGCTGTTGTGCTTGCAGGTTGTACCGTACAACTCTTTTATTTTATCTACTTTTTTTATCTATATATTAGTTTATTTTGATATGTATATAGTTACGGCTACAACTGCGTTACCAAACACTTTTGCGGAGCGAAAGTATATAAAAAGGTTATAAATAGCGTGAGGCGTGTCACGGCGGCATGGTTAAGCCTCACGCGTTAGGAGCCAATTCTCAGTTTTATCTACTTATTTATTTATAGTTTTATGTATGTGGCATTTTGATAACGAGATTATGACATGTGGCATTTTGATAATTATTGTTGTTAGTTGTGGAAGATAAGTAGGTGCAAAATTTAGGTATACATATTAATGTAATAAATAGAAAGTAAGTATTGCTGAGGGCCTGAGGTTGTATGATCGTGTATTGAATTGATTTGGATATTCAACTTTTCTGTAGAATGATAAATAATTGACTTTTTATAATGATTTATTAATTTGAGTTAGGATAGAGAGGAACTTGAAGGAATTACTAATATGGATTAATTATATTGAATTATGCAAAGGAAAATGAAACACATGTCTGGAATGTATGCCTAAAAGATGTGCAAAATCGTAAGTGAATATTCGGATGGGAGAAAATGCATATGACATGATTCAAATGATGAATGGGTTATATGTGAACTCAGGCATATCATTACTCCTACAGAAATAGTAATAATTCTAAAATATTGAAGTTATTGCAAATCTTGACTTTAATGAAGCATGTTAATCTTTTTGTAGAGTGATGAGTAATTGATCTTTTTTGTTGATTTAATAATTTATAATTTGAGTTAGGATAAAGAGGAAATCTGAAGGAATTATTAATCCGGATAAGTAGTATTGGATTACAAAAATGATGGATCCCAGGTCTAAAGCTATTGGTATTTAATGATGCATTGATGACTTTAATGGAGTGTTGATCTTTTTGTAGAGTGATGATGAATATGGACTTTAATGGTATAAATATAAGTCCTGAAGTTATTGGTATCGAATTATGACTTTAATGGAACATGTTATTGGGTTAATATGTTTGTTGAGTGATGAAAAATAATTGATCTCTTTTGTTGATTTTCTGAATTTAATAAGGATATAGAGGAAATCTAAAGGAATCAACAATCTAGATTAGTTATATTCAATTACAGAAAGGATAAACTTATAATGAGAGGGGTTTGGGTTTAGATGCTGTTGGAGCTGTCTTTGCTGACGCCGTCTTTCTAGCTTTTCTAGTTTTGGTGGCTTGGTTCCTCGTTTGGCAGTGTGTCCGTATGTGGTTTTTGATTTCTAGCTCAGGGGTGCGAGTTTTTGAGGCTTGGTTTTTTGTACATTGCAGTATCTAGCTTCTCGCATATTGTTTATTAGGTTTGTAGTTTTTATAGGATTTTCTTCAAAAAAGAAATTGGAGGGATGCTTTGTATAAACCTCGCGAATTAGTGATAGCATATTTAAAAAAAAAGAGCTGCTCATATGATCAAAACTTCCTATAGATATTAATCTGCTTCTGTGCTCTTTGCTTGCTGAAAGATGATATTTGTTACTTGTATACTTGATTTTTATGATATGGTCATAAGGAAGATCATAGAAGAATGAAAAACAATGTTAATTACATTGAACATCTATTTGATATTTTGAGAGATGGAATAAGGAAGATCATAGAAGAACGAACGATTATTTGAAGTATTTGTGATATGAGAAGTGAAGGAACGAACCGTTGAATTTAGGAATAATGTAATGTGATTACTCTTTTGTCAAAGTAATTTTAACATGTTTGTTACAGTTTCTTTGGCAGTGTCTATGTTCTGCTTATTTCAGCTGAAAATGATCAATACAGGATTGTTGGAACTTGGAAGTTCATAATGTGATGATCAAATATATTCCTGTTCTGATTTTCATTTATATATTAGGAAAGCATCATGTTTACTATATACATCTACATGATGAATTTATAATGTGCTTGCTGTGTTTGTTTCAAGAAGGCTATTAATATCTCACTGACAGCAGTTTACTATTTGCAGTTCTACTCGTAACATCTGAAAGTGATACAACTGCTCCCATGATAGAAAGATTGCAAATATATCCTCCAAATGCTACTCGTATACTTTTACCAGATGGCAGACACTTGGCATATCAGGAGCAAGGCGTCCCACCTGATAGAGCTCGATATACGCTGGTCACATCACATTCTTTCCTTTCATCGCGACTAGCAGGTATGAAAATGATGCAATTGTAACTTCTATAAATCCGTTCACAATAATAGAAATGAAAAGATAAGACGATTTCTGGAATCTGATTTTTTATTTTATTTTATTTTATTTTATTTTTATTTTTATTTTATTTTTATTATTTTTTTGTTAAATCTAAATAGGAATACCTGGGATCAAGGATTCATTACTCCAAGAATTTGGTGTTCGCTTGGTATCATATGATCTTCCTGGGTTTGGGGAAAGTGATCCCCATCCTGGCAGGAACCTTGAGTCATCAGCAATGGACCTGTTGTTCTTATCATATGCTGTGCATATAACTGATAAGTTTTGGGTGGTTGGATATTCGGGTGGAAGTATGCATACATGGGCTGCACTCAAGTACATTCCCGATAGAATTGCAGGTACTTTACTTAATTTTCAGGTTTCTTATTAGATGCAATTTTTATTAGCAATGCTGCATATATACCGAAACTAGAAACTGCCTTGATAGCATTTTTGGTTGTTACTAGATGTGCAAAACATATAGGGTGGTCTCGGGTTGGGTCAGGATCAGTTGACCTACCATTTGCACTGCTTCATTGATAGCTAGCATTGTAATTATTTAACCTGTTTGACATGCTAACAATAGAATACAACCCAACTTGACATGTTGACATATAAATGGGTTAATTATGATCTCTTATATCTTTCTTTAATGCTGCATTAAGAAAAAGATATTGATTCCTTCAACTTCATGACACGTACTGAAAGTTATAACATGACAGACACGCACTGCAAGCTTTAAGCAGCAAAAGTATCTCATGATCTCGCTTAACTAAGTGCTGAATGCTGTTTTTTCTTTCTGACCATCATTGACTTGAATGACAGGTGCTTTTATGGTAGCGCCTTTGCTCAATCCATATGAACCAAGCATGAATAAGGCTGAGATACGCAGGACCTGGGATAAATGGACGTCAAAAAGAAGATTAATGTACCTTTTAGCACGGAAGTTTCCGGCACTTCTTTCTTACTTCTACCGCCGCAGCTTCTTGTCAGGAAACCTTGATCAAATAGATAAGTGGCTGGGAATGTCACTTGGAAAAAGGGTTAGTAAGCTTTACTAAATATAACTTCATATGTAAAACTGTAGAGGTGGCAATTGTGACCTATTTACTTATTGACGGGTCAACTGGGTTGTGTTTTATCTCAAACGGGTCAAAGAAGTCAATCACAAGATTATCCAAAAAAGGGAACTGGTTAAATAGGTCAAATCGGTTGAAAGCCATGGAATGTATAACAAACGTCTAATCATTTAATCGGGTCAATTGACAGACCCAATTTGACCCATTATCCAACGCGCCCATGTGCCACCTCTCTAAAAGGTCAGATTGGAGTTATTTACAAGTGTAGCTTTTCCTGGTTTCTTTTACCATTAACTAACATCAAAAGACAAATGCTCTTATTCCATATTAGATAATATGAATTCTTGATAATATATGTGAGCTCATTTTGAAGCTTGATGGATCCTTCTGTTCAGTTTCGGGTTTTTACATAAACCTTTCCTTTCTGTAGATGTCTGATTAGTGAATTCCTTGACTTGGCAGGACAAAATTTTTATAGAAGAATTGAGGTATCAAGAGTTCTGGAAGCGGGATTTGGGAGAGTCGGTTCGTCAAGGGAATGTAAAACCGTTTATAGAGGAATCTGTCCTGCAGGTATCAAGTTGGGGTTTTAGCATAAGTGATCTCAATGTCCAGAAGAAACGCCAAAGGAAAGGCATCATGGTTTGGCTCAAGTCTATATATAAACGACCACCAGACGAGCTGACTGGCTTTCTTGGACCAATACATATATGGCAGGTTGGTGCATTTTCTTCTCTTTATGTTTGGTGATAGAGGTGGCAATTTAGGTAGGGGTAACGGGTCAAAAGGGGGAAATTTTCTAGTGCTGATCGAAATGGATGGGGTTGACATGAAACACATTTTTTCCACACTTCCTATATATACAAAAAACGTGTCAAATATTATCATAAAGTTCGATTCTTTCAATAGTAATCTAACAGTTGTAATAAAACTGATATAGAAGGTTTTATGCATTAAAGACTTCCGTTTGACTAGTCCCTTTTATAGCTAATTTTTTGTTATTTTAAACTGTTTGAAATGTTTGAGACAAAACATAACCAAATAGAGGATTCCTAAATAACTTAGGCGAATAACCACTCAGGAGTGGCCTAGTGGCAAAAGGACGTGTGACTATCACTCTAAGATGTGTGAGGTCTCAAGTTCAATTCCTACTAGGTGCAAACAACCTTGAAGTGGCCACGCTACCCTCCTGAAAAGGGAGGTCTTTACCTGGTTTGAGTATGTGTGGAGATGGGTTCAAACCCCGTGGATTAATTGGCCAAAAGGTTGAAAAGCATGGTTACCTAAAAAAAAATTAGGCGAATTGCCGCATCTACTTAATACCATTTGTATACAACTCAAACGGGTTGAATATGTTGAATTGGGTTGTGTGCCCGATAGGTCAGAATCTCATATAAAAAAATAGCTAAAAAGATGATGAGTCAAACAGGTTTAAGGTTCCGATGTCTGTTTTACATGCATACCTCCTAAATAGTTATATTTAAAGATTTAAGATACTTATGGTAACACCCGCTCATTTCAAAAGCCTTTTATCATTGGAGTTGATAGCTTTTCTCTTCAAGACTTAAGCATCATTGAATCTTTGAATGAAAGAGTTGGTCAAAATCATCTCACACACAAATAAATATTTTAATATTGGAAGTACTAAGAAGGTAGTACAAGATCTAGCCACCTCTAGCAACTTAAAAGTTTTTTTTTTGGCTAAATTGCGTATGTAAACCGAGAGGTGGCGTGGTCACTTTTTATAGGAGTCTAACATACTGGTCAAAAGTAAGAACGGTTTCATATGTTGATTTCACTGCTAATAGGGAATGGAAGATAGGGTTGTGCCACCATCAATGAGCGACTATGTCCATCGGATTCTACCAGGAGCAATGGTGCACAAGCTCCTTTACGAGGGTCATTTCACCTACTTTTACTTTTGTGATGAATGTCATAGACAAATGTTCACTACAGTATATGGTAATCCACAAGGTCCGTTGCCTATCAAAGTCGATCCAGTAATTCCCATGAAGGAAGAAACCAAAGATGATAAAGTCGATCCAGTAATTCCCAGTAATGATGATAAAGAAGAAACCAAAGAAACAGAAGAATCGGAAGAAACAGAAGAAGCAGCAGAAGCAGAAGAGGTACAAGTTAGTTACTCCGACACCAATTCAGATACTACTTTTCTATAGCTCAGCTTAAGATGCGAATTTTAGATGCATATACATCAGTTTGTTAGAGCCGATGACTGCACCAATTGGGTTGTTGTAGTCATGCTATTAACACTTTTTAGGCTGGAAAGATAATAGCAAAACCCACGAGCCAAGATACTTGAATGCTTATACCGGAAAAAAAAATAAATAAATAAAAATAAAAAAAAAATAAAAAAAAAATTGTACATGCAGCTCGTATTCAGACCCATGTTTTGTAACTTCTCATCCTCATATGACATATTGGTGTCAGGGTATGTGAGTGTTTGATTTGTTGGTAAAAAATATACAAAGCCAATATAAAAACTTTGGGAGACATTACAGGTGGATGCTTGTGTATATATTACAATGGAAACGCTAGTTATAAATACTTCATAGTTTTACTAATTAACTTTGCACATTTTGCACACTAGACGAGTACCCGTGCATAGCAACGGGATTTTATAGCAACAGATAGTTTATTGATAAAAAAAAATTTATAATAAAAGTTTGAATATTTGGGAATTAAACATAATGTTTTGAAACCCGATTCGACCCAGGTGGTTCAACTAGTTGAACCGTTCCGGTCAAAAAATGGGTTGATTTAAACCGGGTCAACTTGCTAGGTTTGGTCGAAAACGGGTCAAATTAAACCGGGTCAACCCGTCGGGTTTGAAGCATCCCGGGTCAACCCGGTTTGTGTTTTAATTGGTTGTATTTAATTTGGTAGATATGTTTTTAATTGGTTGTACAATGTGAATAAATCATTGTACTTTTAAGTAATGGGGTGTTTTAATAAAAATATTAATTACATTATTTTTCTCTCTCATATGAGAAGTGTTGAAAACTCAACTTTTCACTTTGACTGTTTTTCTTTTATAAGTAGTATAGATATATTATTACAACTAGACTTCAACGCGTGGGTAAGAAACTCCTTGTAAACATCAAAATGTCGATTCATTTTGCTCCATCCTTAAATGAATTTGCTATACCTGTGCAAGAAATGTTTGATTTTAACGGACCTGGTTGTGTTCTGACTGGTCCAAAATGTCGATTCATATATTATTACAACTAGACTTCAACGCGTGGGTAAGTTACTGGTCCAAAAGTCCTGACTGGTCCAAGAGACCAAGACCAATCTATTTTCTCAATATTACCGATCAACGGTATCATAAATTCATTAAGTAAATTATATATACAAGAGACTGTGTTACTTCATTTATAGTCTAACCATAGGTAGACTTTGTTGAAAACAAACATACCACTATACTATTGTAGATGAAAACCAACAAGAAATGAAGGGAAGGGGGAAAAAAAACCGACTAGTACAATTAGAGATAGCTAAGATGTTATGTTGAATGTCGCGTTTGTCAAATACTCAAATAGTTGACTACTACTGTCGCGAATAAAATTGTGTTGGGTTGCTTTTAAGGTATAAATGAAAAACTGATCGATATGGTCAATTTTACTTTTATCCACTTTTTATTTCACAAAGAACTAATAAGAAGCATAATCACTATACTATTTTTAGCACAAACATTAAAGGATCACTATACTACTGCTAAATTGAAGGTGTAATAGAAGGAGAAATTCACGCAAAGAGAAGAAAGTATGAGAACAATTTCACTTAGTTAGAAAAGCAAAGTAGAGAGACAAGTAGCGATCTAGGGCGGAAGGCATCCAAGTAATTCGGACCAAACTGTTACATTTTTAAGAACAAAAATCATTACAAATACATATTCTTTTCTAAATCGCTAGATACCGCTGCACATCTTCACATGGATGCGCCTCTACATATATTTTTTTGTATGAAGAATCTTTCACCTTACTGATAATGCTAAAACACTATTGCTCGAAGACTCTTTGATCAAGCTAAGATTCTAAACACATAGAATTGTGTGTAGCGCGATGATCCTGATGACGATGATTATTATTATTATTATTATTATTATTATTTATTTTTTATTGTTTTTAACTTTTTAACAAATTGATATACCATACATGTTTTTATTCTATTTTAAACGGTTAAAGCATTTGTTTCATGCCAATGTTATATAATTTGCATTTTACAAGGCCAAAAATGTACATAATTTGTATCCCTAGAGCTTATTCTTTTAAAAAGAAACTTGTAATTCAGAAAAAGCTTTGTATAGTACAAAAATATAAAAAAATAAAAATAATGTGTACAACACATTAGAGCAATTCGGCCGGTTAATAATAAAAAATATAAAATAATAATAATAATAATAAAGAAAATAATAATAATGTGTACAACACATTAGAGCAATTCGGTCATCCGTATATAATTCAAAGTAAGTTGTGTGAAAATGAAAACAAAACACGACATGTATAACAAATCGCGACAATTTGGTTGATTTTTAGTTACCACGTTTAAGCAATTCAATCCATATTATTTAAGTAAACCGTTTAGCCATGCCAACATAAACATAAATTGTCTACGCATACTGACCATGACCCTATTCATCTTGTTTACTAAACAAGTATGCAAGTCGACTCATTTAACCAACCTCAACCCAAATAATACTGACAATTATTGTTGATACAAAAGTTGGGCGTTCCTTGTTTGGGTTCCTGTTCTCGTATCATTTGGGTCTTAATGCTTGAGACCTGCGCACTAAGAAAGCAAACAACACCGTTAGGCTTATCGTGGGATTGTCTCCCACGATTATCCTCCGGCGTGAGAGTAAGTAATCGGTTTTAGGGTTATAGTGAATAGTTAGGATTTTTAGATGATACCTCAATGTGAGCCGTGATATTCTTTATATAGACACGAAATCCTTGTTGGTTTCGTGTTCCTTACTCTTCGGCGTATCACCCCTTATCCGGTCTATTGATCTTTATCCCATAAATAAGAGATCATTATCAAGACCATAAATAATATATTTGAGTTTGGGCTTTCATGAGCCCAAATCGTTATTATGATAGCCCAAATCATTATTATGACAGCCCAAATCATTATTATGATAGCCAACGCGTGATGGGCTTGAGCATTAGTAGTGTCCATCGTTCGGGTTCGTGACCCTAATACGGACTATACGTCATCATGTCCCCCCAGTCTAGTATGCGCAGGGTGCAACCGCGCATGCTAGACTAACAATTATAGCGGAAAGCGTGGCAAGGAAGCTTCAAGTATTTCCCGCTAAAAGAAAATATACGGTGTATCTAGTCTAAATAAGTCCCACATATTCTTCGGAAATCGTGAAAAGTGTTGTACCTGTTGATCTCCCAGCCATACGATTAGAGTTAGTGGGATCCACATGGCATGCATCTGAGACTATGGGTAACCCTATATAAAGGGTATTCCCCTTTTCACTGTGATTATCACAGTAACAAGTTCATTTCCACCATTGTTAAAAAACCTTCAAACACCCGTCAAGAAAGCAACTTTATACTAAGGTAATAGCGCGTGCGCATCTTGACACCATCGAATTTTATCTCAAAAATGGTTCGCCAGTTATCTGATTTTGCCTCCGATATAACCGAGGATGAACTTCGTCAGTTCACCTCGGATTACTTTATTCCCCTCGCGTTGCATCCGGTAGTACCGGTCGCGACCGCATCTATTGCTGACTTCCCTGAGGGAAGGGTAGGGGTATACACGCGCTTTTTCGAATTTGCGAATCAACGCGTGCCCATTTCGTTATTCTTGAGCGATGTGCTCAATTTTTATCGCCTTCACTTATCCCAGCTGCACTGTATAGGCGCAGCGAAGATAACCAATTTTGAAGTAAACTGTCGTTTACTGGCCATTAACCCCACCATCAATCTCTTCCGCGAGTTTTATCACACAACGTGGTCAAACGGGTGGGTGTCCTTTTTCAAGAGCCCAGGGCGCCTTCAATGTTATACGGAAAAGTTAGACGCTCTTAGGAACTGGAGGGAGAGGTTTTTCTGGGTGGATGATAAAGTGTTCCCCTGGATCTTTGAGTTCTATACCCAGGGGACGTTACCAAAGGATGAGCGCCCAGACCCCGGGACGTACAACACAAATGATGCGGAGATAATAAATGCCAACCGCATCCCCATCAACTCTTACCCAGAAGAGTTTTTGGTGCACATGGGGATTAGTCGCAACTTCTTTCAAGGCGCTTACGAGGTGCCAACTTTTCTGGATGAGGATAACCGAGGTGGGTGCTTGTCCTTCCTTTCCTTCGCATCTGTAGTGTAAGCATTCTTTTTATATTGCAACTATATGTAACTCCATTTTGTTTGTTGTTTGTTATTTTTTGCGCAGAGATGGATTTGTTTAGCGTGGCGAAGCTAGCGAAGCCCACACATGTAACCGTGGGGGTGCGACCTTTGAGGGAGGGTGAGACACCAATCCTGGAAGCCACAGCAGGGCGCATCATGGAGTATGCGCAGGAGGAACCGACTAACGTCGCCCAACCCCTACTAGAGGCGACCCCCGTGCGCATTGTTCCTGCTCAGGAAGTGCAATCCCTAGAGCCTTCGCGCACTGATTCTTCGGAGGGTATGGGGATCTTTAAGGTTGATAGTGGTCAGGAAAAGGCGAGCCAGGGAGTAAAGCGCAAGAATGTTTCTGGTGGTGATGGCGCGAGTACGTCTAAGAGAAGACGCCACATCATTACTGTGGATGTGTCGCCATCCACCACTGTGCAAGAGATAGCTGAGACTCCTTCACCTAAGTACGTAATGAAAACTATGTCTCGTTCCTTTATTTATTTATTTATTTATTTATTTTTATTATTATTTTTTTTAATGCGTATCCTTGATATAATATCTTGACTGCTTGTCCTTTGCGTGCAGTGATGAAACTGTAGGGGGTGATGCAGCGCATATTGAACAATCGCCACCTAAGGTGAGTCACCCTCAGGTGAAGGAGCTTTCGAAGGCATGCGAGGATGGGCCTACGGAGTAGCTGCTAGAGGAGCTTAGCTTGGCTGCTGCGCACCAGGCTTTATTGGTTGCTCAGCTCAAGGCTAAGTATGCTAGTGAAGAGAGCAGCCGTGCGCAGAAGGAGATTGCGCTACTGAAGGCGCAATTGGCTAGTGCACATGCTGCAGTGGAGTTAACCAATGCGTACTCCCAGAGGCTTGCTGATGAGAGGATATCACTGTTGATCCAATTGAGCCATGAGCGTGCTGCTTTTGACCAGTACAAGTCCACCTGCCTATAGGGGTTTAAGTACATGGAGCAGAACAAGAGCAAGCACTTCGCTCAATTGGATGAGTTCCGCAAGGCTGTAGAGGAGGCCTTGGAGAAGCAAGAGGGTAAACTGCGCAAGCTTAGCATTGAATATGTGATGAGGCGAAAAATGAACCGTTTTTAAGGGGTCATTTAAGCCCAGATTCGAGATTATTTAATCAAATATTGCCCTAAATCGTTCCTTTTGTCATTTTAGGTACTTTTGAGAAGAATTTTACAAAAGGAAGCATTTTGGAGCTTTTTGGACGTTTTTATGCTCATGAATGAAGAAAACAAGAAAATCAAGAATCCATGCTGGAAACAGTACCTGACGGCTTCAAGCTCTACAAGGTGACGCCGTCATTCATTGATAAAGAGGTGGATAATTCAAGTTGTACATGACAGGCCAGAAAGATTTCAAGACATTTGTACATGATGACGTCACCAAGGCCGTCAAGAGCAAGATACATGTGACGACCCAGAACATGTTTATACATGACGGCGTCAGGATTTAACCTGACGATGTCAGATGATTTAAAGTGATGACGTCAGGAAGAAGGCTTACACAAGAAGAAAACCTTAGTAAAACCGTCCCATGTTGATCAAGACAATCAAAACTTGCGTGCGGAGTAGCTGATATTGTTTTGGTCATAACTTTTGCATACGGACTCGGATTTAGGTGATTCAAAAGCCCACGCGAAGAGGACAAAGAGATCTACAATTTGGTGAAGAGAAGTTGGTCATGAAGCCATCACTCTTTACGGGCTGACTCCGTCAAGCCTTGCCGACAGAAACATTGCCTATAAATATAACATCATAACTTCACTTTTTGTAAGCCCTAAACCCTAAGGTCGATTACTGGGTTTAGGTAGGTGTTTTTCCAACAACTTAGAGGGTTTCAATCACTCCATAAACATCTTGTATTGGTTTGATGATTCTATCTCAACTATGTCTTTCATTATTATTGTTGTTTGCTCTTCATTGATTATGTTTTGCTAATTTACCTTGTGTCTACTTATGATTGTGTGAAAGTTGTATATAATTGATTAGATATTATTGATTCCTTGTTGATGTTTGTGTCTATCTTCATCAATTAGGGTGTGACACTTCGATAGGTCTAATTGGTTTAGCTTATAATTCTTGTTTCCTATTGTCTATTGTTTAATTGAATGATATCGATGTTAGGCTTAAAAAAACTGGCAGACTTCCATTGGTAACATGCTTGAACGTCTTAAGAAACATGATCAGAGGTGTACTATGATTTTTGGTTGTATTTAATGAGTAGGAGAATTATAATGATCCCATGTTAGGAGCTTCTAACGGCTCGACATAGGAGTGAAGTAGGATCCTATAGAGTTAGGGAATATTGTACACGGCCCTACGACTAGTATTAAGGAATACAACCCGCCAATTAAAACAAGGTGTGACAATTCAATAGGTAGAATTGGATAGCTAGCAAGGAGTAACATATCATAGGTAGACATGCTTCACTCATCTTGTAGAACCTTAGTTTATTTTTCTTGCACATTAGTTTGATTAGTAGCTTTTGGGTTAGTTGATTAGCAACTAATTCCGCCCCTTCTTCCAATACCCAAGATTTTTACTTGCTTTTCATAAAATATAAAAATACAAAAAGAATCATCCTTCACCTTTAGACCTAGTTAGATTAATTTCATTCCTAACGATACTATTCCTGAGTTGAACGATCAATCCTCCGGTACTTGTCACTATACTATACTACAACGATCAGGTACACTGCCTCGTGGGGGTTGTAAGCTTCTCGAGATCCCTCGAGAGGTAAAGTCTGGTGCGATTCCCACGTATCAATATGATGAGGAGCTGTACCCGCACTTGGTATTTTCCATTGCTGAGCGCAGGTAGCATCTAATTCCTTTTGATTTCTTTGAATGTTTCAGACTTGTAGCCTTTGATTTCCTTGATATTATTGTATATAATGATAATGGTGTTTTATTCACAGGTGGCTGATCAGCCATGGTCTTCGCCTGGCTGCTATGGGCACATTAGAGTCCCAAGAAGTGGTGGAAGCCTTTGGGAATGTTGTGCAATGCGCCTTGGCGCGTGGCAAGGCTGAAGCGATAGAGGAGCTGCATGAGGGCAAAATGTTGACGGTGCCCCTCGCGGAAGTGCCAGGCTACAATGGTGATGCCTATGCGGAGCTTGTCGCTGCCATGGAGAAGATGAGGCTGTTAGAGCTTCCTCACATTGCTCAACTGGAGTGCGACCAGGATTACCCCATAAGTGTCATTATGCAGGGGTTAACCTTGGCGAGGCACGCAACAGAGGACGCAGATGCTCAGCCTGACTCGTTTTAAAGCCTGATGAATCGCAGTTACAGGTTCCTATTTTTGCGCGTCCACGTAACATCCTGAACCCTTTCGCTCTTGAGAAAGAAATTTCTTTGAAGGCATCCTTAGAAGCCCATGCCACAAGACTCGCAAGGAAGAAGGGTGTGAAGGGGAAAGCGATACTCTATGGTGTTAGTGCAGCGCATATTCCCAGATCCGATGGGATTCCTGTCAGCGTGGCGACAGTGTCACCTGAGGATAGTAGTCTGCTGAAGAGGCTTGAGGAGGCTGGGGAGGCAGCGTACAAAGTTGGTGGCTCAGAGCATAGACGCTCTCGTAGTATGTAGGCTGTTTTTGTAATAGGTTCACATTTTTGTTGCACATGTGTATGTTGAATCTATCAGTTGTATAAACTCATAGTTGATGATAAAAATGAAGTTGGTTTGTACGCATTATGTTTGTACTTAGTTTATTTGTCTTTGCATAAAAGACATCCAAGAGTCAAACTGTGATCAAAACGTACTTAAAAAAGATTGGAGAATCTATGATCCTTTATAGTTATATATGAAGTCCATAACTTTATATATATATATATATATATATATATATATATATATATATATATATATATATATATATATATATATATATATATATCTGTGTGTGTGTGTGTGAATAGAAAATTCATAAGTGTATGGGTTAATCTTGCAGCGTACTGCAAATACCATATCAAGGAACCAAGAGTCTTGACTCCTAATTTGTTAAACGTACACGGTGTGCATTGTTGCGTATCCTTCGTGGGATGCGCATTGAACTTACTCCAACGTCTTGAGAGTAAGGTGTTTAACAAGGATGCGTGATCCAGTGTTGATGGGTTTGCAACCCTCTTACTCAACGAGTTATTTATTAAGTTTACTCATCCTCTTTGCCATCGTGGGTCTTAATAAATGCATGCACGCCATGTAGGCAAAAAGATAAATCAACAATATTGAGACATAAATAAGATGTAAGCAATAAAGTTAACTGTGTCGTGGAGTTAGCTAGAAACCGCGATTTTTGATTAATTCTTGCAAGTTTTTTAAGAAAAAGAAAAGACATTTGCCTAAACAAAACAAAATGTAAATACATGGACATTTATTGAGCACTTACTAAAGTGTGGAGGTGTCTGTGTGTGGGCCGAGCCTTTCCTGAAGATAGCATCTCTTGAGATTGCAAATATTCCATGTGCGTTGTAGTTCATGACCATCCATACCACGCAGCTTGTATGCGCCTTTGCCTAGTGCTTCTGTGACCTCATAGGGCCCTTCCCACTTTGGTCCAAGCTTTCCTGTATCCTCTGCGTGGCTTGCATCATTAGCACGATATACAAAGTCGCCTGGTCTGAATGAAGTGATTCTGACTTTAGCATCATAGTATCCCTTCATCTTCGACTTAGCTCTTGCTTTGCATATAGCTGCACGTTCGCGCCTTTCTTCCAATAGATCCAAGTCTATACGTCGCTCGTCGTCATTGGTTGTGACATTAACTTCCGCCGTACGAATAGTTGGCATCCCAATTTCAGCTAGTATGACAGCTTCTGTCCCATAGACAAGAGAGAATGGTGTATCTCCAGTGCTAACTTTGATTGTCGTGCGGTGCGCCCATAAAACATGCGACAATTCGTCCACCCATCTTCCTTTGTGTTTGTCAAGACGCGCTTTAATTCCTTCGCCCAGACTACGATTCGCGCGCTCCACCAAACCATTGGTTTGTGGGTGCTTAACTGACACAAAGTGTTGTGTAATATTTAGTTGCGCGCACCAGTCTTTGAACGGGTTATCACATAATTGTTTTCCGTTGTCCGAAATAATTTCTCCAGGTAGTCCAAAGCGGCATACAATGTTTTCCCAAACAAAGCGTTTTACCTGGTTGCCTGTGATAGTTGCTACTGCTTTTGCCTCAATCCACTTAGTGAAGTAATCTATAGCAACAATGAGAAATTTCAGTCCCCCTGCTGCAACAGGGAAGGGCCTGTAATATCGATACCTCATTTATAGAATGGCCATGGTGAAGTGATAGGCGTTAGCTCTTGTTGTGGTTGGCGCGGGATGGGTCTATGGACCTGGCAGTCACTGCATTTCTTTATCATGTCCCGCGCATCGCGATGCATAGTAGGCCAATAGTATCCTGACCGCAAGGCTCGTGCTACAACAGACCGTGGTCCTGAATGCATACTGCATGAACCAGCGTGGATCTCTCGGAGTACGTAATCTGCCTGGAGAGGTCCAACGCACTGAAGCCATGACTGTAGAAATGAGCGTCGATAGAGGACACCGTCTCGAAGTTCGAACCTCTGCGCTGTGCGCCGTATCCGTCGAGCGTCCTTCTGCTCATGGGGTAATATACCCTTGCTTATAAATTCGATGATAGGTGTCATCCACGTAGGATCCTGCTCTTCTATCACCGTGGATATCTCCATCTCCGAGATGGATTTGTTCTTCAAGGTCTCCACCAATACTTGTTTTGATAGGTGCGCGAAGCTTGTAGATGCGATTTTGCTCAGTGCATCCGCTTTTCTGTTTTCCCCTCTAGGAACTTGTTTAATGGTGAACCTGTCAAAATTCTGGATTAGGGATTTGGTCTTGTCGAGGTATTGGACCATGTTATCCTCTTTAGCCACATATTCTACCAACATATGATTGGCTACTAATCGAGAATCGTCATTTGCTTCTAGGTTGCGTACATCCATTCGAGTTGCAATGCGTAATCCAGCAATTAGGGCTTCATATTCTGCCTCGTTGTTCGTGGCTGTGAATTCAAAACGCAGTGCGTAAGTGAATTCCATTCCTTCTGGGCTGGTGAGGATAAGGCCTGCGCCTGACCCATCCACGCACGAAGATCCGTCCGTGAACAGGACCCATACTTCTTGTAGTTCTACCTTTTCTTGAAGGTGGATGATTGACGCTAAACCACCAACTTATATTGACCAAAGAATGGTCAACAAAGTCAAATAGCCTAGATCAATACTCCGGGTAATATAAGGTATCACCGGGTCGTTAAATCCCGTTGAGGTGTGAATTGTAACTTTAGCGTGCTTTGTGATCGGGTGTTATTCACAGAAAGGGTTTGTTGTGAGAATTATTTGGAGATTATTAATAAAAATAGCTTAGGAAAGCTATGTGAATGATTACTGGAATTGAGATCGAGAAGAAATCACCTAAAACTTAAAAACCGTACGTTTGCCGAAGACGTGGACAAACGTACAAAAACGTGAATACGGTGATCTGGACAGGCTACTGGTATGAAAATTAACTTTTTACAATCCTAATGATGAGAGAAATTTTTTGGAAATTTAAAACTAATTTTTACACTATTTTTATAATTACTATTAATTAAATACTAATTTTCTAATTACTTTTAATTAACTAATTTAACCTAAATTACAATTAAATAAGAAATTAACTTGGAAAAATAAAAATTAAACTTAGAAAAATCTAAAATACTATAAAACTAATTTTAGAAATGAAAATATATTTTTAAGACTATTTAATTAATTATTATTAATTATTAACTAATTATTAATTATTTAAAATAACCTAAATTCTAATTAACTATTAAAATACACTAGAAAATTGAAAATAAAATTTGGAAAAATTAAAAACAACTAAAAACTAATTTTAAAATTTAAATTATATTTTTCTGATTTACTAATTAATTATTATTAATTATTAACTATTTAATAATTACTAAAAACTCTTTTTAATTAAGAAAAATACTAAATGATACAAGAAAAATCTGAAAAAATTACAGAAATTGTTTTTACACACCAGAAGCCTAGGAAAATTGTAAAAATGGAAATTGCTTATTAATAAGCTGATGAATAAGCCAAATGGCTTAAATAGAAGCTATCACTTCTATTAAGTTGGGCTTATTTGAGATTTTCTTTTTCCAAACTGCTTATTACAAGTTTTTAGACAACTTTTGTGAAGTGACTTTGACTGTGGTCAAGGAAATAAGCACTTCAAGTGCTTAAAACCTTAATAGTTGACTTTTATTGACCAAGAGTGGAAATAAGCCAAAATCAGCTTGTGTGGGGTCCACTTTGGTGAAAACAGATGTAAAAAAGTATAATGAACAAGTAAAAACAAGTAACACACAAATAAGCTAAGTAAATAAGCTAAAATACCAAAATAAGCACTTGGCTTATTTGGTTTTGAGGCAGTCTGGGTACAGACTTGGGATGCCACACTAAGTGGGGTCCACTGGTCTACAGGTCAAACAACTGGTCAACCCTTACTCCCTGGTAGGAGGGGGGTTGTATGGAACCAAAATTAAGGTGTGGGACCCACTGGGTTAGCCACAAACCACCACCAAAGTTGGGTGGGTGACCTGAGTCTGCTGAGACAGGGCAACTAACTTGCCCTGCAGGTTACTTCAAGGGGCATTTTGGTCCCTTAGAAAAAATCACAAAAATATAACAGACTTAGAAATCACAAATTCTACTGGTAGAGTGAACCCACAACAAATTTCAGACCTTAGAACCACCCACAAAATTCACAATAAATCACCCCATATTTGGAAAAACCTGAGTATGTTGTTTTTGACTTTTTGAGAAATTATGAGATTTGACTTTTATGAACTTGTATTGCTGGTTTAATGACTTAAAGTGTTATGATAAGCTGTATGAAATGTAACTTAAGTAAAAACATTCACTTATGAAAAGATTTGATTAGGTTTGAGCTTGAAAAATCACCACAGTTAACTGTGGTGATTATTTCTTAGTGATTTTGACTTTTGCAATGCTTTTGAACAAGTAAATGACTTCCGTGAGCTTTCTAACACCCAAATGACTGAATGAAACACAGAGATGCACAATAAGACAGCTGGAACACTACAAACAAGCTACAACCAAACACCCCTTAAAAAACAGTTACTTAAGAGATTTTGATTCAGAGCAACATAAACTACAACCTACTGATAGAAACTATTATAATAAGCAATAACTAAGTATTTTAGACAATAACAACTAACTAAACTACTTGAGAGAGTAAAAATCAAAAGTGAGGCTTACATAAGCCTTCCAAGCTCAGAATGCAAAGTAACAAAGATCAAATGAACCAATCCTAATGCCCTCCCATGAGGTACCTAACCCACAGCCATCCTTAATAAACTGTGCTCCAAGCTTCTTCAATCAATGATCACCATTTTTTTTATTTATTTTTGATTTTTCTTAATTTTTTAGTAATTATTGAAAACTGAGTTTAGTATGTTCACGCAAGCTTATAAAGCTTTCAAAACCTTGTTTCTGAGTTTACATAAGCATCTAAATTACTTGTACTCACATTAAAAGCTTTGATTAGAACTTGCAGATTTGAAATGGAACTTGAAAAGTGAAAATGAGACTTAAACTTAAAAATAGACTTTCATTGATAAAAAAAAGTTACAATACATTAAAAATAAACTGAAATACATAAAAACTAAAAGATTACACACTACAAAGCTTCTATGAGCTTCATTATATAATACGAGCTACAAAACTAAGACTATATGCTTCCACATGGCTTCCTGGTCCACAATAAGAGTTCCACTTGCTTTTTCGTTGACCATAGACTAAATCCCAAGCGTTAATTTCATCCTTGCTTCATCCTAGCCTTTGAGTTGAAAAATGGCGCCAAAACTTATACGGGGCAAGATTTAGTGGTTCTGGTGGGTGTTGGTGTAGAAATTTATTGTGGTGGGTTTGTTAGGTGGGGAGTATTAATTGTGGGGGGGTGATTTGGTGAAAAAGGTGAGGAGGGGAGGGGATTGTCTCCCTGGTTTTGCGCGGCCATGTTGGGGAAGAAGGAGGGTCAAAGGTCTTTTGACCTTGTTTGACCGTTTGACCCTGTGGGTTTTATTATAAAAGGGGCCGGGTCATGTGGTGGGCTGGGAGGTGGACTGGGCTGGGAGATGGTTTGGATGGGGTTTTGGATTGGGTAAGGGCTTTGGTTTTGGGAAATAATGACAAACAAGGGTCCGGTTTGGTGGTAAGTTATCAAGGACCAATTTTGTAATTTTGCAAAAGTTTAGGGACTGAAATGGTAAATTTCCAAAGTGCATCCAAGGACCACAATTGATATTCATCCAAAGTTCCAAAACCATTTTTCCATTTTTTCAAATTTCAAAATTTCCCAGGGACTTATTTTGCCATTTTTTGGATATTCAGGGACTAAATATGTAATTTTGGAAAACTTGCGACCCAAGTGTAATATTTTGTGATTTTTGACTTTTAAAACCTTGGGTTGACTTTTCCTTTCAAAATAGATGCATAGGGACTAAATTTGACAAGTTTTGAAACTTGGGGGACTGAAATGCCAATATTGCAAACTTTGTACATTTTTTCTTTGTTTTTGCTCATTTTGCTTTTAAAACACATAAAACACAATCCCTAGGATAATTTAAGTATTTTGATATCTTTTTGATTGTTTTTGTGCGTTTTGGCAGTTTAAATATATCAAAAACGATGAGTGTTTGAGCACTCATCAGTGGAGCATCAATATCTGGTTTCTCAATGATGAAGTCTGCTAGTATCTGCCCCTTAATCGCAGTGCGTGGTCTATAAGAGATGTTATGCTCGCTTAGTAACACACTCCATTTTTGTAACCGCCCCAATGCGTCGGGTTTAGAGATAACTTACTTGATAGGTTGGTCCGTGATTACTGCTATTGGGTGTGCTTGAAAGTATCTGCGCAGTCTTTTAGCTGCGAATACTAAAGCTAGGACCAGCTTTTCCATTGCGGTATAGTTAATCTCTGTCTTCTTGAGTGCTTTGCTTACAAAGTATACTGGTGTTTGTACGGAGTTCCTATCTGTCACTAGCACTGTGCTGACTGCTCTATGAGTTGCAGATAAGTATATAATCAACTCATCCCCTGGTCGGGGTGCGACGAGTGTGGGAAGCGCTGCTATATGTCGCTTAAGCTGTTGAAAGGCTTCTTCCGCTTCCACAGTCCAACGAAAGTCTCCCTTTTTTGTACACTTCGTGAGTGTTTTAAAGAGAGGAAGTGACTTATCCAATGATTTGGATAAGAATCTATTCAACCCGGCTAGTTTTCCATTCAGGGATTAGACTTCTTTCAATGTGCGTGGTGAAGGGAGTTGGATGACAGCCTTTGTTTTTTCTAGGCATGGCTTAATGCCATTAGGCTCTATCAAGTATCCAAGGAACATGCCTTCTGTAGCGCCAAAAGTGCACTTCTTAGGATTTAGCTTCGTGTTGATCCTTCTCAGCGTCCTGAATGTTTCTTCGATGTCGCGTACCAACTCATCTTCTGTATGGCTCTTTATGACGAGGTCGTCAACATAGACTTCCAGGTTGCGGTCCACTTGCTTTTCAAATGCATTATCTACTAACCGCTGGTAAGTGGCGCCTGCATTCTTCAAGCCAAAAGGCATTTTTGTGTAGCAGTAGACGCCCTGGCTTGTGTGGAAAGCAATTTTTTCTTCGTCCTCTTTGGCCATTTGGATTTGATGATACCTTTTGTATGCATCCAGGAAGCATTTAAAGGGGTATCCGCACAGTGGTTCTATCTTCCAGTCTATCTCTGGTAGCGGGTAGCAGTCTTGTAGACATGCTTTGTTGAGATCATTGAAGTCCACGAACATCCTCCAGCTACCATCACTCTTTTTCACCATCACTGGATTAGAGAATCGGTCATGGTAATAGACCTCTCGCATGATGCCTGCGTCCACAAGCTTGTGTACTTCCTCTAGAATGGCCTTTGCGCGCTCTGGAGCCTGGCCGCGCTTTTTCTGCCGTATTAGAGGGTATCCTTGTCGGATCTTCAGCTTGTGTTCTGTAATCGATCATGGTACGCCAGTCATGTGCTTTGGTTCCCATGCGAAGATATCTAGATTCCTTTGCAAGAGTGCGCACACAGCCGCTCTGCCTTTGTCAGACAGCGATCCCCCAATCGATACCTCTTGATCCGGGTAATCAGGGTGAATTGCGACCTTCAGGTTTGATACTTTAACTGTGTGCTGTTCTGGAGTGCGTGCCGTCTCACATGTAATCTTGTTGCACTCTCTAGGTGATACAGTGGTATTGTAGAGGGTGACAATGCCTCCTTCTACTGGGAATTTGAGCATCCCATGCGCTGTGGACGGTACTGGTCTTCCAATAATGCCATTGTATGGCGAAGGAGATCTGATTACCATAAAATTCATACAGGCCGCCGTGGAGTGTTGCTTATCACCAACGACCACAAGTAATCGTATTTGCCTCATGGGCCATATCTTTTCTCCTGTGAAGCCAGTCAATGACGTCGTGGCCGGAATTAACTGACTTCGTATCTCAGGTCACAACCTTTTGAAACAATGTTCATACATGATATCTGCGGATGCTCCTCCATCAACATACATGCGGTGGATATCGTGACCCCCCGTATTTATCTCGATGGTGAGCGGTTCCACTACTGTGTTGTCGGCAGCCAGAGTGGGGAAAGAGATTTCGTTCCCATAAGAAAACTTTTGACTGACCTTTTGCCTAGTCTTTCGCTGCCATGATTGTGTCAGCCTTGTCCTTAGGTGTCTCTTTCTTGCTCCCATTCTTCTGTTTGTCTTTTCCCTCCTTGATGTTCTTAACGAGGTGATCCAATTTGCCTCCTTTCACTAATTTATCAATTAGTTGGCGCAATTGGACATACTCGTTGGTGGTGTGGCCCTTTTGTCCATGATATTCGCAGTACCCGTTTCCTACGCGCCGATCCTCTGGGGTGCGCATTGGTGGGGGTTTCGGGAAGTTTGCACCTTCTATCACAAATATCTCCATTGGAGTCTTCGTTAGTGGAGTGTATTTGTCATTATCTCATCCGTTCCCCTGACTGCGGTAGCCTTTGTTGCGGTTGTTATTCTGGTCATTGGATTATCTCCTAGGCTGTTCTTGTGACCTATAATTTGAGTAACCTTTCTTGCTATCCGCAGCAGCTGCTTCTCCTTGGATAAAGGACCTTGTGCACTTCATCAGTTCATCAAAGGTTTGGGGAACTTTATCATTTAACCTTCTGATAAGTTCTGGGTTATTGATTCCATTCATAAACCCTGAGATCTTTAGTATTTCGGGACATGCCTTAATATGTATGCATTCGTCCTTATAGCGCTCCACATAAGCGCTGGTGGATTCCCCTTGGCGTTGTTTTACCCTAGCCAGTTCGACAGGGTTCTTGGCGCACTTCTTTCTTTGAGTAAAGTTCAAGCGAAACGCCTTTCGCAACTCTTCAAACCCGCCTATGCTTCTTCGTGGAAGCTTACTAAACCAGGTTCGCGGATTCCCCACCAATGTAGAATTGAACATGTGGCACCACACGGGTTGTGGCCAATTTTCAATGGTGGCAGCTGATTCGAAAATTTTTAGGTGGTCATCAGGATCACCCGTTCCATCATAAGTTTTAACATTGGCGGGCATGCGCCTTCTCTTATCTTCTGAGAAATCGCTGATGCGCCGAGTGAATGCGGCAACCTTTTGGCGGCGCCAAGGACGGGACATATCTTCGTACTCCTCTTCATCGCGATATCTTCTCTTGGACTTCCAATGTCTTGTTTCTTTGTCCTCATTGTCCGAGGAGTCACCTGAGGATGAGCGTACCCTTTTGCGGCGCTTGCGCCGACTGTCCTCGGAATCCGAGCTTGAAGGGCTTTCGCTTGGGGAGTGTTGTCGCCCCAGTCTATCATGAACTCTTCGACTACTGGACCTTTGAGGGCTTTCGCTTGGTGAATGTTGTCACCCAAGTCTATCATGAATCCTGCGACTACCAAGCCTAGCGTGGACATTGGTGCGCCTTTCATTATCTTCGTACTCCTCCAGGTACTGCAAGTCAGCTGCCTCATCATCAACAACTTTTCTTCCGACTCTAGTGAATACTGGGAGTCGGCGGCTATCCTTCTCGCGCCTCTCCTTTCGATGGCGCAGTGGGGATGCTTCATACTTAGGGCCAAAGTTGAGCCGGGCTTGCAGGCTCTGACTTGACCTTCTTTTCGCTTCCTCTTGCATAAGGGCAACCAAGGTTTCGTAGTTTTGAGACACAAAATCACTTGGTGCTAATTCAGGTGCGACTCCTTCTAGCGCGAGGATGTTTGTTTCCATATTAGGCCCCCTGTCTCGGTTGGGCGCACATGGCGGCTCAGTGGGGTCTGTTTCTGGCCCGTTTGGTGGGGGGTAGTGAAAAGAGTGCGCTGGAGATCTTCCGCGCTAGCTGTTGTCGTAGTGGCTGGGCGCACTGGTAGTGAAAAGAGTGGGCCTGATCCTTGGTGGCTGGGCGCACTGGTTGTCCCAGAGGCCTGCCTAGGGGTTGAATCGCTTTGATGCTTCTTCCCCTGTGGGTCACCATGCGTTTTCTTCAACAGAGGAGTCCGCTGGCTTATGTGTCCATGCTTCGTCATTCTTAGTTCTTAGTGTAGGGTCCCACGGATGACGCCACTTGTTGATACCACAGTTGGGCGTTCCTTGTTTGGGTTCCTGTTCTCGTATCAATTGGATCTTAATGCTTGAGACCTGCGCACTAAGAAAGCAAACAACGCCGTTAGGCTTATCGTGGGATTGTCTCCCACGATTATCCTCCGGCGTGAGAGTAAGTAATCGGTTTTAGGGTTATAGTGAAGAGTTAGGATTTTTAGATGATACCTCAATGAGAGCCGTGATATTCTTTATATAGACACGAAATCCTTGTTGGTTTCGTGTTCCTTACTCTTCGGCGTATCACGCCTTATCCGGTCTATTGATCTTTATCCCATAAATAAGAGATCATTATCAAGACCATAAATAATATATTTGAGTTTGGGCTTTCATGAGCCCAAATCATTATTATGACAGCCCAAATCATTATTATGATAGCCCACGCGTGATGGGCTTGAGCATTAATAGTGTCCATTGGTCGGTTTCGTGACCCGAATACGGACTATACGTCATCAATTATAAAATAAAGGGGTGTTTGATTGCTTCTTAATGGATCAACTCAGAGCCCACTACTAAATCGGTCAAAAGCTTGGTTGTTTGATAGGAAAATCAGTGCATCTAAATTATTCAATTTGCTTATATTCGATTTTGCTTGGGTGGGGCTCCTAAATCATCCAGCACGCCAGCACCTCAACAGTCATGCTAGTTATTTACATAATTAAGCATATTGTGGGGTCTTAGGTCATCTTTTGGAAAAATAATAATAATAATAAAATAATCGTCATTATCATTTGACTTATCATTCTTTATCATATTTCATTTGTTGTTATGTTTACTTAACAAATGGTTTATGCGAGTTTCTTTTATTTGTTGAAATGGGTATCAACTATTTTACTTGAATGAAACTTTGTTCTCAACCCCATATGTATTCATGTTTGTTCTTGCGTAAATATTTATAATCAAAGATGAAAAACTTGTAGCATCAGATGAAGCTCATGCAAAAAACATATTTACATAAATTAGAGTATGTATTAAGTAATAATTACATATTAATTCATTTTGTGAAATTTCGGAAAACAAACAATAAGAATCCATCTTGTACATGCAATACAATGTTAAATTTGTAAATTTATGCCGTTCAGGTCGGTATCTACAACACTTATCAAACACCTCACTATCATCAGAACCAAGTTCACACAAAGCCTTTGTATTATTTAGAGTTTAGAATCATTCAGCACTAAATCATTTGATTTTATCAAACAGCCCCTAAGTCAACCTAAAATATGTTTAACCCAACCTTAACACATTACTTATGAGTTTCCAACAGTATCTCATATGATTTAGGAATTAGCCCTTGTAAGTAAACAGAGAGTAATCCGTTATTGTTGTGGTCATACATAGACTTTTTTATATACATCTTAAAATATTTATCTGTAAAGTTCTTACCTGTCTATTGCAATAACTAACTTTTTCACGAAAAGATTAGTTTCGGAACTCACTAATCACACATTTAGGGATGACTAAGAAAAAGGTTGGAAAAGGTCGCGTATATATTTCAGTTTCACTGCATATATCTAAGTCAAACATGAATTAAGGGTGTGTTTGTTGAAACTAGCGGTAACAGTTAGCAATAGTAGTTAGCAGTAACAGTCATTAACAATTTTATTTATAAAAATGTTTGGTAGAATAGCTATAGTTGTAATTTTAATGTGTAAAATGACGTAAATGATAAATGGTTTTTCAAAAAGCATTGAGAAACTAGCCTTTATATAATTTTATAAATGCTATATACTTTTTTCCAAACGAGCTTTGTAGCTGTGTGCCAAACACACCCTAGGTTAGGGGTGATCAACGCTCCAAAATCGGGCCGGGCCGAGACCGAACTAGCCTACAACCTTAGACCGAGGACCGGAACGAATGTGTTTGGTCCAGTCAGGTCCTTTGGTCGGTCCGGTCTAAAAAGGCATAATAGTCGGGTTTTACGTAAGACCGATCCGGACAACCAAACCGAGACCGAAATAAGAAAAAAAAATCCGAACCAAGACTAGACCGATAGTCCTTCGGTTCAATCAGTTTTCGATCAGTCTGGACGATCCCCTCGGTCTCGGTCGTTTTTGGTCTGCGATGCTCATCGAAAAACAGAAAAGAAAAAAAAAGATTAAAAAAAAAATATACACCACTTAGCTATTAGACATGACCCACACAAACATAAACCCTTGAACCGAAAGAAGCAAAGGTTTAACCGGGAAGAGAAACTCACTCATCATCTCTCTGGGTGTAGTGGTGCCATCTGTTGATGAATGTCGGTTTACCATCGTGCTTTCACGTCTTATTATTCAACTCACACAACAACACTCTTTTCTTCTAGACGATTCTGTTTACTTTTCCCCCAATTCATTCCTCATCATCATTCGCGCTCCATCGTAACTTCAAATTCATCCAACTTTAACTCAATCATGCCACGTAAGCAGGTATACTTCCATCAACACTTATATCAGTCATGTTTTTTGTTTGTTTGTTGGAGTAATTAGTTTTACATAATAATAGTTACTACCTCCGTCCCAAAATAATAACAAAAACGTATAGTAAATGTAAATATACAGTTTATAAAAGGTGTAATCATTATTTAATAAGTAACTAGAACGGTACCCGCGCAATGCGGCGGCGGGTACCTGTGACTATATTTTGCGTTATTCAGTTATTCGGTTACACATTTAGTTGTTTTTATGCTTTGTAAGTAGAGATGGTTAAGTCAAATAATTTTAGTTTGAACAACCAACCTGCCTCCTAACAAACTTCCTAACCAACCTCTCTCCTAACCAACCTCCTAACCAACCTGGTTCCTAACCAATTAATTTTCAAATCCTTCAATAATAAGCAAGTAAAAGTCTGAATTTTAAGCCTTTCTAATTATAGAATAGTCCCAAATGCATTATATAGTAGTATAGATATAGATATAGATAAACTAATAACCATTGATAATTATTACTCGTATAACTTTATAAAAGTATCCGCTATGGTGGTTCATAAAAATGTTTATACAAGAGGTTTGTACCTTTGTTGGACATATACGTTACATATAAATCCAATTTAAAACTTTTTAACGCGAAACTTTATGTGTAATGACAAGTAGGGGTGTTTGTTTTGGCTTATATAGCGGGGCTTATGGCTTATTTGGTTTTGGGCTTATGTTTCATAACCTTACATTTTGTGGCTTATTTTGAAATTTCTCGACTTATATAAACTCATCATGTACTAATAAACTTATATAAGTCGAGAAACTTCAAAATAAGCCACAAAAAGTGAGGTTATGAAACATAAACCCAAAACCAAATAAGCCATAAGCCCCGCTATATAAGCCTAAACAAACACCCCCGTAGTATCATTATCCCACCACAAACGTCCCGTTGACTGGTCAATGATAGTTTTTGGATCCCTAAAGGTCACTCAACAAGGGCCAGTCGGCACCCAAAAGGGGTGCACGGGGTCAGGGTTTCCCGCCGACTCAAGCCTTTTGAAGAATGAAGATAGGTTTATAAAACCACAAGGTTTATGGTTTGGTGATATGGCATGACATTGGCTAAGTTACAAAACTTTATAAAGGTTTAACATAGTAGATGATGCCTTAGGTAGGGGTAATATAGGAAACTTGATCAATATGCATGTGTTCCTTTTGTAGAAATGGACGATTGTTTAGTAAAACATATGAAGATGGTGTTATGTTTTTTCCAATAACATCTTATTGGGGTATAATGTATGCGGGTAGGCGGAGTTTACAAAACTGCGTATTTGAAATCTTTTTTAGCGAGTTTCTAGTTTTAGAAAGTTGATATGAGGTTTATCAGTTACTTAGCATGTATTTGTTTCCATTTTCTAAAAATTGTATAGTTTGATTGACCGGTTAATTGATCGTGCTTTATTAGGGGTGTTTGGCTTTAGGTTTAAGGTGTTTCCGGGTAGTAGATAGTCAATTTATATTGTTTGGACTACTAAGACTAAATCTTAGAGAGGTCAAATAATAAATTTTTGTCTTGTATAATAGTATTGGGATGGATTTTAATATATAGTTGGAGAAAGTTTATTTATTTTGAATATAATTCAATACTTAATCTGTGAATACTTGTGTTACTTATATTTGAGGAGAAGGGGGTGGGTCCCTGCTACTAATTGACTTAATCTGATAATGTTCAGGAAAAGGGTGGTCGAAAAGATGAAAAGTGGATCGAGAAGCCAAGCAGCAGCAAGACAGATGGGCCATCCACTGAAGCCATCACCGTTGGAATTAGTGGGCTCGTCATTGGTGCAAACAATGCACAGTCCGCTGTTCCAGTGCCACAGTTTGGTAGTATCAGTATGGATGAGATATCGCATTTGCATGGTCAAACCAGTGGCCAGTCTCATGCTTCACTAGTATCTTCACCAACGATAAATGGTAGCCCTTTACATGATAAAAAAGCTGTTTACCAACCAAAGTCTTATGGGACAGTGTCTGGTGCAACCATTGATGCTGCAAAACCGACTGCTAATACCGCTGCTTTGAGTAAACTGCTCAAAGACAATTTGTTGGAGAAGTTCACTGTTGATAACTCGACGTACTCAACTGCCAAAATAAGAGCAACGTTCTATCCCAAATTTGAAAATGAGAAGTCTGATCAAGAGGTCATTTCCCTTCTATCTGTTCTTTTCATCAATACCTGTGTTTTTACTAATCATATTTGGTTATCTTCCATATGCTCATTATTCCGTATGTCCAGCTATTTTCAAACCTAGTTGACAGTCATTTAGTTCCAATACATGGTTTAGAGAGTAGTTTTGGTTTTGATAAAGTCTTTATATATGTTGGGTTACAGGTTAGGATAAGGATGATTGAAATGGTATCGAAAGGCCTTGCCACATTGGAGGTACGGCGTACCTGCTAGTTTTTTCTAAAGATGTTTCTTAAGCATAATTTATGGCTAATAATTTGGTCTTAGTCCCACTATTTACACATGTATATGCTACCCTTATATTACTAGGTCTCACTCAAACACTCTGGATCACTTTTCATGTACGCTGGTCATGAGGGCGGAGCATATGCAAAGAACAGCTTTGGGAATGTGTATGTTATCTCTTTTAACTATCCTTTAGATAACAATCTCATCATCAAGCTATGAAACTATTTAATACAGGATCACTGTATGCGTTCTGTCATTATTGTTGGTTACATTTACTCATCCCTTTACATCTAAGTTGATTCGAACATATTTATATGATAATGGCTCAAGTCACAGCCCACTCCCAGCGTTAACATGGTTAATTTTCTTTGAATTGGAAGCTTTTTCATATTATCTGAGTGGGTTATGGGTCTGTTGCAAGCATGGCATCAGCCCTGTAAAGGCACCATGGCTGATGACACGTGCCTTTCTCATGAACCCAAATAGAATTAAAAATTACTAAAAAGTCTCTTTCAATCTTATTAATTGCATTTCTGAATGACTATATTAATTATACCATGCATGAAACTACAATATCATATATTTTTTAGAAAGCATAAGCCATCTACAATAAATTGATAAAAAGAAAAGCGACAAGGGCATTATAAAGTTTATGCCAATTTTTATGTCCATTTATAACTTGAGCAATCATCTAAATAATTTTATCAAACATGTTTTTTGTTTTACAGTTATACTGCTGTTGGTGTTTTTGTTCTTGGGAGAATATTTCGCGAGGCATGGGGTACTGAAGCCAGCAAAAAACAAGCAGAGTTTAATCAATTCCTTAAGGTACTTGTCATTTCTGAATGACTATATTAATTAGAGCAGGCTCTGTTTCTTCTAGCTTAATAACTCGATTTATGAATACACCATTCTTTTTAGCGAGAACGCATGAACATTTCGATGGAATTAGTGACTGCTGTTCTTGGAGACCATGGGCAACGACCGCGTGAAGATTATGGTATGACTATCAGCAAATTTATAATTGTTTCTATCATTTCACTTGCTTATTATTTTGTACAATGATGGTTGAAGTTTGTCTTGTTACCTTGAGCAGTTGTTGTTACTGCCGTCACTGAATTGGGCAACGGAAAGCCTAAATTCTACTCCACTCCGGAGATCATTGCATTTTGCAGAAAATGGCGCTTACCTACAAATCATATTTGGCTGTTCTCAACAAGGTGACTACTTTGTAGTTTGTTCTTAGTTCTTTCATTGAAAACTTCTAATAATAAACTAACTGTTTGTTTTTTCAAGGAACTCGGTGACGTCGTTTTTTGCTGCTTACGACGCACTGTGTGAGGAAGGCACAGCTACATCTGTATGTAAAGCTCTTGATGAGGTGGCAGATATCTCCGTGCCAGGTACAGCCATTTGGTAGACTCTTAACTGTCGAACTTGAAAATTTGATGTTACATTTTTATTATAATTAAACTGCTAGAGTATATGATGGGAATTGAGAAACTAATAAAAATGCAAACACAAAAACACTAAATATGTGAATAGAAACAGGGCATAATTTTGGAACATAATAATAATATCTTCCGTGAATTTGAATAATCACAGGATCGGTAGACCATATAAAGGCGCAGGGTGAGATTTTGGAAGGCCTTGTTGCACGTATTGTAAGCCATGAGAGCACTAAAGAGATGCAGCTGGTTCTAAAAGATTATCCTTCACCAGTAGAGGAAGGTATGCTAGTCTTTCAAAATTTTTGAACCTATACCTGTTTGGCATACATATAGATCATGCTCTCAAAATTTAAATGTTACCATAACCTTCTGAAATTTCTTTTTCTGCTGATGTGGCAGTCTGTCAAGATTTGGGACCGGGCCTGCGTGAAATATGTGCTGCAAATAGATCTGATGAGAAACAGGTAATAGTCATTCCTGTCTTAAACTGTGTTTGAACATATGGATTTTAGAGATTTATGATAATCTTTCTACCGATGCAGCAAATAAAGGCACTTCTTCAAAGTACGGGTACCTCTTTCTGTCCTAATTACGTCGACTGGTTTGGCATTGATGCGCCTGATGTACAACCAAAAAATGCTGATAGATCAGTTGTTTCCAAGTTTTTACAAGCAAGCCCTTCTGATTATTCTACCACCAAGTTAATGGTAAGACCAATGTTGGGATCAGGATAAATGCCATACATTTAAATGGCTGCGTAACATAAAGGAAACATACAATAATCTTCTGTTGTGCAGTCTTCTAATTTTGTATTTTGATGATCATGTGCTATTTATAATAGTTTATTGAGCATATCATGACCAATGACATCTTTGCTTAGTGGTACCAGAGATGCCGCTAGTATCTCACCAACTATAGTTTGTGATTTGTGAGTTCCAAGTCCCATCCGGGACACGTGTGTGTATATCTTCCCTTCAAAAGAAGCTTTTGTCTAATTGTTGTTTTGGATAACCATATTTCTTTTCAGCCATATAAGCTTAGCAACTGGTTTTATGTGCGCTAGGAAAAAGCCAACATGGTCAAACGTATCGATACGTGGTCATTATCATTTTTAACCTTTGGATCACCTTGCATCATGTTAATAAAATTTTGAGTGCTTTTGTGAGTGAAAATAAAGATATGATAAGCTAATATAGAATCAAGACAGTACTTATTTATAGTTTGTACCATATCTACTTCATTAGTCATTTTCAGTTTCCGTCTCCTCGCCAACCAATTTAAAATAGAAGATTATCATGATTTTCTTTATCTTGATTTTTGTATGATAAAATTTTGTACTGTTATTCTAACAATGGTATTTGACCCAGGAAATGGTACGGTTAATGAAAGAGAAACGTTTTCCTGCTGCTTTCAAGTGCTACTATAACTACCACAAAATCAATTCAATATCTAGTGACGATCTTCATTATAAAATGGTGATCCATGTACATAGTGATTCAGCCTTCCGGCGATACCAGAAAGAGATGAGGTCTGGATAATTAATTTTATATATCTATGCTTTACGTCTTGCTACACAAACAACGTTTTTAATACCTACTTTCCAGTTTCCACATATTGTGTGTTTATATGTATTACTGACATGTGTTTACTGTCTGTTAGGTACAAGCCAGACCTGTGGCCGCTATATCGAGGTAAATTGCCATGCTACTATATTGACACAAATGAGATCTTGATTTAATGGCTTATGGTTCGCATGATTTATACATTCACATGTTCTGTTTTTAGGTTTTTTTGTTGATATTAACTTGTTCAAGGCAAGTAAAGACAAAGCAAAAGAGATTGCTGAAACTAGCCCTGAAGTGGATAAAAATGACAAAAATAGTACCGACACATCTGGAAAATATGGTTTAGCAGATGAAGATGCAAATCTGATGATCAAGCTTAAATTTCTTACATATAAGGTATGCTAAATTGTTAATTGCAGATCAAATTTCACATATATTTATATTTATTTGCTTCAGACATTTTGTTTACATTCATCTGATATAATATTCTATGTCACAGTTGAGAACATTCTTAATTCGCAACGGCTTATCTGTTCTTTTTAAAGATGGTCCAGCTGCCTACAAGACCTACTACCTCAGGTTCATATGATCATGCATCTAAATGATTTCATGCATGTGTGTGAGTGTGTCCTTTTTGTAAATGTTGAAAATTGCATTGTGTAGGCAAATGCAAATATGGAATACATCACCAGGAAAGCAGAGACAACTCAGCAAGCTGCTGGATGAGTGGTAATGAAGGATTCCATCTATAATTTAGATACTTATCATTTTTTCATATTCACCGAGAACATGAAAAAAAGAACATCTTTTTTCAGGGCAGTATACATCAGAAGGAAATGTGGACACAAACAGCTGTCGTCATCTATTTACTTGAGTGAAGCTGAACCTTTTCTTGAACAATATGCAAAACGCAGTCCAGAAAATCAAGCCTTGATAGGATGTGCTGGTGACCTAGTGAGAACCGAAGATTTCTTAGCCATTGTTGAGGGAGGCACAGATGAGGAAGGTGACCTTGAAACCAACAAGGTTCTAGAACCTTCCAGCCCGGGCCTCGATTCTATTCAGAAAAAGGAGGGTCTCATTGTATTCTTTCCAGGTATATTGATTTAATTTTTGTTAGGATCTGCTTGAACTTTTGGTAAAATTTGATCTGATCATAGAATTATTATATGTACATGCATGTGTTCTCACTAATTTGAGCTATATGTTTTCTTTGCAGGAATACCTGGTTGTGCTAAATCTGCTCTTTGTAAGGAAATATTAAGTGCTTCAGGAGGTTTTGAGGATGATCGTCCAATTCATAGTCTCATGGGCGATCTTATAAAAGGTATCTGCCACTTCCATTTAACCTTCGTTAGATGATATAGAATGACTGATCTTTGTTGCATTCACTATATGTTCTTGTAAGAAATAAAATTATGTAACTGGTTCATCTCATTCTTATTAAAATATCAACAGGGAAATATTGGCAAAAAGTTGCTGACGAGCGGCGTAAGAAGCCTTATTCTATTATGCTCGCCGACAAGAATGCACCCAATGAAGAAGTCTGGATGCAGGTAATTTTTTCCATCTCCTTTCCTGTCTCTTTGAACCTCATTTTCCATCGTGCTTAAACAACACATGGATCATCTTTTCTTTATGTAATAGAGGATAATAGGCCTTACTCGAGCAAACCGCTTTTGTTATGCAAACTTCAAGGTACCTCTTTTTTGTTTTTGCAGATTGTGGACATGTCACGAAGGACTAAAGCATCTGCAGTGCCGATTGTGCCTGACTCTGAAGGTGTATATGTCTATCCTTTACACCTGTTATTTTTATTAATTTAGAAATGCATTTTAAATGTGTTATTTTTATTTATTTATTTATTTTTTTTTTTTAATTTTTTTTAATAAATTACTTAGATTATTTATGTATCCTTTTTTGGAGAAAGCTGAACAGTGTTGGTCTATAATGCCCACATGTAATTCTATAGAAAGTAGTAGGTGATTCATTCTCAATCAAATTTTAAGGCAGATGTACAAATTGCTAGACGGAAAGGTGAACCTTTGACCTTTTGTGGTCAACAATTGCCAAGAATTCGAATATGCTTGATATCATGATGTTCAATTTTTCTTAGCCCTTCCATTGTCTTTTACTGTTATTGTGCGTCCATAAAGAAGGCAATGCTTGACTTGGCACCTAATGTTAATAAGAGTCTTTGACTAACAATCAAATATCTAAAATGCCCTTAAGTGTAGAAACTTGAGAAAGCTTGTGGACCAGGCTTAATCTCACCACTATCTTGCAATAGCTATTTATAAGCAAATAGGTAAATTTGGATATGGATCTTACTTGAAAGTAATGTTGCATTTTCTGGACAACTGCCACTTTTCAGTTGTGTCGAGAGTTAAGACGTTATAAATGACCATTCTATCATACTAATTTGTGTGGCCAACATGCAGGAACTGAATCAAATCCATTCTCTCTTGATGCATTAGCAGTTTTCATATTTCGTGTACTTAACCGAGTTAATCATCCTGTAGGTTTTGTTCTCTTTTTTAATATACGCGGTTGTAGTTTTCTTCAACTTATTATAAAGTATGGTGATACTTATTATACCATTGTTATTTTACTCCGAAGGGAAATCTTGATAAATCATCTCCAAATGTTGGATATGTGTTGCTGATGTTCTATCACCTATATGATGGAAAGGTATGTTACTGCCTAGCCCGTGCCATAATTCTTTTGCAAGACCATGGTTTAAGTGTGTTTATTCACATTTCAGAATCGTTCAGAGTTTGAAAATGAACTTATAGATCGTTTTGGTTCACTTGTAAAGATGCCTCTCCTGAAATCTGAAAGGTAATTGCATTGACATTGATTATTAAATGTGTTGATATTTGCCCATTTACTTTACTAGAAAGGTGCCCGCGCGATGCGGGGGCGGATTGTTGGGGGTGAAGAGGAGGGAGGTGAGGTGGTGGAAAGTAGTTGTTGGGGTGGTTGTTGAGGTGGTTACAAATTGTTAGGGGTGGTTGTTGAGGTGATTATAAATTGTTAGGGGTGATTGTTAGGGGTGGTTGTTTCCATAATTAGTAAGTAAAAGTCTGAATTTTTAAGCCTTTCTAATTATAGAATAGTCCCAAATACATTATATAGTAGTATAGATAAGTTAGTCGATCTGGGTATTTTATATCAAAAGGTAGCTTTGAAAGAAACAACAGAAACGAGTAAAATGGGTCGAAGTCGAACAAGTCGAGAGTCGACCAAAGTGTCTTTTTAATGCATACCTATTTTAGACTGTTTGATATCATATAGGTTTTTTTTTTTTTTTTTTTTTTTTTTTAAATTATTATTATTATTATTATTATTATTATTATTATTATTATTATTATTATTATTTATTATTATTTTTTTTTTTCGAAAGGCATTTAATTTATTATTATTATTATTATTATTATTATTATTATTATTATTATTATTATTATTATTATTATTTAATCAAATTTGACACACTAATTAATTACAAAAAGTTTAAATTTGGGGCAAAGCATGTACCAAGATTTACCCGTTAGCCAACACATCCATATTGAGTTCCTTGCTGTTGCACACTTGCACTAACAGTTTCCTATATTTCTTATTTTTTGGCATGTAAAGAAGTCCGTTACCTTATTCAGTGAACACAGTATTGGAAGAGGGAATAAATCTATTCAGGCTTCATAGAAATAGGCATGGCAGGTAGGTGTTTGAATCTAATCTCCTCTTATATTTAGTTTTATTGTCCTTTTTTCTTGAAGTACTAATATTTAAACTTAGTTGGTTGTGGTCAGAGCATATACTTCTTATATGCTATTACTTAAAGCAAACCGCAAAATATTTTCTAATTTAAGCCCACATTACATACGTTTATTACTTATTGTAATTACCAATGGTCACCTGTTCATTCCTGAATGTCACGTGCCACATGTCATAAAAATCAGAGGTGGCACCTCCTTTTTTCACAATACTACATGTCATTGCTTTTTTGCCACATCTGATGCCAAGTCGTCACTATTTTGTAAACTAAAGATGGATGCTACAATATGTGACAGTTAGCGAGCCAATTTGCTACTATGTGCAGTTCACCTTTCTATGTTCTTATATCGTGGGTTGATCATATTGGAAATTCAATCAGTATTCCTCTTTAACTTTATTCCAATGCAAAGATGCCTTCCTTTGCTAGTTGGTGCCTTGGTGGTGTAAATCACTTATATTGTGGTTTTTGTTCTTTTATTTGCAGTTTAGAGTCCACTAAAGGGACCTATGTAAAAGAATGGGTTGCTTGGGAGAAGCAACTGCGTGAGGTTCTGTCTGAAAATGCTGAGTATTTGAAATCTATTCAGGTAGTCATTAGCATGTTGTTTTTAGCCAACAGTCATGTTTTAGTTGTTTAAAACAAAAATAATTTCTGGACATGGTCTTTGTGGTCAATTCATATGTTCTTCTGGGGAGCTAAGAATGTTATTTCACCAACTCTTCTGTTGTATAGGTCCCTTTTGATTTGGCTGTTAATCAAGTTCTGGAGCAGCTTAAAAGAATTATGAAAGGTGAATATATTACACCGATAAGTGAGAAGAGGAAGTTTGGAACTATAGTGTTTGCTGCAATTGATGTTCATGTCGCAGACGTTCATAATCTCATTTCAAATGTGAGTAGATTATCTAGTTCGTTTCCTGTACATCACTTGGCAATCGACCTTGAAACCTGACTACATGTTCATATTAAAACAAAGTCACCATTAGTGGCTATATTATTGGGCTGGTGGGTTGGGTAATGGGTCAAAACGGTAGAAGCGGTTTCTGTTGAAACGGACCAGGGACCCAGAACACCTTTTATTCCTTAATGTATATAGTTAGTCTGTCATCTATGATATACAAAACGTTAGCTTAAAAATAGAAATCAAGTTTCTTAAGTATTTAATAGAATGAAGTTTGTCATCATGCAATTCTGATTAATGTTTTTAGCAAAGTCAAATCTATAATTTTATGTCATGTTACATGATATTTATGCTTTTGAGGAATCTTGGGAAGATCTAATTTTTCTTCTCCAAACAGATATCCGAGAGCGACACAAAGGTCAAAACGTTCTTGGAGAATAAGGACATGGAGAACAACCTTAAAAAGGCCCACATAACACTTGCTCACAAAAGAAGTCACGGTGTAATAGGTGTGGCCAATTATGGTCGTTTCGAGAACCAAAACATCCCTGTGGATGTCACCGCTTTTTTGTTCTCAGATAAACTAGCTGCATTGGAAACACACCCTGGTTCGGTTGATGGTGAAAAGATAAGCTCTAAAAACGAGTGGCCCCATCTCACATTATGGACTGCTCAAGGCATACCGCCTAAGGAGGCCAATACATTACCCGAGCTGGTTTTGCAGGGGAAAGCTACACGCATTGAGTTCAACCCGCCTTTCAGGATCAGTGGGGTTATGCAGTTTCATTGAGGTGTGTCATGTGTGCAGTGTGCTGCTAGGGCTGTGCAATGATACAAACCGCATCTCTTCGGAGCCGAAAATTTTAGGATTGAAGCCCAACCACTTATAGACCGGCATCATGCTTATTTGAGTTGACTGGAAGGTTATTGAGAACCGGATTTTTGCTATAACTGGAATGGAGTATGAAACCGAGCATGCAGGTTCCTGGTTCAGTTGTATACAATGTTTTGCACACTCTGTGCTGCTAGTGAGGATATTTGAGTACTGTCACCACTTTGTTAAACAGTACTTGTGCCTTGAGAGAGAAACTTGTATTATGTAGGATTTATATATATTGACCACAAGATACTACAAGAAAACACACCATAAATCATGTATCAACATGAGTTATGATTTTGATCAATATTTGAGTTACATGGAATAAGTGAATATATGCTCCTTTTTTTTTTTTTTTTTAATAACCTTTGTAAGAGTATTTCTGCAAGAAATAGCGTGTTGTTGCACCAATTTTCGTGATACTAGTTTCTTTTAATCAGTCATAAATGGTTGATTTGTCACAGGGACGGAGTCGGGAATCAGACTGTCGGCTGAAATTTGTTTCTCAAACTAACAAGGTAATATAACTAAAAGTTTAAATGGTAGGTTCTAATGGTTCCATACGCTGGGTTAGAAACTTAAAAACGTTGTGCATGAAACGGTGTCAATGATTTCTTGTTTGATGACGGGTCTGCCTGTCACAGCGAGGTTGATCATATGGCTACCCCTGGGCATTTTGCATTTCTACGGGTATTATCCAATGAGTTGTGTGACCAGGCGAGTATTGCTGCCGCCCGAAACTTCACTATGTTTTCTGAGGTTAGGCTTCGGTTAGAGTATCAATTGGAAATCAAAGAGAAGCAGGAGCGAAAGCTAGGTCACCGTGAAGGGGCCATAGTGAATAGGGATAACGAGATTGCTCGTTTGGAAGGGCTCCTTTCCGTGAGTGAGAAACCCAGCGGGGAAGTGGCCCGTCTGAGGTTAGGTATGGTGGAGGCGGAAAAGGAATTGGCTAGTCTATGCAAGCGGGCTAGTGACATCTAGATGGAGAACAAAGCTATCTTGGACCTTTATGTCGAGCTGGCCAAGAAAGAGATGGAGTTGGTTACCATTCTCAACCGGAACTCTATTCTTGAAACAAAGAATTCTCAGCCGGAAGATCTTGTTGCTAGTCTCTGGGTCAGGTAGACGGGGAGACTGAAGTGAAAAAGGGATTGCCCGGATGCTTGCCGCTAAAGAGGCTCAGTATGATGAGTGGTTAGCCAACTACGACAAGAAGTAGAAAGCATTGGATAATGAGTTCAAGAATTACTTCATTCCAACTATGAAGGACGCCGTCGGGGCCAAGCAGTGGGCGATTTTTAAAGGCTTCAGACTTTTATTGGAGAATTTTCAAGAGAGTGAAATTCTCAACTCTCGCTTGAGGGATTGCATATCCGTTGCAATTGCAGAGGATATTAGACAGGATTTGTTGGCAGATGTAGAGCACGGGAAGCGTGAAACTGACTTGAGCACCATCCCAGCTTACACCCCGCACGCCAAAGAGGTTTATGCGGATGCCCTCGGAGCCATAAACAATTTCTCCTATAAACAAACTAGATCCTATAAACCATCACACATTGTATAGAAAATCAATATACAATGCAAGATATCTCCGGTTTATATTTTGTTGTGTAGTGTGTCGCTATTAATAATCCTTATTAGTTCCTTGCATTAACAAAATAAGTTTCTAAGATTTCGGATGAAATACTTAGCTTATTAAATCTATTAAATGGGTATTTTAGTATGTTATGTAATAACATACCGAATTCAAACCACGGGGATTCTTTTCAACTACGTGAGTAGTTTGTATGCTTGCATAAATATTTTTCTTTTCTTTTCTACCCTAAACACATAGCATGCAATTTTCACATAAATTGAAAAAGTAGAGTTAGATATAAACTCTTCAACACAAGTGTAAATTGTGATCCAAAATTTTATCTAGTCTTGGTAATTTGACACAAATGACTTTCAATTCTAGCAAATGTAATAGAATATTTTGTGTCAAATTTTCTTGTTCATCACACATAGTATAGACATGTAGGATCTAGGATATTATCAATTATCATTTGAATAATGCATTGATAGATATCTTTCCTCTCGGAAAATATTTATATGAATTTTCCTTCCATGCCTTCACATAAGTCCTAGTCACATAAGCTCGCTCTAAGAGCACATAAAGGACTTTGCAAACGACTATCTATACATCTTAACTTATCCTATAAGATTGTTCTCCTAAGATGCATGTCAACCATGAACACCTAAACCTATCCCAAAAACAATTTGGATTTTTGAAAAATGTCATGCCAAAACCTAGTCTTGTTTAGTTTGTAACCTAAGTGTTCTTTTATTCAAGTCCAATGACTTGTTCTATAGGATGGCCCCTCGCTTCTATCACTTTCTTAGGATTGCCTTCATCCGAAACGTTAACTTGTAATGACGGCGACCTTTCTTGATCTTGAACTATGTGTTCATCGATCACATCATCTTCTACCGAAGGAGATGATTTAAGCACAGGCATGCACTCATCAAAGGTCGCATTGAGAGGTTCCTCAATCCTCATTGTTTCCTTATTAAGTACTATGTATGCTTTACTAGTTTGAGAGTATCCTAAGAACACACATTCATACGACTTTAGGTCGAATTTGGTGTTAAGTATAAATATTTTACAACCAAATACCCTAAAATATTCTAATATTCTAAGGAAGACTTTCTATTTCTAAGTATCTCATAGGGTATTTTATTAATGACCTTTCTAATGTAGACTCTATTAAATATGTAGCACGCGGTATCTAGGGCATGACACCAAAACTTTTATGGAATGGATTGCTCGTCAAACATTGCACGACTCATCTTTCGTAACTTACGATGTGTTCTTTCAACAATCTCAAGCGATTGAGAAGTGAACGTGCCCGATAAGTTATAAGATATTCCATGTTGTTCACAAAAGCTACCAAATTGTAATTTATCGAATTCACTACTATGATTTTTTTTATTGAAACAATAGAACAATCAAGTAGGTTTTCAAGCTTCTTTCTTAATATATCAAATTTTCCTAAGACTCCATCCTTGGATGCTAAAAATAACACCTAAGTGTAATTTGAATAGTCATCGACAATCATCAAAGTGTAGAAGTTTCCTCCATAGCTTTGGATTGGAGATGGACCGTACAAATCTAAGTGTAACAACTATAAAACCCTATTAGTTGACACTTCATTCATATTCCTAATGTTTGCATGTCTTTGACTCCCTTGACTACAAGTATCACAGTAATGTCTTTCAAAACTCAACTTTGATAAATTCCTTACTAACTCGTTGGAAGCTAGACTTTGGACTAACCTCATATTGCGTGACCTAACCTCCTATGCCAAAGCGTTGAGTTATCCACCATGGATGTAAGACATATGTGTTGTTTGGATTTATCTCCCAACTTGCAAGTATACAAGTTATTTCTCCTATGACCTCTAGCTAAAATACTACACCATTTTTACTAATAGTACAATCTATTTTAGTAAATTTAACATCGCAATCATCATCACTTAATTCACTAACACTAATCAAGTTAAAGTTTAACCAACTAACATGCTCAACATTGGTAATTTCTATGGAGTCATGAAGGGCATTACCTTTATCGATGATTTTCCCACTAAGTTTGCTTTCAAATATGACTTGATTGCCATCATATGCCTTGTATGATGTGAACAATCTCCTATTCCTGGTCATGTGTTTAGTGCAACCGCTATCCACTATCCACTCGTCCGGTTGTAGATCACATTTGAGGCAAACCTACAACCAAATATGCAATTCAAGTTTTGGTATCCATTGCTTCTTGGGTCCATTTTGGTTAGCATTTAAAGTGCCCAAGTTAAACATTCTTGGGTCTTGAAGCAAGACACATAATTTCGCAATACCAAATCTAGAGAAGGTAGACCAAGGGTTGTTTTGAAATTATTTTGGTTTTGATAGCTTGGTCCATAGCTTTGATGAGTTTGAGGTCTAAAGAATCTTTGGTTTGGGTAGGAGTTGTCTCTCTTTTGGTATGAGTTATATTGATGGTGTGAAGGCCTTTGATTATTGTTGTAAAAATTTCTTTTTGGAAATGATTGATTATATTGGAAAGAAGATCTTTGATTGTATGTTGATGAAGGTCTCACATTGGGTGTATGTAAGAGTGGTCTATGGTTGACTCGAGGTTGTGTGTAACTAAGGCCATTACGAGAACCCGAGTTATAAAATTGTTTTGGGTTTTCTCTTCTTGTAGTGCGTGCTTGATTACCTCGAGTATTTGCAAAAGGAGTTTGAGGAATAGTTTGTTTAACAAAAGTTTTTGACGAAACTCCAATTTCCATCATAGACCTGGCGCGTCAGGCTCGGAAATGTTCGGAGTTTCGTTTTGATTTCTTTCACAAACACTATTGGTTTGGTTAGACTCTCGGAAGTGGTTTTCCCATATTTTGAAAATCCAAGACCATTCTTATCTTGGGACACTTTTTGACGACTTAACATATCATCTCCAAATCATTGCTACTTTTCTTATATTTTGAAAAACTTAGTGACTCCTTTTAAAGTTTAGATATTTTATCATTCAAAGAGTTAACCTCAAGTGTGAGTGCCTCACATCTTTTACATGGTTCAACCACCTCTTGGTGATGATTTAATATCTTTACTTCTCTTTCAAGTTCATAAACTTTCTCATTTAGTTTAGCACACTCTTATTCGAGAGAGCGTTTTTCTTTAACAATACTTTCAAAGGTTTTCCTAAAATCATCATTAAATTAACTAGTCCCTCATTCTCCTTTTGCAATTTATTATTATTATTAGAAGTAGAAGAGTTTTGAGGTAACTCTAGTTTTTCTAGTGCCATGAGACAATTAGCTTCCCTTTGGTTGGCCTTGGTCTTCACTATCACTCCAAGGTCCACCAACGAATGCTTTGTTCTCTTTAGGCTTCAGACAATCACTTATGAATTGACCCTTTTCACCACAATTATAGCACTCGCAATCACGCCTAGAGCTTTCGCCAACCTTGTTGTTGAAGCCTCGACCTCTTCCAAACTTGTTTCTTCCATCACTTCCTCGACTACTCGTAATGTACCCTCCGATCAGGTCAAAGGACTCCCCTTCGAACCTGGTCGCAACCTACATCTTGAAGGCTTTGGTCAGCCTCCTAATAACTTCATTGGTGTCAAACTATTCATCTTTGATATAGTTACCAGTTGGGAATTCGCCAATCGAAGGTTTAAGCCCTTCAGGGGCCTCCGATGATATTAGGACGGGATACTGCTAAGACCAAGTCTGACCCACGTCCTCTCTTTCTCCTTGGCTTTCCCGCCAAGATAGGGAGAGTGGGGCACTAAGCCCTAGCGGTTACCACAAATCATGGGACGCCCCCATGATCTCCTAAAAACGTGCAAGAGCTCTCCAAAGCTATTTTCATCCCTATAAATAGTGTTGGACGGGCTAGAACACTAGTATGCAATCTCAACTATCTCACTTTACTACAAATTCGCTAAACTTATTATACCAAATACTTATTCGCACGCCGGAGGTGGTTCGCAGGGCCCAACCCCTGCGCAATCACTTAACGTGGTGTCTTCGTATTTCTTATTTCAGGTTAACTACAAGCTTGGCACAACCACAAACCCCTTATACCCTTTAATCATCATCATAAGGCCTGGTCGTGCAATTTATTGTACAATTAGTGGCGCCATCCGTGGGACCCACTACAATTGGTCTCGTTATTTCTAAGCTTATAACCAGTCAATCACACCCACTACGTTTCCGACATGGATCAAGGGAGAGAAGTTACACCCCCATCGGGTTTCTCGAGCTTAACACCAATACGAGTTAATGACCCTAACAACCTTCCCCCAATTACCGCATCCACGTTCACAACACAATATCATCCAGAAATAACACCTAATCATCACGCTTCAACATCAGCTAACCCAGAACCGGTCGTTAGCCAGACCTTTGTCGAAGCCAACTTCGAAGCGTTGGAATCTCTGCTAAGGGCTCGTAAAAGACATGCTCGGAATATAGAGATGCGAAGGGAGTTGGAATACTCTAGTGATGATTATGATGAGGAAACAAAGATTGAGCCTAGGCCTCCGACGCAAGGGGCTACGCACTCAGCCCTAAGGATAGGATCTCATGTTGGTCGAAGGTTGGGTAGAAGGCTTGTCGGTTTCGAAGGAGTCTCTGAACGGGCTCCGACTAGGACAGAGGGGGCAATAGCTAAAGGTTCCAATGGAAGAAGCCAACGAAGGGAAAATACGAAGGTTAATCTACCTCCATTGTTAGCAGCTCATCTAGGAAGGACTGAAACAGGGGTTCCGTTGCAACCTTCTCACGCATCTGGCGTAGAAGGCAATCCACCTCCATTCAATATGGGAGGAAATCTTCCTCCTAATGGTATGTATTCCCAGTTCCAAACTGAGCCTTGTCCTCAAGGTTTTTACCCTCCAGTAAATGGGCAACCTAATAACCATAGTCTCCCACAAACTTATGGAAACATACCCTTCGGACACCATACGACGTACCCTTCGTACACCATAGGGAATAGTTGTCCTTTTAGCATGAATACACATTATCCTCCTTACCCTAGCCAAACTCCCTTGGGAGTACCCCCAAAACATAACCCATATAATGCAGTCCCCATGTACGCACCACCTTATAATTGCCTATACTCGAAACCTATGGGTTTCGCTACACCCTTCGTAAGGTGGATTGAAGACTACCCTTTGCCCGATGGGTTGAAGATGCCTACACACATAGGCACTTATGATGGGAAGGGGGATCCAGATAATTTCTTACATTTGTTCGAAGGGGCAATTAGGATGCAGAAATGGGTCATGCCCGTAGCCTGTCACATGTTCACGTACACTTTTCGATATTCCGCTCATATTTGGTGGAATGGGCAGAAGGTAGGTAGTATTGTTAACCTTGATGACTTGAAAGCTAAGTTTCGATCACACTTCAGCCAACAAAAGAAGTTCACAAGGACTCATCTAACGGTACACAACATTAAACAAAAGGAGAATGAAAGTACCAGGGCCTTCGTTACAAGATACACGGATGAAACTCTACAGATCTTGGGTCTACATGAAGATCAGCGTATCTCTGGCTTCGTACATGGCCTATGAAACCGAAGTTTGGTGGAATTCCTATCCACTGACCTTCCAACAACATATAAGGGTTTAATGGAGAAGACTTATACTTGGATAGAAGCAAAAGAAGTATCTACCAATGGGGCTTCGATCGAAAACAGGGAACACCACAAGAAGTTTTCAAAACATTCCTCATGGGAGGGATTGAAGAGCAGAAACAAGAACGAACAGGTTCACTCCTTACAACAAAAGTTCTTACCATGGCTTGCTAGGAAGCCTGACGAAGTCCCCAAAGGAGATACTGGCAACGGAGAGGGCTGCGAAGGCTTTTGAGCCGCCCGCTCGAATAACAAGCAAAGGTAAAAACAGAGACACAACCAAGTATTGTTACTTCCATGAAGACTTTGGCCATGAAACGAATAGTTGCAGAGAGCTAAAGAGGCAGATAGAAGAAGCCGTAAAGTCTGGGCAGTTAGCACATCTCGTAAAAGGCAAAGAGAAGGTCTCCGACACTCAGTTAGGGAAAGATACCACTCCTCACGAGGCCCCAATGCTTATGGTTAGCCGGGGAGAGACAGGCGTGAAAAGAAAAGTAATGGAGAAGGAGATATATGAGGTAGGGGAAGTAACATTTCCCTCCAAGACGGGCCAATTCCCTTCAAATGATCTAGTTGTCATCAAAGTCATAATTTCCAACCGGGAAGTAAATAAGGCCTACATGGACTATGGAAGCTCCTGCGAGATAATCTATGAGCACTTTAACTTGTAACTTAAGACGAGTTGCAAACCTTTTCTTCGTTATGATTCAAGCGGGCTTCTATATACTCGTCATATTTTAGATAACAAACAACAAACGTTCATAAACATGTAGTTTCCAAAAATTCTTCTAAATAACCTTCTGAATAAGACTCTCTTAACATAATCAATAAGTGATGGGGTTCACAATCCGACATGTGTCTATAAAGAAAGTTCAAATACTTTATATTACATAAAAAAAGCATTTCTAATGCCATTTGAATTAATTCGTTGAACTCCAACTTCTAGCCCACTCGGTTATCGTGGCTACATTACTGTTCATGTCATCGACAGTGTTGCTTTTCATTGCTACCACAATCTCCTTTTTATAACTTTCTTTCGCTTCCTCCAACAGAATATCAAAGATTTCACATTGAAGATTGTTTTCAAGCTTTGCACCGGAATAACCCCTGACGTTAAAAATTAAATAAAAATAGTTTTAAGAAAATAAAAACCCACAAACTTGTTCTAGTATACATCAAAGCTAATTAACTTTGCAGCATAATAAGAAATTGTTTTCTAATTGCAAAGAGATAATACTATCTTGAGCATTTCCGAAATGGTAATACTCCATGAATAATGGTAAGAGGTGGCAATTCCAACCCGCGTTCATACGCGTCAGATTTTTATTGGTATAACATCATTGTAATCCTGATGGACACACTATTATCTATAGAAGAATTTCAAACGATGGACAAAAACTGTTTCGGCCTCAGGTGTGTACAAAAAAAAAATCCATTTTGACCAAGTGTAAAAAATAACAAGTTCATTTACTGAACGGGTTCACTTACTATGAACAATATAACTAAATATAAGAAAGCAACACACCTTTTGGTCAAACGGTCATACAGAATGGAATTTTCAGTTTGAAGCACAACCACGCGGTCAAACCAACGTTCTGGAAACCAGTCAGATCCATGATGGTCCACGATGTTCCCTCCCCCTCCCATTATGTCCTCGAGTTCATCCAAAACCTGCATTAGATAGATATTAAAAAGAAAATGTCAATTGTAACTAATGGTATTCTGAATATTTAATAGCAACTAAGCACGATTATATGCATATTCAAATACTCACAACTATTAAGGAACAAAATACATGAAGCTTTTAATAAGTAAAATATATGAAACGGCTAGCAATTTGAACAAGTAAGAACGGCCAAATGCACACATAGCTTCAACTTTATCATTCAGTCACAAAAATGAATGTCAGCATGAGCATCCATTTAATTCTAGCATTTTAAAGCTTAACTCTATCTTTTCTTGTTAATGGAACAAGTTCAAATTCTAGTTCCAAGAAGAAGCTAATATCCAAGTTTCCTTTATAAATACTTTTACTACTAAAAGCGTAAAATGATGATGGCTAAATATAATCTGTGTATCAATTTCGTTACTTGCTCAACTCATTAATTGAACATAAGTGGTATTTGCTTAGACTTTTTGTAACACAGCTGGTAAGCAGTTTAGAATGTTTAGATAATCCAAGCTGCTACTGCTTATCTGCTAAATTTAGAATAAAATGACCATTTTTCAATAAGAATGCTGGAACCTGTTTATCTGCTTATTTTTGGGATAAAATTGACATTTAAACCCTCAGATTTTAACCAAAAACTCTTAGATAACCCAGACTGCTACTGCTTATCTATTTATTTTGAAGTGCTTATTTTAAAGCTGATTAACTGCTTCTGCTTATAAGCAAGTCCTAAACACCCTCTAATTGTCTTACAAACAAAAACAGTAATAACATTTTTTTCAATAATTAAACATACTCCCTAACAAAACAAATAACCACAGTGATCAAATTACAACTATCAGTAGTTCATGATTGAGAGGGTGATTGTTTAAGCTCATTTTTAGGCTTATGAGCTTATATAGTTTCAGCTTATGTTTCATAAGCTTATTCTGACATAATAAAAGCAAGCCAAAAAATAGGCTTAGATGAAACATAAGCCGAAATCATATAAGATCATAAGCTGAAAATAAGCTTAAACAAACACCCCCTTAACAAAATATATATAAAATGAGCATAACTATATATAACAATAATCATCAAACAATATGAGGTATTAAATAATAAAAAGAAGATTACGAGATCTTCATTAAGGATATGACATTTAAGCTTATCATCCCAACCCTCGTGCAAATCCTTTTCCTTAGCAAAGTCTCCGATGTTTATATGTCGGAAACCAGTTGCCTCGGACAAAGCAGCCGCTGTTGTTGACTTGCCTGTTCCTGGTGTTCCTGTTATTAGTATGTTGGGTTTGCTCCTACTCATCTTACCCAGCCGCCGTCAACCTGTTCAACTCAGTTCAAACTATTGTTTGTGTCTGTGTTTTTGTGTTTTTGTTTGATGAGAGTTGGTTTACACTTACGCTGTGTTCTCGAGTTATTTCATTAAAGAAAATGGAAGGAAAGTGAAAAGGTTTACTCCCACATCGTGTTCTCGAGTTATTTCATTAAAGAAAAAGGAAGGAAATGAAAGTAAACTGGAAGTAAAGTTAGTTATATTTGTATGAATTTTTTTTACTTCCATTTCCGCCCAAATATGGGAGGAAAGTGTTTACTTCCATTTCCTTCCCTTTTCTTTAATGAAATAACTCGAGAACACAGCGTTAGACCCTTGTGTTCAATGTTGCAAAAATCGGAAAAATCGGCCGATTAATCGCCGATTCCAAGGTAATCGGCCATAGACCTTGGCGATTTAGGCTAATCGGCTAAAAAAATCGGTCTGGGAAAAAAATCGGCCAAAAATCGGCCGAATCGGTCAAAAATCGGCCGAATCGGCCAAATCGCTCAAATTTAAAAAAATAAAAATTTAGGCATTTTACTTAATTTGGGGATCGTTTATTTCACTTATAACGCACAATGGGCCTCATAATCAGAATTGAAGCCTTTTATTGAGGTTTGAAAACATAGAAGGCTTGAATCAGTTAAGATCTTTAGTTTGCTCTCCAGAAATTCCCAAAACATGCAGGAAATGCCAAACCGATTAATCACCGATTAATCACCGCCTTGACCGATTACAGGCTGCAGGGTGGTCGACCGCCCGGCTACCGATTCACGATTTTTGCAACATTGCTTGTGTTATAATCAATGTTTGAATATATACCTTGAGTTTTTGTCATCATTTTATTTATAGTTTCCAAGTAATTCTGGCGTTGAAACCGAGTTGACTGGCTCATAAGTTCCGAGCTAAGAGCATTGGGTGCGGTAGCGAGGCCCCTTCGCCAAGCTGACATGTACCTCGGCAAAATGGTCGCTACTGCACCGGGTTGTGCATTTGCCAAAACGCTCGCCAAGTGAGAGTTTGTGTTTTTGTACCGCACAAAGTACCTTTTTTTAACTGATTTTTGTGTTTTAATTGGTATTGTGGGTCTTAAAAGTGGAGTTTTGCTTGAGTTATTGAGGAAGTTGTTTTTGGTGTGTGAGTGAAAGGGAAGTGCAAAGGGGAAAAGATGATATGGCGCTGAGGTGGCAGTTTGGCTTAAGCCACTGCACCTAATGCTCTAAGGACAAAATATAGAGTTTAATGTTCATATTGACTTGGCGTGCGCTTACTTGAGAGAGTGTTCGTTCACTTTGAGGAACGTAATTGCAAATTTTATTTATTTATTTTTCTTTTCGGAACCACGTTTGAAGGCTGACCTTAAAGTTAGTGCATCTGAGGTTTGAACTTGAGTCTACACCCTAGCTGCAGGTTACCCAAACTGATTTGAAACTTGAGTCTGAAAATGAAAAAATCTCAAACCTCCGCCTTTATTGTACTTGTGAAAAAATCTACCAAGTAATAGTTAACTTTATTTTGAGTAAAATATATTGGACAGTTTTGGGCTACAACTTGTTTGACCAATTTCATTTGGATTCAGTTTTGATAAAATCTAAACAGTTAAACGACCGATGAGAGGCGGAAGATAATGGGAGGTCATATTGCCACTGCCACAACATGGATAAAGTAGCCAAACTGCCACATAATATGTATCAGACCTGTGGGTTTATGTATGAGGTATTTATTTCCGCCTCCGGTCGCAAATGAATTCTAAAAAGAAGACACTCAAGTACATCATCAACCAGGCTTCTTTGCTTTAGAGGTATGCAAGTAATCGTTAACACATGTGAAGATGTCGACTCGTTTATCTAAGAAACTAACCATTTAGGTGATACAGACGGGCCAATACAGAGACGGGCCACACAAAAAAACCTAATGCATGCATAAATACAATCTTCAATCTTCTGAGTGGTTGGTAAACAGATGATCATCACAATAAACAAATCATACGTTTTGACACAAAAAAAGAAAGAGAACAAGTTAGTGAACTACAAAATTCGAAAAATATATTGATAATAACAATTGTTTGATGAACCTCTACGATATTCAAAAGGTTCTTCATTTGACCATTTATCCAACCCATCTCGCATTTTTTTTTTTTTTTTTTGGCAACCTCTACTTATGAGGTTTACTCGACATGAAAGAAGCAAAATTTGCAAAACCCTTGAACACCAAGGCATGGTGGTGGTGCTATTTTTCTCTAACGCCTTGTATTTATTCTCAAATTCAATCTCACAGATTCTACACTTCAAATATAAAAACCAAATACATAATATAATAATAGCCTTTTCAAAATCTTTTAAGCTGTTGTTTACATTTCTCCTATATTTTATCATTGTGCAGATCTTTCTCATCTGTACCTTCAGTAACATCACCATCATGCGAATGTTCTGCAAAGTCATTGGGTGTTGCTGTTTTTTCACCGCTGCCTTCAGTAACATTGTTGGTGTCGGTCCCATTAACATCCGACTGCATGCTATCCATCATGCCCGACAATGCCAGTCTTGGGTCCCACTCAAGAACATCATCGATAATGTTTGAAACCCGCTTTTGATACCTGCAAGACATAATTAACCATGTGAGCCAACAATCATACAAATTATTGGGGATATTTAGAATATTGGGATTTGGTTTACTTGCTGGTTGCTAGCTACTAGAGGCGGCATTCAGCCCAATAACTTATAAATGAAACAGTTTGGGTTAGGGTCTGAGTCAAAAGGGTTATAAGTCACCAGCAACTAGTTTTTAAATTGGACAGAACATGTTCAAGGGTTTACCAGGCCAACCCATATACAAGGCAGTGAAAGCCAGTTTAAATTCCTATAACCATGTGATTCTCTTAATAAAAATGTTTATAATATGTGCTATACAATTTAAAGATATTGCTTGACCCTTTGATATATATCCAAAATCTAAAATAAGTGTACAATAAAGAGAGGGACCCTAAGGATCAAATAAATAAGTGTACAATAAAGAGAGGGACCCTAAGGATCAAATCAGTCCCCATCCAATTTATTGTATTGATGATGAAAACTAGGTAACTAGAGTAAATTACATGGTTGGTCCCTGTGGTTTGTCCAAAATAACAACTTTCGTCCCCCAAAGTTTAAAGTTGCATTGGTAGTCCCTAAGTATGTAAACAAATAACACACATGGTCCTTATAGGTGAAATTTTCGCCTCCAAAGAATAACATGAATGGTCCCTATAGGGACCAGGTGTGTTATTTGTTTACAAACTTAGGGACTACCAATACAACTTTAAACTTCGAGGGACGAAAATTGTTATTTTGGACAAACCACAGGGACCAGCCATGTAATTTACTATAGAAATGATACCATTTTCTTAGGACCATCATAAATTTTTTTAAGGCAGGGTGTTTGGATCAGCTTTGTTAAGGATTATAGGCTCATTTTGGTTTCAAAATACAATAAGCAAAAAGATGAAGCTTATTGAGGGCTTACAGACTTATTTGTGTTACAATTTACAAAAAAGTTATTTGTGAAACTGCATAAGCCCTTCTAAATAAGCTAATCCAAACACCTCCTAAATTGATTGTATAATCACCAGCTTGTTTCTAGAATATATTTACTGTACATTACATAGCTATCTATTATATGGCGTGGGTGTGGGTGTGTTTGTGTGTGTGATTTCATCTACAGAATATGAAAATCATACCTGGCCCTAGCAGCTTCATCAGGGGCATGATGCCTCAAAAGCAATATAGCTAGAACAGCCACAATCGCAAAGAAGAATCTTGCTGTTAACTTTGGCTTCTCTTCCTCATCTTTCTTGGGCCAGAAGCGGAATAGTTCTCGGAGCGTTGCTTCCTCAGCAAGGATGTTTGGGAATATCCAGATGCGCCTCCCAAGTAAAATCCATGACGCCCCAAATATCAAAGCTCTCACTGTGAAGATGAAATATATATTTACAAAAGCATTATACAAAGATAGTCCACATCTTATAACTTGATACTAGGTCGAGTACAATACACTAGTGAAGCTTTGATCATTGTATCATATGATCTTTTCTTTCTTAAACAAAACATCAACTGATGTGACAAGTTTGCATTATAAGAATCTTTTAAAAACCACACTACAGCTGGAAGTCTGGTGTAACACACAGCTTGAGGATTAACTTGTAATTACTGTTATGTAAAAACGTAATAACACTAATAATAAGCAATTTTTTTATTGCTATTTGCTACAAAATAAGGGATTACTTGCACTTTGTAGTTCCTTCATATTTAAGCTTGGGGAGTTTGTGTGTCCTCTTAACAAGTGCGAAACAGCAAACAGATTACAAGTGTGTTTGTTGTATGATAAGTACTTTATTAATAGTACTAAATAATGATACTAGCAATATTAGAGAAAGGGCACACGGTGTGTTTTATCTTCACCCGGCAATATGAGAAAATGGCTTTTATTCTCTGCAAATAGGTGAGTCTCAGATATATATGAATTAACTACAGCTTATCATGCAAACATAAAACAAAATTGCAACCCGGTCTTCTGCGGAGTAACTTAAATCTTTCAACATACTGAATATTATTTCATCATGCCATTTCGTAGCATTAAACATACGGATTGATGCAGTATGTGTTATAAATGCAAAATCTAATGATATGATACCACACTAATAGTATATGTTTCCAACAGATATAGTAAACGAGTAGAACAGACTTACCCAAAAGCAGACAAAGTATTAGGAGGAGCACCCCAGCACATGAGTAGAGAATAAGCAGTTTTGCCTGGTGGGGATACACAGGGAATAAGCAGATTGCAAGAGTCAAAACAGGCCAAGATAACGATAGAAGTGTTTGCCATAGTGGCCTCTTGTTTACAAATGTCCATGCAAAAAATGCATCATTATCAGAGAACTCCTGGTCCTGTAAGAAAAGAAACAAAAGATAAACCTCAATACCAGTAATCCGGTTAAAAGGTAACAATTTACAGATCAACATATGGTTTTAATTTTGGCATATACTGTGTATGATAACTTTTTCTAGTCTAACCAATAACAAGTTTCATAGTTACTGCACCTTGCTAGGAACTAGGTGTGAACATCTTACTAAAACTTAAGTTCCAATATATCCCCAAAAAATGTAAGGTTAAGTATACTCCTACTGGGCAAGGAAAACCCCTTCAAGTGGTCCCTGTATTATGTAGCAACAAGTTAACTTTTTGGGCATCATAACACCTAACATTCAAACCCAAAAACATTTAAGAAATAGTTTTTCATTAGGAAAGTAAAAGAACGCCACATATTATAGGTCACTGCAATAGCCTGTAACAGCATTCGTCACCTCAATAGAAGAGCATACTCATGCAAACAATAGAGTGAACGTAATCAAAATACATACTCGAAAAGAGAATGCGTAACTCACACCATTAAATAAGGTGACAAACTTATAGAAACGCTAGAGCATTTCCTAGTGCTTCACACAATTTATATTGAAAGAAGTACAAACCAACAATATAAGAACTTACAGGGTATATTTCTAAATGAGCTGGCCACGTTGACAATTTTCTCTTTCCAGGACGTACTGTTTTCACCACACGATCACAACGAACTAAAAGATTCTTGCTCAGCAATACATTGACAATATCTTCTACTTCTAGATGGCTATCTGATTCTAAGATGTCTTTGAGCTCTGGATGATTTCTCAAAAAAGAAACAAAATCTTTTCCCCTAAAGTACTCAACTCGGGTTTCCTGTAGCACAGCCCACCTTGAAACCAAGTCTTTATGGTCTCTCACTTTCTCAGCAAATAACTGGAAAACATCTTTCTTGTTCGCTTGTTTCTGGAGTCAAACAAGAAATCAATCATATGTCAGATAAGTATATTCCATCACACAACAAAGGATAGCTGATTAAACAGATAGTCTACACAAACACGACAGTCGAAATTTTCATATCAGATCAAATGTAAGCAAAGCAATATACTTATATACCAGTGTAGATTCATGCAATCAGAAATGAACATAACAGCATGCCAAGTAAACAGGTATACATTTAACTATATGTATACATGTCACTTGCCTAAGCCACTGTCAACCATGATGTATTAGATAACAATATAAAGAAGTGAAGTCTAAACACTACTGCAACAACAGATATCTCTTTTCCAACACAATTTGCACCTTACAGCGCGCGAGAGCAGTCTCTAATCTAATTTCCAGAGAACTACTACTAGTGACACCAAATTTCTAGTTTGTCAAGAGAATCCAGAAAAACTAACCAAGAACCATTATCGACGACAATAAGACAGGTAAAGTACTAATAATATGAAACTGTTTAGTCCAAAATCGAATGTTACAAGGAATATAAAGCATTTATTCACTCAGCTCTTAAACAGGTCATACAGTCCTGCAAATGACCATATATCTATATGCCCTCTGGACGTACACAAGAAAAAGAACCATAATGCAGAGCAAGGGGAAACAAACAATCCTGTGTTCTTAGACTCTCCAAACACTAGCCAACCAACAAAATTTCAGGTGGATCAAATAGGCGTCCACTTTCTCTTACTCAGTTCATCAACTCTATCCCATACCTAAACACGTACGACACTGAAACAAGCGAAACTAGTCCTTCGGCTATTTATGATTTAGGTTTATATATTAGGTTGAATAATTTCAGATTGTTGAACGCTTGTGGTTGGGGTTTTAAGCACCCGATTTTTGTCAAAAACCAACGATTAAGGGGCCGTTTAGTTGGTGAAAATTTTCCTATTTTTCCAGGGAATTGTTGATATGAAAAAAGAAAAATTGAAAATCCGTTTAGTTAAACTTTCTCCCAACAATTTTCAAAAAATGTGAAATTCTCATTCTCTAAATTTTAACTAAAGGTTTGAAAATCCCATTCTACTCTTCTCATACAGAAACAGAAAAACATGAAAAATTTTCACCAACTAAACGGCCCCTAAATCTCTCGTCATTTTGCGGTTTCTCTTTATTAGTTCACCTCATACCAAACATGCACGACACAAGGTCATACTCATTCACAGACACAATCAACAAACCTTAAATCCAAAAACCCATAAAAATGAAAACAAAAACCATCATCATTTTTCGACCAAAACACATTCTTAAAACCCTAACCACAACATAACAATAATTTATAAATTTAAATCACAACTACAAGAATTATCACAAACACATAATGCTATTCAGATCTAAAACATAAACACAATTTAAAGAATATATACAACACGATCTGAAATTTTTTAAAAAGGTGTCAAGACCTTTGGGGAAATATCGGTGGCCGGATCTCGACCGGAGGCGCCTTTAACGGCGCCGGATGAACGCCGGGCCCGTTTCTTCTCGGCTCCGGCTTTCTTCATGACTGACTGACCTAAATCTTTTTCAATTTTTTTCAGTTACCGGATTTTGTAAAAGCGAGAGAGATAGGAGTATTTTTTTTGCAAGGGAGTGTTTATTTTGTTGGTTTTACACGCTGTAAGTAACGCGTGCCTAACTTCTATTCTATTCTATATATATGTGTAACATGGAGATTTGTTGTCTATACTTTTTTTCTTTATGCGTGTCATGTACTAATTAGGTTATGTCGATAGATAGAAAAAATCTTTTTTTTTTTTTTTTTTAGAGAGAGTTGATTTGAGTATTATCAAAAACTTATTCAAGTCAATACATGATAAATAAATCAAGAGTAAAATTCAAAATACTATCACTTGGGTTTGTCAAATTTTATAGTTTACATTTCTGTCAGATAAGTCGGGTCATATATACCCTTTTGTCAGTAAACTTTAGATATACATTCCCAAAAACAAATGATGCAAATGATTTTCGGTTACTTGCTAAGGTAGGTCTAACATGTACAGAGACGGAGTTTGAGCAATGTTATTAATTTTCTAGTATTTAAGATCATTTGAGGACCAAACTTTTTTTATATACAAGGGACTAATCTCCACCTTCCATCTTCCCTCCATCTTTATTTGATCTAATAGATGAGATTAATCACAACAATTTAAAAAATCCACTTTCATTCTTTTTTTTTTTTCCAAATATTAATATCTTTCAAACCATTAATCGTTAAGCGAAAAAAAAAATATACCGTTACAACGAGCATTTAATTATCTTTCTATAGATAGGCACTTTGATATATTTTCGACAAATTTTTTTTTTCGTGTTTTTCACATTTTTTTCGTGGCCGAAAAAATCACATATGATATATCATATATGATATGATTTTTTCAGCCACAAAAAAAACGTGAAAAAAAAAGGGAAAAAAAATTGTCGAAAGTATATCAAAGTGCCCGTCTATAGAAAGATAATTAAATGATCGTCGCGATAGTGTAATTATTTTCGCTTAACGATTAACGGTTTAAGAGATATTTAAATTATAAAAAATTGGTGAAATATTAAAATGCTTTTAATCTCAACCATTAATTTTTTTTTTTTGGATAAATGGTGGGGATGAGTCCCTTGGTATGTAAGAAAAATTTGGTATTTAAGGCCCATTTGGTTGGGGGTTGTAGGATTTGGATTTGGGTATTAGAGATGATAAATGATGTTTGGTTAACAAAGTAATACTTTAAAACTTGTGAGGCCCACTACTTTTTCATTCCACTTAATTATGATGGGTTTTATGTAAAACCCGTGGGACCCATGGTACCTCTCTCACAACACTTTCTTTTTTTTTAATTAAAATATTATATTTAAATACAATTCAATTATTATATTAATTAAAATATATTTTCTCTCTCTTAATTTTCATTCCTTACAAATCCAAATCTTAATCCAAATCCAAATCCGAATCTAAACTCATTTATAAACCAAACGGGCCCTTAATATAACTCTCCTCATTTTCTAAAAGGGTTGTGTTAGGGAAACGGGGTCTACCCCCAAACTGAAAACCTTCCCTAGTGGGAGGGGGTACTTTTGTCAGCTTTTCAGATTGTCTTTTTTTTTTTCTTTTTTTTTTTTTTTGTCCAGTTTTTTTATCAATGCTAATGCACACTAAGGATTGGTTTTTTTGTCCAAATATTGCACACAAGGCAAGTGCAGATTGCACTTTTTTGTCCAAATACTTTGTCCAAGTGCAGTTAGCACACAAGTAATAACCATTTGTAAACCATTTTGCCGATTTAAAAAACCATTTGCACAAGTGATAAAAAAGTGTTAGGCTCGGATATGAAGGTTGCAAAGTGATAAAAATATCACTTTGTCATCCTTTCGGTTTTTAGAAAACCATTCGTCATCGCCTTTTTTGAAAAAAATTGACCAAGTGCAGATTGCACACAAGTGAAACAGATTGCACCCAAGTGCACAGATTTGCCCCCAAGTGCACAGATTGCACCTAAGTTACACAAGTGAAACAGATTGCACCCAAACCAAATGAACCACAAGTAAAACACAAGTCTCACATTCCACACATGTTACACAAGGTTCACACTGCAAGTACTCACAACAATAAAGATTCAATGCAAGTACTCACAAAAGTAAAGATTCCTGCAATTACTCACAAAAAAGTAAAGATTCACTGCAATTACTCACAAGAAAGGCTCCATTATAAACAAGGCTCACAAAGAAGCATATTGCACAAGTGAAAGCTACTATCACCACAATCAATATCACAAACAATTATTTGCTCTCAATCAATATCACAACAGTAACAAACACCACAAAGAAGCAGATTGCACAAGTGAAAGCAACTCTCAATCAGTAAAGGGGTGGGTTATAATGACGGGGGTATTTGGTTAGATTAACCCGCACTATTTAAACATTCTAACAAACCATTTCTTTGCAGATTGCACACAAGCGAAACACAAGCAGCAAATGAAAGCCGCAAGTGAAACACAACAAAGATCTTAGGCTGCCGAAATGTCTAATTCACCATTTAACACACCAGAGGTAACATTAGGCTCAGATTATATATTGGTGCAACATAAGCAAGTTTTATCATATTTGGCTGCAACTTCAAAAAAAAAAAAAAAAAAAAAAAAAAAAAAAAAAAAAAAAAAAAAAATTGCCTGTCCATTCGGTAATGCCACGCCAAAATCAAAACTTTTTTTTAAATCATCATCGCTGTATCTCAGATTGGAGAGCCAGGATTAGAGTTTGCGACTAGTTTCGGGCTAGGTGGTAGTTGTAGGCCCTTTGTGTTTGCCTTAGCTGTAGGCCCCTTGCGTTTGCCTTGCCTTCGTTTAGGTCTCTTCCTCTTAGTTGTAGGCCCTTTGTGTTTGCCTTAGCTGTAGACCCCGTGTGTTTGCCTTGCCTTCGTTTAGGGCTATTTCCCTTAGTTGTAGGCCCTTTTGCCTGCTTGCTTGTCCCTTGGCCTTTTTTTTTTTTTTCCTTGTCATTTATGTGGTGTGCTGCTTTGCTTTGTCTTCTTTTTGTTCCTTGTTTGTTGGCTCATGCGTTTTTGCTTTGTTTGCAGGTCTCTCTTTTTCTTTCACTCGCACTTTTGCACTTGCCGGAGGTCTCCTGGAAGCAGTCTCTCTACTCCCAGTTTTGCTGGGGTAGGGGTAGGATCTGCCTACATTCTACCTCCCCCATACCTCGCTTCCGCGGGATTGGGTATTGTTGTTGTTGTTGTTGTATCGCTGTATCTCAGTTTTTTTTAAAACAAACTGCCTTAAATCAAACTGCTTATCAAGTTTCAAAAGCAAACTGCAAGTTTCAATTCAAACTGCTTATAAGCAGTTTGATAAGCAGTTTCATCACAAACTGCTTATCAAGCATATTAGAGAGGGTTAATCTAACCAAATAGCCCCCGTCAATATAACCCACCCCATAGGGTCAGAGCACAACATAATCACATATCACATACCTGTGGACTGTGGGATAGGCCAGAGCAGGTATTCATACCACTCATTGGTGGCAGATCAAGGTGTTAACCAACCCACAGCCACAGGTATTCATCACCACAGAACCACCAACATAATTACATATCACATTCGATTAGGGTTGCATAAAAATTGGGGGTTTTTAAAATTAATTAATTAGTAAATCTTTCAATTAACATAGGTTAATTGAAAGATTTCAATTTAATTTCAAAAACCTCCAAAAATACCAAACCCTAATTTTTTAGATCTAATTAGAGTTTCGTAAAAATTGGGGGTTTTTAAAATTAATCAGTAAATCTTTCAATTAACATAGGTTAATTGAAAGATTACTGGTTAATTTAAAAAACCCCCAAATGTTTTACGAAACCCTAATTAGATCTAAAAAATAATATCTAAAAAAGTATTATGTTAACGTTTAACCACCATCACCACAGGTAACCATCATCAAAAAACCACCATTTTTTTACGAAACCCTAATTAGATCTATTTTTTTTAATCGTTGTTAAAAAACACCCCCAATCACCACAGAAGACAAGTTAATTTCAAAAACCCCCAAAAATACCAAACCCTAATTTTTTAGATCTAATTAGGGTTTCGTAAAAATTGGGGGTTTTTAAAATTAATTAGTGAATTTTTCAATTAATGTAGGTTAATTGAAAGATTACTAGTTAATTTTAAAAACCCCCCAATTTTTTTTCGAACCCTAATTAGATCTAAAAAAGTATTTAGTTAACGTTTAACCACCATCACCACAGATAACCATCATCAAAAAAACCCCCAATTTTTTACGAAACCCTAATTAGATCTCAAAAATTATTTTAAAAACCCTAATTTTTCAAACCCCCACCCAATCACCACAGAAGACAAGCTAATTTCAAAAACCCCCAAAAATACCAAACCCTAATTTTTTAGATCTAATTAGGGTTTCGTAAAAATTGGGGGTTTTTAAAATTAATCAGTAAATCGTTCAATTAACATAGGTTAATTGAAAGATTACTAGTTAATTTAAAAAAAACCCCCCAATTTTTTTCGAAACCCTAATTAGATCTAAAAATTATTTAAAAAACCCTAATTTTTCAAACCCCCAATTTTTTGGTGGTTATATCAAAAAATCATGCACTAACCTTTGTTGGTGGTTATATCAAAAAATCATCATCACAGAATCCCCAATTTTTTTTTATGAAACCCTAATTTTTCAAACCCAGAATCAGATAATCACGTAGCACTCACCATAAAATCCATCACATACCACATCACCACTCACAAATAAGAGTGATTTTAGATCTAAAAACGTTTTTAGATCTAAAATAGAGAGAGAAAAAGAGAGCATATGTGAGATAGAGAGAGAGAGAGAGAAATTAGTGTGTGTGTGTGTGCGCGCGCGCGATGTATGATAAAGAGAGAGAGAGAGTATTAATGCGTTTTTATTTTTTTATTTTATTTTATTTTAATTTGTTGTAAAAGTTAAGTATTTTGTTAAAAAAAAAAGGTATAAGTTATATTTGTAAAAAAAGGTTATATAGCATTAGTAAAAAAAAGGTATAAGTTATATGATACGTGGGAATCGCATCAGGCTTTACCTCTCGAGGGATCTCGAGAAGCTTACAACCCCCACCAGGCAGTGTGTCTGATCGTTGTAGTATAGTATAGTGACAAGTACCGGGGGATTGATCGTTCAACTCAGGAATAGTGTCGCTAGGATTAGAAAGTCTCCTAAACTAAGTCTAAAGGTGAGGGATGATTCTTTTTGTGTTTTTTTATATTTTATAAAAGCAATAAAATCTCGGGTTTTGGAAGAGTGGGCGGAATTAGTTGCTAGCCAACTAACCCAATAACTAAAGATGCAATCAAAATAAAATAACAAAAATGAAATGAAACTAATTATACTAATGTGGTGTAAACAATAATGGGGAAAGTTGTGTTTACTTAGGTTTCATTACTCCTTAGATATCTTTTACAGGTTGATAGTTTGTTACAATTGCATGGATGACGGGTCGTATTCCTTAATACTAGTCGTAGGGCCATGTACAATATTCCCTAACTCTATAGGATCCTACTTCACTCCTATGTTGAGCCGTTAGAAGCTCTTAACATGAGATCATTAGAATTCTCCTACGCATTAAATACAACCAAAAATCATAGTACACCTCTGTTCATGTTTCTTAAGACATTCAAGCATGTTACCAATAGAAGTCTGCCAGTTTTCTTAAGCCTAACAACGAATACAATCATCCGTAACAACTATAAACAAACAATCAACCCATAATTAACATCTAAGTTTCACTACATCTAAGCAAACACACAAGAGATCTAGCCAAGCATGTTAAATTGAAGACAAGTGTAAGATATATTCAAACAAACACATAGACATATTGATTGAATTGAAAGAGTACTTATCTCAATTGAACATGAAAGGTTTCAAAGGGTAAAAACCCTTGAAAAAGCTGTGAAAATCGGACTAGGGTTTTTCTCCAAAGTTGTACCCTAAAAGTTACACACTAATGAATGAAAATTGGAAAATTATATATAGATTTTACTGGGTGACGGCGTCAAGAAGAAATCTGTGACGCCGTCAACTCGCCGCCCATAATGAAATCGGATTGCCTAGATCCACTTTTGACGTCGTCATGTGTAAAGTTGCTCTGGGCCGTCACTAACATTTGGACCATGACGGCCTTGGGTGACGCCGTCATGTCCTTAGTACAAAACTTTCTAGATCGTCATGTGCACCATCCACTTCCACCTCTTGTATTACTCTTGACGCCGTCATTAAGGATCTTGTGACGCCGTCAGGTACTGTTCCCAGCAAGGAAAATTAAGACTTTGTCGTTTTCTTCACTTTTATGCTCCAAAAACGTCCAAAATGCTTCCTTTTCCAGATTTCACTCCAAAAGTACCTAAAATGACAAAAGGAACGATTTAGGGCAATATTTGATCAAATAAATTTGAATCCGGGATAAAATGACCCCTTAAAAACGGTTCATTTTTCGCCTCATCATTATATTTGTAAAAGTTTAAAAATATAAAAATGTAAAAGTTGTAAAAAAATAAGTTTAAAAATGTAAAAATGTAAAAGTTGTAAAAAAAAGTTTAAAAATGTAAAAATGTAAAAGTTGTAAAAAAAATTAGTTTTAAAAGTATTAGTTAAAAAAAGTATGTTATAAAAAATGTTATGTATTTTCAGGTTTTCGGTTCTCACGAGCAAGTAACTGAGTGGGTGCAAAATATAGCTCGGGAGCTTGGTTTTGTAATTGTTAAAAATAGAACTAAATCAGAAGATGGTAAGATGAACGAAATCAATTATAGGTGTACAAAGGGTAGGAAGTATGAACCTCAAGGTAGTGGAAAACGGAAAACCAAAACATGTAAAACCAATTGTCCATTCAGATTAGTTGCGAAATATCATCAAACTAAAACTTATTGGATTTTGAGGGTGAAGGATGATACGCATAATCATGATATGCTAGAGTCAATGTATGGTGTGGCATATGCAATGCGATTAAAGGATGATGAGTTAGGTTTGGTCAAAGAATTGACAGATTATAACGTACGACCACTTAATATACTTTCTGCAATACAGGGTCGTAATCCGGATAACGTGTCTAGCGTTAAAACTATGTATAACGCACAAAATAAGTTTCGGAGAGTGATGAGGCGAAAAATGAACCGTTTTTAGGGGGTCATTTAAGCCGGAATTGGAATTTATTTGATCAAATATTGCCCTAAATCGTTCCTTTTGTGATTTTAGGTACTTTGGGAGTGAATTCTGGAAAAGGAAGCATTTTGGACGTTTTTGGAGCATAAAAGTGAAGAAAACGGCAAAGACTTAATTTTCCATGCTGGGAACAGTACCTGACGGCGTCAAGAAGGAAAATGTGACGGCGTCAGGAGCAAAATGCATGACGACCCAGAGAAAACGTGACGGCGTCAGAAGTAGGGCGTCAAGAGTTATTTTGGTGACGGCCTGAAGAAGGATTACACATGACGGCGTCAGCTCCAGATCTAGGCAGTCCGAGAACTTTATTAGTGGCGAGATGACGGCGTCAGAAATTTACTCTTGACGTCGTCACCTCACAAAATCTATATATACTTTTCTATTTTTCATTCATTAAAAGGGGAACTTGTGTGGAGAATACTAGGGCCGAACCTAATAAACCCTAGGTCGTTTGTAACAGTATTTTCAAGGGTTTTCACCCCTTGAAACCCTTCATGTTCAATTAAGATAAGTCTTCTTTCAATTCATTCAATATGTCTATGTGTTGTTTGAATATATCTTATGCTTGTCTTGATTATAACATGCTAGGCTAGATCTTTTGTGTGTTTGCTTGGATGTAATGAAACCTAGATGTTGATTATAGGTTGATTTCTTGTTTATAGTTGTAATGGATGAATGATTTCAATGTTAGGCTTAAGAAAACTGGCAGATCTCCATTGTGTAACTTGCTTGAACGTCTTAAGAAACATGAACCGATGTGTACTAGGTTTTTATGGTTGTATTTAATGCATGAGCGAATTCTAGTGATCCCATGTTAGGAGCTTCTTAGCCGGCTCGACATAGGAGTGAGTAGGAGCTTATAGAATTGGGGAAGTAAGTACGCCACCCCATGAATGGTATTAAGGAATACAATCCGTCATCCACGCAACTGTAACAAGTAATTAACCTGTAAAAGATATCTAGGGAGTAGTGAAATCTAAGTAAACACCATTTTCCCACATATTGCTCACACCACTAGTTTAATTTAGTTTATTTACATTTTTTGTTATTTTATTTTGATTGCATCTTTAGTTATTGGGTTAGTTGACTAGCAACTAATTCCGCCCACTCTTCCAAAACCCGAGATTTTACTTGCTTTTATAAAAATATAAAAATACAAAAAGAATCATCTCTCACCTCTAGACTTAGTTTTTAGGTTTTCTAATCCTAGCGACACTATTCCTGAGTTGAACGATCAATCCCCCGGTACTTGTCACTATACTATACTACAACGATCAGGTACACTGCCTGGTGGGGGTTGTAAGCTTCTCGAGATCCATTGAGAGGTAAAGCCTGGTGCAATTCCCACGCATCAAATTTTTGGCGCCGCAGCCCGGGGAATAGTTATTGTCTAGGTTAGGATTTCTTTTTATTAGGTCTACTTGCTAGATTCCTTTCTAGTAAGATTTTATTTTTATTTTTAGGTTTTCTTTAGTCTATCTTATTTCTTCATGTTTTTGTTCGTAACTATTTACCATCCGACATCATGGAAGGTGGTAACATCTTTGAACCCATCAACTCACCACAACAAGACCTCCCACAAAACCCACCACTAGCTAACCAACCTCTTAGGCCCCGAACCCTAGGAGAGTATTCCCGACCTAGCCACCAAGGCTACCGAAACACCATTGAGCTCACCGGAGCCAATGTGTCCCCCTTGCGATCCGACACCATCCGGTTGGTGCAAAGCGGATGTGCATTCCATGGAATTCGTTCCGAAGATCCAAATCAACATCTCAAGGACTTCCTTAAAATCGTAGATTCTATAGACCTTGATGTTACAACTAGAGAGTCAACCCGATTACGTCTATTCCAATTCTCTCTACGTGATCAAGCTAGTCAATGGCTTGAGCGTTTACCCGCGGGATCCATCACCTCATGGGATGATCTCACCACTCGTTTTCTTGCTCAATTTTTCCCACCGGGGAGAACTACCAAGCTTAGAAATGATATCTTGATGTTCCAACAACGTCAAGGTGAAACTCTATATGAAGCATGGACTCGTTTCAAGGACTTACTCCAAAAAGTCCCTCATCATGGCATAGATCTTTGGCTCCAAGTCCAAATTTTTTATGACCATATCGATCTCTCCACAAGGCGAACCATTGACCAATCGGCCGGTGGCAAGCTACGTGATCTTAGTGCATAAGAATCATGGGAACTCATAGAAGATCTTGCTCTCTATGACAACGAAAGTTGGAATGATCCCCGTGATTTGAACAAAACGGTCAAGGCAATATCTTTACCTTCGAACAATTCTAGCACTCCCGACCATAGGATCATGGAACTTGAAGGTCGAGTCAAGTCTCTCATGAAATCTTACGAAGCTCAAAAGCCTTCAAGCCAAGTGAGCAAAATCGCTTCTTCGTGTAAATTGTGTAATGGCCCTCATGAAACTCATAACTGCATGGAGCTTCCAAAACGCGCTTATAACAAATTCACATCATCACACGTTGGTCCAGGTCCTCGAAACTTTGACGAGGCCTATGAGGCATGGAAGGATAAACCTAATTTCATAAGGTACCAAACGCGGAGCGTATCCTTCAATGACTCCTCCCCACTCGAATGGTCCGAGCATTTTCCATCACAGAGCACTCCTAGGCAAAGCTGTGAAGATGCCTTGCGAAAGTTCATTCTATCTCAAGAATTACAGCTCTCTACGCTCGAGGCTAAATTTAGACAACAGCAAGCCGATATGAATAACAAGATTTGTAATCTGTTAACTGCTATCAAAGAGCACGCTGTCGATAAACCGATTCAAGCTGAAGAGGTCAAATCTGTTACCGTCATAAATCAGCCAACTTCTCCTGTGAAAATAAAAAGTCCTAGTAAGCTATTTAAACATCTATCACCAAAAGTGAAAGACCCTGTCAACCCCCTAGGACCGATCCATTTCGTAAATACTATCACCACAATATCTGCTCCTACACCTAACCTGAACCAACAACCAACTGGAAATATGGGCCATACAGCTAAGGATGAAACCTCAAGGTTTGACCACGAATCGGCCAAAAGCCCTACCAACTCATTCGAGCACTCCGTCACGCAAGAATCTAGCAAATTGGATGAGGTGAAAGAGAGATCGAAAGAGCATACGAGAAATCCAGCGATTTTCGGTAAATCTATTATAGAGGAACCCGAGAGAAAATTGGTGGATGTGACTAGTGGGAGTAGTGATAGGACTGAGGAAAGCAACTCTAAAGTTTTCAAGATTTCCTGCACTATTAGGAAAAGGCTCTTAACCGATAGTCATATAGATCCTAGCCTCCCCGTCAACATAATCCCCCTTTTCCTATACGATGAAGCCTTCCCTGAACACACGGTGTATGAAAGAGTCAATAACGCAAGGGTAATAAAAGATTTATCAATCATGATTGGAGAACTTGTCTACAACATTGACCTCACTGTGGTCGATGACATAGACCCTGTCGTTAATCTAACATTAACCAACCTTGTTCTAGGGAAACCATTTATCAATTAATCGGGAGTAATCTGATGAGGCGAAAAATGAACCACTTTTAGGGGGTCATTTAAGCCCGGAATTGAATTTATTTGATCAAATATTGCCCTAAATCGTTCCTTTTGTGATTTTAGGTACTTTGGGAGTGAAATCTGGAAAAGGAAGCAATTCGGACGTTTTTGGAGCATAAAAGTGAAGAAAACGCCAAAGTCTTAATTTTCCTTGCTGGGAACAGTAGGTGACGGCGTCAAGAAGGAATATCTGACGGCGTCAAGAGTAATTTTAATGACGACCCAGTACAGAATTGAAGGCGTCACAAGGTAGGGCGTCAAGAGTAAAATACGTGACGGCCTGGCAAATGCTATAACGTGACAGCGTCAAAAGTAGATCAAGGCAGTCCGAGAAGTATTCTGGCGGTGAGATGACGGCATCACCAATTTGTTCTTGACGCCGTCAGCCTCAATTTCCTATATATAATTTTCTAATTTTCATTCAAAAAAGAGAGAAGTTTTGGAGAAACCCTAAGGCCGAACTTAGTACGAATTTTACAGGTTTTTCAAGGGTTCTCAGCCCTTGAACCCTTTCATGTGCAATTAAGATAAGTGTTCTTTTAATTCAATCAATATGTCTATGTGTTGGTTGTCTATATCTTGTTCTTGTCTTAATTCCATCATGCTAGGCTAGATCTATCTTGTGTTTGCTTGGATCTAATGAAACCTAGATGTTAATTATGTGTTGATTACTTGTTTATGGTTGTATTGGATGAATGATTTCGATGTTAGGCTTAAGAAAACTGGCAGATCTCCAAATGGTAACATGCTTGAACGTCTTAGGAAACATGAACTGACGTGCACTAGGTTTTATTGGTTGTATTTAATGCATGAGTAAATTCTAATGATCCCATGTTAGGAGCTTCTTAGCCGGCTCGACATAGGAGTGAAGTAGGCACTCATAGGATTGGGGAATTAAGTGCGCCACCCCATGAATGGTATTAAGGAATACAATCCGTCATCCACGCAACTATAACAAGTAATTAACGTGTAAAAGATATCTAGGGAGTAGTGAAATCTAAGTAAACACAACTTCTCCACTTATTGCTCACAACCTTAGTTTAATTTAGTTTATTTTCATTTATAGTATTTTATTTTGATTGCATCTTTAGTATTGGGTTAGTTGATTAGCAACTAATTCTGCCCAAATCCTTCAAACCCCGAGATTTTTACTTGCTTTCTAAAAAATATAAAAATACAAAAATAATCATCCTTCATCTTTAGAACTAGTATTTAGGTTTTCTAATCCTAGCGACACTATTCCTAGCTGAACGATCAATCCCCCGGTACTTGTCACTATACTATACTACAACGATCAGGTACACTGCCTGGTGGGGGTTGTAAGCTTCTCAAGATCCCTTGAGAGGTAAAGCCTGGTGCGATTCTCACGTATCAAGTTTTTGGCGCCGCAGCCCGGGGAATAGTTATTGTCTAGGTTAGAATCTCTTTTTATTAGGTCTACTTGCTAGATTCCTTTCTAGTAAGATTTTATTTTTATTTTTAGGATTTCTTTAGTCTATCTTTTTATTTGTGTGTTTGTTCGTAATTTCCATTGACTCTTCCGTTCACCATTATGGAGTACGCGAATCCACCATACCACCAACCACAAAGGCCATTCTACCCTATTGACATCTCGAATTTCAAACAATATCGAGATGAACCCATATATGATGCATGGACTCATTTTAGAAATTTACTCCGAAAATTCCCTCACCATAGTTTCGCTTTAGCATCCCTAACCCAAACCTTTTACTATCGTGTTAGCCAATATGACCAAATGCGCATTGAGGATTTTGCCAATGGGGACTTTAGGGAATTAAGTGCTGAAGAAGCATGGGATACCATAGAAGATTGTGCCTAATATTATTATAGGGTAGACAACCCAACAAACGTTAGTACAAGTCAATTGAATATAAATTTCCAGGATCATGAAACAAGTTTGTTTGGGGATGAATATATTAGTGTTGAGATACCTAAGTGATTGTCATGTAATGTCATAGTACAAGCTGAACACATAGGTGACCTTGATGTGATGGAGGATTTAGCCGAACATGATCACATTGATCAAAAAGACCTAGGTCCTATGATCGATGATGATGAATCTCAAGAAACATATGATGAATCTCTTGGGCAATTTGTATATAGCAGTCAGAATATTGAGGATGATCCATATGATTCGGTCATAGAAGTTGAGATGCCTAAAGAACTACATGAGATATTTGGGAAAATGTTAGGGTTAGATAATAATGAAACACATGTTGAGGATATAGGTGATCTTGACACAAGGAAGGATGAGGTAAATAACGCAAACCTACAAAGTACCCCACAACTCCCATCATCACTTGAGGCACACACACCTCCCTTGACTTACCCGGAAAAAGTAGGAGAGACTATAGAAACCCCAGTAGAGGTAGAACATTTGAACCAAACACAACTAGAGGATATAGGTTTGAATATTTATAATGATAACCTTACTCTTAGTTCTAGGGAAGTTCCTAGTTTTGATGAACCGGAGCCTCAACCAAAACCGTTACCTAATCTTCCATCCTTGGATGAAAATTTAGGAATTAAATTAGGTTCCGATCCACCCATCAAACCATATAGTCCGAGTAGTCTTAGGACAAAGGTAGTAGACTCTAAGCCTTGTAGAGAGGAAGCTGACATAGGAGTGGAACATGACCTTACATACTTACATCACCCATTCATGATTGATCATAAAAAACATTATAGGTTTAAACCGGGTTTATTAGGTCCAGATGGATCCCCAACTAGGAATCTCTCGAAGTTGATAGAAAATGATCCATTTCTAGGAGAAAACCTTAATCCACCCATTAACCCGATTGAATTAGGTAAGGTTATAATGATAGGAGCACAACCCTTTGAGCATATAATTCATCCACCACTCTTTCCTCACGTGGCATACTTCCACCGAGAGGGTGTGTATCGCTACTTCCACCCGCACTTAATTCAAAGTGTAGGGAAAATCTTCCCTATTTCCATTAAATAAGGGTAGAGTCAGGCTCGTGGCTCGAACAAAAACAAGCGCTTATTGGGAGGCAACCCAAGCTTTATTTATTTATTTGTTTGTTTGTTTATTTGTTTGATTGTTATTTGCTTCCGTATGCATGCTTTATTTTTTTTATTGTTGGTAGATCATGCTTCTAAACTAAAAAGTGGAAATACTTTACTTTGTTGTTTTGGCCTAGTCTTAACTCCACCTGAAAGTATTTTTGCAAAAGATAAGTGTAAGGGGAAACCCCAAATATGTTTTCAAGAAACAAACCGATCATTATTCTCCACAATATTAAATGAACATGTATATTCGTATTTGTTAGAGTCAAATGCTTGTATTGAGTCATAATGAAGTTTTGCAGGATTTTCCAGGAAGTAAGACCAAGTTTTTCCAGAAATTTTCCGGAAACTTAACATAAGAATTTTTGCAGGTGACTTCTGACGGCGTCACGAGATTATTCTTGACGGCGTCACGAGATTACTCTTGACGGCGTCACGTGTAAAAATCTGGAAATTTTACCGGTTTTGTTTTTCTAACGGAGTCTTATGGTTTTTGTGAATTATTAAGTTTTATAATCTCCAGGAAATCTGCAAACTTCATTCCACAAGCATTATATCTTATTTTGTTTTCTAGGATTTAGTAACTTATGTAGGTTGCCGCCGATTTTATGCGAGGTTGTCTTGTCTATTTTCTCAGGATTCACAGGTTATGTATGACAAGAAGATGATTTATATTCTGGAAGGGAAGCTTTGATTGTTCATTTTCTTGGAGGAAGATTTAACCTGGCCACCTTATTATCTATACCGAGCGAATCAGGGGAGTATTTGATTTCATTCTTTTTACTTTTTCATTTTTACATTCTTTACTTGAACATTGGGGACAATGTTCATCCTAAGTGTAAGGGGAGGGTAAAATGATGATACCTTACATGTACACTTTCGCTTGAGTTTGTTTTGTTTGATAGTAGATGTGTAATAAAACTATGAGAAATACTTGTTAGTGCAATTTTAGCGCCAAATTTAAAATTTTTTACAACATTTAGGAGTGAAACTTTAGCCATAGCAAGCGTCTCATGGATAGGAGATTGTATGACTAGCACAAAACCGTACTATTCAGAAAATTTTTCCACCCAAATATGTGAGGTTCGCCTTTAGATTTGATAGGAAAAACATTTACTATTAGTGCTTATGAGTGTACCGGTAGCATTTAGATTCTAGAACTTGCGTTAGTGATGCATCCCGAGACCGCTAGTGAGACTACATTCGTGTAGTAGGATTTACTACATGATAAGAGGCATTAGGATCACCCTTGTGTTAAACCCGTATCATAATTACTTGACCATTTAAGTCATATTACTTGGCTAGTTAAGTCAACTAATTTTTTCCCACACCTTAGCGTTGTACTCATTTTTAGTACACGAAACCCCTAGTACACCCCTCCGAGCCTATCTTTTCGTTTCTAACTTTAAGCATCTTACTTAAAGGAAGAATTTGTTACACCCCACTTAAATGTACAACCAATTCGCCTTAGCCTTCCGTGTATGCACTCATCTTTAGTGCATTATTGTTATTTGTTAAACCCTAAGTTAACTATCTAATTGATTACATGGTTGCTAAGTCGAGTCATATCCTTGTACATATTGTTTTGGGACGATTGGGACTCATGGGTAAAGTACTTATTTTATGGACTAATGGGGAAGAACATCATATATTACCCCCGTATGTACGTTAATCTTAAAAGTACTCCAAGTGTTTTGATTTTCTAATTCGAGTCATTAGATTAGTTCATTGTAAAGTATGTAAAAATTCAAGTGTAAGGGGAATTTTCATTCCCTATGATGTATTATTTTGGATGGTAGGGTAAGAGTGTATGCAAAAAAAAAAAAAAAAAAAAAAAAAAAAAAAAAAAAAAAATCGAAAAAATTAAGAAAAAGAAAAAAAAATAGAAAAAGAAAAGAGAAAAAAACATACGGACTACCACCCCTTTTCATTCTATGTTTATTTTATATTTTTGTTATTTTTCATTTATTAGCTTAAGTCGAGTCTAGTCTTGGCTTAGCAACACCATATTGTACATGTAATTAACCGAGATTGTTAACTCGCCACCAGTAAAAACTTCCTTTATCCAACAAAACCGTGTATTTCATATCCCTACACCTAACGTTACAACCCTTTAAAAGACCTCTTTGATAGTTTATCCTAGGTGCTTACGCCATGTGGTGGAGGTTTGATCCTTTCCCAAGCCTATGGTAATCTATTTTACTATGACAGGTAGTGAGAGATATCTTCCGTTTCCATATTGTAATTTATACTTTATTACACCCGAGAGATGTGAGTATCTAAAAACTATTTGTGAGGTGCTTGTTTATGACCTCCGTGCTTGTCTATTGGTATTTAGTGGAACGATTATTTGTTGTAATTACTTTTATATTAGTGTTAAATGACCCCTAACTTGTATTTTGAGTAGAATAAAAGCGCATTTGCTTGAGGACAAACAAATCTCAAGTGTAAGGGTATATGATGAGGCGAAAAATGAACCACTTTTAGGGGGTCATTTAAGCCCGGAATTGAATTTATTTGATCAAATATTGCCCTAAATCGTTCCTTTTGTGATTTTAGGTACTTTGGGAGTGAAATCTGGAAAAGGAAGCAATTCGGACGTTTTTGGAGCATAAAAGTGAAGAAAACGCCAAAGTCTTAATTTTCCTTGCTGGGAACAGTAGGTGACGGCGTCAAGAAGGAATATCTGACGGCGTCAAGAGTAATTTTAATGACGACCCAGTACAGAATTGAAGGCGTCACAAGGTAGGGCGTCAAGAGTAAAATACGTGACGGCCTGGCAAATGCTATAACGTGACAGCGTCAAAAGTAGATCAAGGCAGTCCGAGAAGTATTCTGGCGGTGAGATGACGGCATCACCAATTTGTTCTTGACGCCGTCAGCCTCAATTTCCTATATATAATTTTCTAATTTTCATTCAAAAAAGAGAGAAGTTTTGGAGAAACCCTAAGGCCGAACTTAGTACGAATTTTACAGGTTTTTCAAGGGTTCTCAGCCCTTGAACCCTTTCATGTGCAATTAAGATAAGTGTTCTTTTAATTCAATCAATATGTCTATGTGTTGGTTGTCTATATCTTGTTCTTGTCTTAATTCCATCATGCTAGGCTAGATCTATCTTGTGTTTGCTTGGATCTAATGAAACCTAGATGTTAATTATGTGTTGATTACTTGTTTATGGTTGTATTGGATGAATGATTTCGATGTTAGGCTTAAGAAAACTGGCAGATCTCCAAATGGTAACATGCTTGAACGTCTTAGGAAACATGAACTGACGTGCACTAGGTTTTATTGGTTGTATTTAATGCATGAGTAAATTCTAATGATCCCATGTTAGGAGCTTCTTAGCCGGCTCGACATAGGAGTGAAGTAGGCACTCATAGGATTGGGGAATTAAGTGCGCCACCCCATGAATGGTATTAAGGAATACAATCCGTCATCCACGCAACTATAACAAGTAATTAACGTGTAAAAGATATCTAGGGAGTAGTGAAATCTAAGTAAACACAACTTCTCCACTTATTGCTCACAACCTTAGTTTAATTTAGTTTATTTTCATTTATAGTATTTTATTTTGATTGCATCTTTAGTATTGGGTTAGTTGATTAGCAACTAATTCCGCCCAAATCCTTCAAACCCCGAGATTTTTACTTGCTTTCTAAAAAATATAAAAATACAAAAATAATCATCCTTCATCTTTAGAACTAGTATTTAGGTTTTCTAATCCTAGCGATACTATTCCTAGCTGAATGATCAATCCCCCGGTACTTGTCACTATACTATACTACAACGATCAGGTACACTGCCTGGTGGGGGTTGTAAGCTTCTCAAGATCCCTTGAGAGGTAAAGCCTGGTGCGATTCCCACGTATCAAGTTTTTGGCGCCGCAGCCCGGGGAATAGTTATTGTCAAGGGATGGAGGATCAGGGAAGATAAGGCGGCGTGATCCGAATAATCTCAAAATCCCCTGCATGATCGGTCATAAGTATTTCGATAACATCTACATTAACGTATTCCTACCTAAGAATTTTTTGTCCCTATTCCACTATAAGAATATATGTAGATGGGGAATGATTTATAAGGGAGAGAAAGTGGTTGGTAGAGATCATGAAATCTAGGTATTCGTAGGAAATATGGCACTCACTATGGAATTTACGATCGTGGACAACATCGAAGACTATGTCGACCCGGGGTTGTCACAAGTTGTTTTCGGAGCACCCTTTTGTGAAATCACTAATTTAATAGTTGATGACCGGAACGGAATCATGACCTTTGCTGATGGAATTAGGAGGGTTTCATACCAAACGCCATACAAGAGAAAAGATCTCAAGAAAATCGATTGTGACGGGCTTGATAGGCTAAGTTCTCAACTTATCTTGTGTGATGAAGATGTTCGGAGAGGATGTAAGGACACTTCTGATTAATCATGTGGGTTCTTTAAGGATGTTAGTAAACTTGGGTCTAAGTATCGAAAAAATGTCTTTGAGTTCGAAGACCCAAAATACCTGCACTTTGAAAACGATACCAATATAGGAGATGACCTAGAGAGTGAAACCAATGATGAGGTCACGTAGTAACCCATGACCTTGAGTCTAGCTACAAGACTCGTAAATAAAGAAAAGCGTTTCTTGGGAGGCAACCCATGCTTTGTGTGATTTTTAATTATTTGATTGTCATTTGTTTCCGTATGCATGCTTTATTTTTATTGTTGGTAGATCGTGTTTCAAAAATTAAATGGTGAAAATACTTTATTTTGTTGTTTGGCCTAGTCTTAACTTCATCCAAAGGTATTTCGCAAAAGATAAGTGTAAGGGGAAACCCCAAATATGTTTACTAAGAAACAAAACCGATCATGAGTCTCCACAATATTAAATGAACATGTATATTCGTATTTGTTAGAGTCAAATGCTTGTATCGAGTCATAATGATGTTTTGCAGGATTTTCCAGGAAGTAGGACCAAGTTTTTCCAGAAATTTTCCAGAAACTTAACATAAGAATTTCTGCAGGTCACTTCTGACGGCGTCAGGAAGAAACTCCTGACGGCGTCACGTGTAAAATTCTGGAAATTTTACCAGTATTGTTTTTCTAACGAAGTCTTAAAGTTTTTGCTAATTCTTTAGTTTTATAATCTCCAGGAAATCTGCAAACATCATTCCACAAGCATTATATCTTACTTTGCTTTCTAGGATTTGTTAGCATATATAGATTGCCGCCTATTTTACGCGAGGTTGCCTTGTTTGTTTTCTCAGGTTTAACAGGTTATGTTTGACAAGAAGATGATTTATATTCTGGAAGGGAAGCTTTGATTGTTCATTTTCTTGGAGGAAGATCTAACCTTATTACCTTATTATCCATACCGAGCGAATCAGGGGAGTATTTGATTTCATCCTTTTACATATTTCACTTTTACATTCTTTACTTGAACATTGGGGACAATGTTCATCCTAAGTGTAAGGGGAGGGTAAAATGATGATACCTTATAGATACACTTTCGCTTGAGTTTGTTTGTTTGATGGTAGATGTGTAATAAAACTAAGAGAAATACTTGTTAGTGTAATTTTAGCGCCAAATTTAAATTTTTTTACAACATTTAGGAGTGAAACTTTAGCCATAGCAAGCGTCTCATGGATAGGAGTCGTATGACTAGCACAAAACCGTACTATTCAGAAAAATTTTCCACCCAAATATGTGAGGTTCGCCTTTAGATTTGATAGAAATGCATTTACTATTAGTGCTTATTAGTGTACCGGTAGCATTTAGATTCTAGAACTTGCGTTAGTGATGCATCCCGAGACCGCTAGTGAGACTACATCCGTGTAGTAGGATTTACTACATGATAAGAGGCATTAGGATCACCCTTATGTTAAACCCGTATCATAATTACTTGACCATTTAAGTCATATTGCTTGGCTAGTTAAGTCAATTAATTTTTCCCGCACCTTAGCGTTGTACTCATTTTTAGTACACGAAACCCCTAGTACACCCCTCCGAGCCTATCTTTTCATTTCTAACTTTAAGCATCTTACTTAAAGGAGAAATTTGTTACACCCCACTTAAATGTACACCCAAATCGCCTTAGCCTTCCGTGTATGCACTCATCTTTAGTGCATTATTGTTATTTGTTTAAACCCTTAGTTAATTATCTAATTGATTACATGGTTGCTAAGTCGAGTCATATCCTTGTACATATTATTTTGGGACGATTGGGACTCATGAGTAAAGTTCTTATTGTTATGAAGTAATGGGGAAGAACATCATTTTATTACCCCCATATGTACGTTAATCTTAAAAGTACTTCAAGTATTTTGATTTTCTTAATTCGAGTCATTAGATTAGTTTATTGTAAAGTATGTAAAAATTCAAGTGTAAGGGGAATGTTCATTCCCTATGATGTATTATTTTGGATGGTAGGGTAAGAGTGTATGAAAAGAAAAAAATAGAAAAAGAAAAGAGAAAAAAAAAACATACGGACTACCATCCCGTTTCATTCTATGTTTATTTTATGTTTTTGTTATTTTCGTTTATTAGCTTAAGTTGAGTCTAGTCTTGGCTTAGCAACGCCATATTGTACATGTAATTAACCAAGATGATTAACTCGCCACCAGTAAAGACTGCCTATATCCAACAAAACTGTGTATTCCATATCCCTACACTTAACATTACAACCCTTTAAAAGACCTCTTTGATAGTTTATCCTAGGTGCTTACGCCATGTGGTGGATGTTTGATCCTTTCCCAAGCCTATGGTGATCTATTTTTCTATGACAGGTAGTGAGAGATGTTTTCCATTTCCATATTGTGATATATACTTTATTACACCCGAGAGATGTGAGTATCTAAACACTATTTGTGAGGTGCTAGTATATGACCTCCGTGCTTGTCTTTGGTCTTTAGTGGAACGATTATTTGCTGTAATTACTTTTATATTAGTGTTAAATGACCCCTAACTTGTATTTTGACTAGAATAAAAGCGCATTTGCTTGAGGATAAGCAAATCTCAAGTGTAAGGGTATATGATGAGGCGAAAAATGATCCGTTTTTAGGGGGTCATTTAAGCCAGAATTGGAATTTATTTGATCAAATATTGCCCTAAATCGTTCCTTTTGTGATTTTAGGTACTTTGGGAGTGATTTCTGGAAAATGAAGCATTTTGGACGTTTTTGGAGCATAAAAATGAAGAAAACGGTAAAGACTTAATTTTCCATGCTGGGAACAGTACCTGACGGCGTCAAGAAGGAAAATGTGACGGCGTTAGGAGCAAAATGCATGACGACCCAGAGAAAACGTGACGGCGTCAGAAGTAGGGCGTCAAGAGTTATTTTGGTGACGGCCTGAAGAAGGATTACACATGACGGCGTCAACTCCAGATCTAGGCAGTCCGAGAACTTTATTGGCGGCGAGATGACAGCGTCAGAAATTTACTCTTGACGCCGTCACCTCACAAAATCTATATATACTTTTCTATTTTTCAATCATTAAAAGGGGAACTTGTGTGGAGAATACTAGGGCCGAACCTAATAAACCCTAGGTCGTTTGTAACAGTATTTTCAAGGGTTTTCACCCCTTGAAACCCTTCATGTTCAATTAAGATAAGTCTTCTTTCAATTCATTCAATATGTCTATGTGTTGTTTGAATATATCTTATGCTTGTCTTGATTATAACATGCTAGGCTAGATCTTTTGTGTGTTTGCTTGGATGTAATGAAACCTAGATGTTGATTATAGGTTGATTTCTTGTTTATAGTTGTAATGGATGAATGATTTCAATGTTAGGCTTAAGAAAACTGCAGATCTCCATTGTGTAACTTGCTTGAACGTCTTAAGAAACATGAACCGATGTGTACTAGATTTTTATGGTTGTATTTAATGCATGAGCGAATTCTAGTGATCCCATGTTAAGAGCTTCTTAGCCGGCTCGACATAGGAGTGAAGTAGGAGCTTATAGAATTGGGGAAGTAAGTACGCCACCCCATGAATGGTATTAAGGAATACAATCCGTCATCCACGCAACTGTAACAAGTAATTAACCTGTAAAAGATATCTAGGGAGTAGTGAAATCTAAGTAAACACCATTTTCCCACATATTGCTCACACCACTAGTTTAATTTAGTTTATTTACATTTTTTGTTATTTTATTTTGATTGCATCTTTAGTTATTGGGTTAGTTGACTAGCAAGTAATTCCGCCCACTCTTCCAAAACCCGAGATATTACTTGCTTTTATAAAAATATAAAAATACAAAAAGAATCATCTCTCACCTCTAGACTTAGTTTTTAGGTTTTCTAATCCTAGCGACACTATTCCTGAGTTGAATGATCAATCCCCTGGTACTTGTCACTATACTATACTACAACGATTAGGTACATTGCCTGGTGGGGGTTGTAAGCTTCTCGAGATCCCTTGAGAGGTAAAGCCTGGTGCAATTCCCACGCATCAGAGAGCCATAGTAGGTGATAGAACTCCAATCCAAGTCCTTTACTCGCATTTGAGGGATTTAGGGTATACATGGTACCCGAGGGTAAATGAGCATACCAACGAGCTTGAGGAGCTATTTTTTGTGCACCCCACGTCGTATGCTCTATGGTGTGCATTCCCTGAAATCATGCTGATGGACTCAACATACAATACCACGATGTTTAAATTGCCGTTGTTGGAAATTGTTGGAGTAACTTCAACAAATAGAACATTTTCAATGGCGTATAGCTTTTTAAACAGTGAACAAGGGCATAATTTTATATGGGTATTGCAACGTGTGAAGCAAGTGATAGACGAAAGATACTAGCTACGTGTTATCCTCACTGACAGAGATTTAGCGTTGGTTGGGGCAATAAGAGAAAAATTTCCTAACGCTCACAAATTACTCTGTCGATGGCATATAGAGCAAAATCTGCTTAAGTATTGCAGAAATAAATTCACTGGGTTAAATGAGTATGAGTCCGTTAAACACCGATGGGATTGGATGGTTAAAGCTCCGGCATTCGAATCGTTCAAGCAACATTATCAACGCCTACAACAGCGATTGGTCAACCATCCGGTTACTTAATTATTAATTCATTGTTTTTAATTATTTAATAAATAAGCACCCGAATGACCTTTTATTAATTCATTGTTTTTTTTCAGATATCGCTGCGTATCTGGATAACTGGCTCCGAGATTACTCACCCATGTTTGTCTCGTATATTACCGACCGATATCGCTCATACGGCCAGACAACAACGTGCAGAGTTAAGGCTCACTACGCATTGTTGAAATTATATTTGGATGGCGCACAGTCCAAATTAGACAGGTTGTTGAGGTCAATCGATAAGATTCTCATTTCGCTAGAAAATGCGATAAAAGAGAGTTTCAATAGAAGCATCAACAAGAAACTAAATAAGTGTAATATACCACTATTTCAAGAATTGCGGTATAAAGTTTTCAAACATGCTTTCAACCTCATGCACAAAGAACTCCACCTGTCGATCACCCTAGAAGACTGTAGCCATAAGTTGCGGGCAAATTTCGGACTACCATGCTTTCACGAGATGCAAATCTATGTATATCATGGTAAGTATATTAAATTTATAACTATCAAGTTGTTTTCCACATTAATATCAGTAATTTATACAAGTCACTTTAATTGAATTCAGGATGCCCCATTCCATTGGAACAAATTGATATTTTTTGGAGAACCCTATCTGTTCTGTGGCCTGTTATCAATAGGCCCCCGCCTGAAGATGGCTCTTCCAGCGAACCTAGTGATGATGATGATGATGATGATGATGATGATACTTCGTTTAACGATGGCGTGCGACAATTCAAGAATATTTTTAGAAAATCAACATCGTTTGTCAAGAAAAATATGTTAACGAAGTTGAGAAAGATATTCCAGCCTGAATCTATTGACACACGTGAACCAGCTATTCAAAAAAATACCCGCGGACGTCCGAGCGCAAAGGACAAAAAGGGCAAGGCTACACAAGTCCCGGACTTGAATGAAGTCCCTGACTTGGATGAAGTACCAATCGTAGATCATCGAAGAAGTACAAATTCAAGATCTACAAAAGTCCCCAACTTGCGAAAAGAACCTCCAAGACATAGCTCTTACACGGGTGATAGTTGATAAGTGCGCAAACACTCATCATTTTTATCGTGTTTAAACTGCCAAAACATACAAAAACAATCGAAAAGTAATCAAAATACTTAAATTATCCCAGGGATTGTGTTTTATGTGTTTTAAATGCAAAACAAGCAAAAACAAATGAAAAACGATCAAAGTTTGCAATATTGGCAGTTTTAGTCCCCCAAGTTTCAAAAATTGTCAGAAATAGTCCCTATGCATTTATTTTGAAATAAAAGTCAACCCAAGTCCCTAAAAAAATCAAAAGTTATAAAAAACGGACTTTGGGTGATAAATTTGGAAAAGTTACATGTTTGGTCCCTGGAGTTTGGAAATTTGCAAGTTTAGTCCCTGGGAATTTTTGAAAATTAAAAAATTGGTTTGTGGAATACTGATCTTGGCAACAATAGTCCTTGGTGATACTTTTGGAAACTTACACTTTCAGTCCCTTGGTTTTGTCAAATTGCAAAAATGGTCCCTATGTTTATAAACTATACCAACCGGACCCTAATAGTTTTTAAACCCAAAAACAAAACCAACCCAAAACCACTCCTCCTTATCACTCCAAGCCCATCACCACACCAAGCCCACCAACATCACCAGCCCGCTCCCACACACAAAATTACTCCCATCCGTTTTAAATAATCCCCTCCCAAGTCAAACCGGTTGACTCTCCCACCTTCACCTTCCCAGCCTGCAATACCACTTCAGCACACAACCTCCCCCCTCCTCCACATCATCAACCCCATTCCATGTCCCCCCAACTCCCTAATGCTTACAAGGAGCATTAATTATCCTCAAAAACTTCCAAGCAACTCCAACTGACAAAAGTAGAAAATGGCGCCAAAATGGGTTTTAAAGGCTGAGATCATTCCCACCCAATCCAATGGGTGGGATTTACTCAGAAAAGTGCAATGAAGTCAAAGGTGGCCATATAAAGAGAGGAGAAGCAGTAGAGAAAGGGATATAGTCTAACTTAGCATAATTTATGTCGAATGTATTTTTCTTAGTCTTATTATTCTAATTTTAAGCTATCAAATGTATTTGTAAGTTTAAGCTGTGTATTTTGAACCTTTTTCAAGTTATAAATGCAAGTATTTCAGTTTACATGCCTTTTGTACAATTTTTATTTAAAATCTTAATTATGATCTAAATGTTATTCTAGTTGTTATTGAGGACTCAAGTAGAACATATAAGCTCCCATGAAGCTTTTATAAGCTCCTAGTAACCTAAAATTCAGTTTAACTAAAAAATACTCAAAAGAACAAAGTGGTCAACAAAAGTTAAACTGAGGAAATTTGGGTTTGGAATCTGATTCAGAGGTGATTTGGGAAGGGAAGCAGCTTTGGAATGTTGGTTTAGATCCTCAGGGAGGAATTAGGACAAATTGGTTCTCTTGGTTCTTGTCTTTGGTGCTCACAGTCCACTTTGTAAGCCTATTACTCATTTAAAGCTTATTTTACATGATCTTAGTTATCCTTGCTTACCTCTGTGTTGTTTATGTTTGATTGAAGTTATTTAGTGATAGTATAAACAGAAATAGCTTAGTTGTTCATTGAAATCAAGGGTTGTTGAGTATTTAAATTTTCAGTTAATTATAGCATTTTGTGGAATTCTGAGTTTTGGTGGTCATTGTTGACATAATTGTGCTTGAAAAAGTTTAAGTAATCATAACATGAGCTTCTGCATCAGTAGTTTTGGTTTAAACCCTCATTTGCTTTGAAAACCTCCCACCACAGTCAAATTAAAGGGTGTTTGGTTTTAGATAGATCCCTTGGTTCCCATGAGATTTTGTTGTTTCTTGTGTTCAAAACAGTTTCACCAAGGTTAAAATAGGTCAAAGTGACCAAGAAATCAAGTCATTTTAAGCCTAAAGTCAAAATCAAGGGTAAAACCCCTTGATTTGATCCACTGTTGGATCAATCAGTCCCCAAACCCCTCAAATCTTTGATAAATTGTTCAAGTTAACTAGATTTAGTTTTAATATAGTTAAATACTCCATAACAACTCAGTAAATCAAGATCTAAATTCACCTAAGTCAATTTTCAAGGTTATCTCAAAAAGTCAGAAGGTGCAATTTCAGATTTTTGCAAAAAATGGATGAATTTTCATGATTTTTGTGTGTGCTTTCAAGCCTTGAAATTTGTTGAGTGCATAACTTATCAGTAGAACTTTAGATTTCCATAATGGGTACATTTTTGTGATTTTATTTGGTGGACCAAAATACCCTTGGAACACAGCTGCAGGGCAAGTTTGTGCCCTGTTTCAGCAGACCTAACTCACCCACCCAACTTTGGTGGTCATTTTTGGTTACCCCAGTGGGTCCCACACCCCATAGTTAGCTTTGACCAACCCCCCTCCTACCAGGTTTTGATAATTGACCATTGGTTTGACCATTTGACCACTGGACCCCACCTGAATTTGATCCCAAACTCTGTCCCATTCTGTCTCAGAAATGCAATAAGCAAACTGCTTATTTGTGTTTTGTAGCTTATTGAAGCTGCTTATTTGTGCTAATCTAGCTTAATATTGTTCATGTAACTCAGAGAAACCAGTTTTAATCATTGTGGACCCCACCTTGTTCCATTTGAGCTTAATTTCACCCTCAGTCAACAAAAGTCAACTGTGTGGATCAATAAGCTCTCAAGTGCTTATTCCTTGGTTACATCAAAAGTGTTTTCATAAAAAGTTTTAGTTTTTAGTAGTAAATCAGTTTGGAAAAAGAAAAAACCAAAAAAACCAACTTTAATTTTAGTGATAGCTTCTATTTAATAGGATTTATCATTTTAATTTTCTTTTTAGCTTATTTATAAGCAATATATCATTTTTTTATATTTTTATTAATTCTCTTTTAGGTTAAAATAATTCTAGAAATTTTTCCAAATTTTTCTTTTGTCTTTTAGTGGTTTTTAGAATTAATTTTAGTTTAATTAATTAATAATTAATATTAAGTAATTAAATAGCATAATTAGATTTTATAAAGTATAACCTAGTTTTTATAATTTTTCTAGTTTTTATATAAGTTAAAACATTTTTATAAATTTTTCTAGGATTTATACTGTTCATTTTCTATTTTTCATAATATAATTAGTATAATTAGAAATTAATAAGTAATTAGATTAATAATTAGTAAATTAGTTTAAAAATACTTAAAATATACTTTTTATAATTTTTTAGGATTCCTGTGATGGTTAATTAGATTTGTAAAATTTTTCTTAATTTTCTAAGTCTTTTTAGTATTTTTAATAATTCTAATTAGTTAATTAGTTAATAAATAGATAATTAGTAATTAATTAATAATAAATAATTAAATAGTGTAAAAATAGTTTTTCTTTTTCTTAAAGTTTTCTTTATTAATTAGGATTGTAAAAATAATAATTTTGCACTTGTAACCTTTTCTGTCCATCAGTTGTACTTTTTGTTTCGTTCGTCTGTCTACGTTTTTAATTAAAACGTACGTTTTTAGGTTTTAGCTCAAATCTTCTTAATCTCAACACCAGTAATCAATCACATAGCTTTCCTAAGCTATTTAATTTCATAATTCTCAAATAATTCTTATCACAACCCTTTTCTGTGAATAATCACCCGATCACAAGTACGCTAAAGCACAATCCACACCTCGTCGGGACATAACGACCTGGTGATACCCTTTATTACCCGGAAGCATTGGTTTAAGCTATTTGACTTTGTTGACCATTCTTTGGTCAATATAAGTTGACGGTTTAGCACCAATCAATAGTCTACGCCACATATTATATGTTGGAGATAATGTGAGCAATGATTTTATTGAGTATATTCCACATATTTTCCGTCCATACGTAATAAGCATACATAATGTGCTGGGTGATGGAAATTGTGGGTTTCGGTGCGTTGCCCACAGTCTTGCTCAAAACGAAAATAGGTGGGCCGAAGTCAGACATATGTTATTGCAAGAGTTAGACAGACATAGGCAAACTTACATAAGTATGTGGCAGCAACATGACTTTGACCGACTTTGGTATACAATAGACTGGTTCAATGGAGGTGCACCTATCGGTCACTGGATGATGATGCCAATCATGGGGCTGGTTATCGCTTCAATGATTTACCGACCTGCTGTATTTATATCCCAGCAAGGTTGGAACACATGTTTTTCGATTTTTACCGGGCCAAACTTATCACAAGGAACCGACCCCCTTGTGATTGCCCCCTTGTGATTGCCCGTGTGGGGGAGAGAGACTATGCTCACTACATTTTACCGACGCTAGACAGAGATTCTCCACTTTCATATATCCACCGACAATGGAGGTATTTCAGAGAGCCAGTTGCAGCCGAATGGGAAACTTTATATCAACATCGGCTAATGGAGTAAATAATTATACAGAGATACCGACAGTTTTGTGATTGTTAAAAATAGAACCAAATCAGAAGAGACACACATCCCAAGATGCATCGCAATGGGAAACATTATATTCCCATCGACTAAAGTTGTTGTAAATGATTACTGATTTATATTGTAAATAATAGAGATACCGACAAAACATAGTGAATGATTACTGATTTATGTTTTAAATAATTATATCGACAAAACATTGTAAATGATTATTGATTTATGTTATAGAGTATGTTGTTTGAGCAGCATAACGTGGTGGATGATCAAAATTAGGTGGTGCAGCAGCAAAACGTGGTGGAGCAGCAGAATAACGTGGTGGAGCAGCGGCATAACGTGGTGGAGCAGCAGCAAAACATGGTGGAGGAGCAGCGAACTATGCTTTTGGACAGCATGGTGGAGGAGCGAGTCTACCAGGTTATCGACCCGCAGGAATTGTTGAATTTGGCAAGCAGGATTACGGCTCTTGAAATTTTCTATGAACAATTGAAAGAAAGGAAGGATGGGACGGAAAGGGATGCAAGCAGGGAAGAGAGCTCTGGTTCGAACCAGTGGGGGTGAAAGTTTTTAATGATTATGGTGTTTGTAAAGTTTTAGTATGTTTGTAATCTGGTTTTTATCTGATGTATGGAATGGTTGCTACTTTTTACTCCTTGATTGTAGCAGTACCTTCTTTAATTCTACCAGTACCATTTTTTTTTTCAGCAGTACCTTCTTTATTGTATGGTCACATTAAAGTTGAAGCAAAATATAGCCATAAGTTGCGGTCAGTTTATGGACTACCATGCTTCCACGAATTGGTCATCGCTTCAGCGCAGTGCTCAAACTGCGTTGCGAAAGATTTATGTTGTAAATAATTATACCGACAAAACCATTGTAAATGATTACTGATTTATGTTGTAAATAATAGAGATACCGACAAAACATAGTGAATGATTACTGATTTATATTGTAAGTTGTTAGGAATACGTTTATTCATGTGAAGACTCGGTCACCCCGAGTATAGTTTAGCATATTGTAGCTCGTAGTATTTATCATATTAGTTAGAATATAGTTTAGTATTAGTTAGTATTTGTGGAGTCGAGTCGGGTCTTTACCCACTGTCAGCTCGATCCACTGCCCGTTTTATGGGGCGTTTAGTAGTTTGTATAAATACCCCTCTCCACTAGTGGAGAGGGTTGGACCTTTCATTACAAGCTAATGCAATTTCATATTTCTCTTAAAGGCTCCCAACACTCTTACTCTCTCTCTCTCTCTAACTTCTCTCTAGATTTCTTCATCTATTCGATCCATTATACACAAAACCATACGTGTTTAAGATTATGAGTATCCTACAATTGGTATCAAGAGCCATGGTTTCATCCTAGGATTGTGTATACACGGATTTGGTATTTGGTTTTGTGGTGTTATTGTGGTTCAAATGGTTTTGGAAGATATTATCATTGTTTGATCGAATTTGAGGTTTGTGGTGCATGTTTTATTGTACTTTCGAGGTTAGTGGTGCTAGAGGGACTTTGTTTTGCACTTGGATGAATCGTATCATCAGTTTGGAAAGTGTTTGATGCAAGTCGAGTGGTTTTTCATTTCAGCGAGTTGGTTCTCGTTATATTTTTCTTCGTAGCGAGTTGGTTAAGATTTCTAGCGAGTTGGTACTTTTTTACTATTTTTGGTATAAGAGACAAATCGCTGGAAAGCGACTTGCTTGTCCTGTTGTGACTAGCGAGTTGGTAGCTTAGCGAGTTGGTTAAAATTAGTGAGTTGGTTATCAGAGTGTTGGTGACTTAGCGAGTTGGTTATTATCAGCGAGTTGGGTTGCTTAGTGAGTTGAAAATTTCAGCGAGCTGGGTGGTTTAGCGAGTTGGTTGGTTTAGCGAGTTGGTGATTCCAGTGACTTGGTACTTCCAGCGAGTTGGCATTTAGCGAGTTGGTCTTTAGCGAGTTTGATTTTTGTGAGGTGGTGTTGAGCGAGTTGGATCTAGCGAGTTGCTTGTTTAGCGATTTGCTTGTTTACCTGTTGACCAAAATTGACTTTTTACGTCAAAACTTCAAACGGCCATAACTTTTGAACCGTAACTCCGTTTTCAGTGAAATACCTGTCAAAACCACCGGAACAGGCTGAATATTGTGAGGTTTCACGACAAAGTCGTGAAACGAATTTTTCGAGGCCCAAATCACCTCCGGAGTGAAGTTATTGAGGTTTTAAGTTTTCAGACCACAATTTCACCGTAACAACTTGCATCAACCGAACCAAATCACACTGCTGGTTGATAACTCATTGGTAGGTGATCAAGTGGTTGTGAGTTGATAATACGCTGCGAGTTGAATAGTTCTGTGATTCAAGAATTGTTACGATTTGAGTTGTTGCAACTTGTCCAATTACAATCTGACGTTGCAAGTTGATTCCTGCAATTTGACTAATTGTGATTTGACTTGGTGTGATTTGACTCGTTGTGACTTGACTTAGATAACTTAATGTACCTTGCAAGGTTTATCATCTCATACTCAATCACTTAAGTACTCAGCATCATTTCACGGTTTCTTTGTTGATTTTATAAAATCCCGCGAAATATTCGATTTCTCGGTTTAAATCACAAGAGTTGTAAAATCCAGTGCACGTCTACTTCATGTCGAATTCTTCAATTTCAGTCATACCTGAGATACTCAAATCGTACGACATGATCTATGAACATAAGACTTCCAACCCTTCACAACAAATTAACGTGTTTGAGTCTGACTATGCAACAACGGAATCGTCGTGCTCGAATTCTCAAGAGAATGAACTTCATCAGCCAATTAAATTACCCGATAATGCAAAGAATAGTTGCATTGAATGTTTTCGATCATTCCATTCACATCTCAAGGTTCTCTTTGCAAAACCTGGATACTTGGGAGGTTTCAATCGTGCATTCGCAACACTCTTTGGTCAAAATGTTGAGACCTTCACAGTCAAAATGACTCTACACTTAGATCAACTACAACAACAACTTGAAAAAGGTGAATTTTCTGAAGGTAGATCTATGGCTGCATTATGTGTGATCAACAACCAACTCCAAGCGTTCATTGATTCATGATTCACTGAGGAGTATGATCATGAGTGTCAAATGACGAAAAAGGGCTTTGCTACTCATACGGGAATTGAAGTTGACGTGTTCAGAGTCACATTACTCCAACTCATGGGTAATGTGAAGGAGTACATTATGGAAAGAGCACAACACAAACTCAAGTATGAAGACAAGGTGAAGGCATGTCGGGAGCAATCAAGTGATGGTAGTGTGGATTCGGGCAAAGCATCGAATGCTGGGTCAGTTGTCACCAAAGGTAGAGGATCAGAGACTGATAAGCTTGACACAACGAACAGTTCAATGACTCTTACACGTGATGTGGATGCATATATCAGATCGGTAAAAGAACATGTGTCATGTGCTAAGGTACTCGAACTGCATAACATGGTTGATGAACAAAAGATTCCTAACAAAGTACAATCGACAAACGATGTCGATTTAGATGTTGTTGACATGGGAAATAGCAATGTTGACCCATGTGAACAACATATGAAATACAATGAAGTGTCTGTTGTACAATGTAGTGCATCTTCTATTTTAAATGATGATTGTGTGTTGCATGAGAACACTTTCTATAACCCTGATGACTCCTTCACCACTAGATTTAATATCCTTAAGGATCAGGTGGCAGTGTACGAACAACGTGCTAGATTTGAACTCACTGGACGTGAGCAGAACATGGAATGGCAAATGCGTGCATACATATCTGAAAATAATCTTAAGCGAGAAACATTGAAAAAGGAGTTACAATCTTTGCAAAAACAACTGGATCAAACTGTTAAACAAAAACAAGAGATTCAAAAAGGCTTAAACACACTCAAACATGATTTCAAAGAGAAGGAAACAAAACTCCTAAATGATTTCTCTAGTCTTAAAATGCTAAAAAAAATAAACTTGAGGATAAGTTATATACGCAAGGCCAAACCATTCAAACTGCTCAAATGATGCATAAACATAGGAAGTTGAGTAATGATCATAGTGAGAAGGATTCTACTAAGCCAAAAACCAATTTCCTTAGAAGCGGTATAGGTGCACAACCGGCATTATATGATGCAAAAATTATGCTTGAGCCTAATCATGCCCCTCCTGATGCTACATCCGATGATGAGGGCAATGAGGTAGAAGATAGAACCAGAGAAAAACTAGCTGAGAAATTATAGGATCCCCTGTGCATAGCTAATAAAATCTTGTACAATTATGATTATTCTGAAGATAATCAATTAGCTGTCTTTGTCCCACAAAATAAATTAACTCCAGAGCAAGTCTTATGGAACATAGACATAGAAAAGATGAAAGCAGAAAGAATAGTGGGGAAAACACGTATAGTTTTTAGGATAGCTGACCCAACGATATATCCCATTAACACACCAATGCATCTTGTTCCTTTCACCCTCCCACGCAAAATAATACACTAATTGCCTTATATGTCCTTGGTCAATTATTCGCTGATTTTGATAAAACATGTAAAAAGAGAATAACACCAACGAGTATTACTGAAGGGGAAAGGGGTTTTGAACAAACGAAACGGTGCTACTTAACTGAGGTCATACCATTTTTCAACCTTCTCAAAGAACATTTTGAGGGTCTTCAAAAAACCCTAAACAAAGATGTAACTAAAATGAAAGAAGTTTTCAAAGCTGTGGAAAATGAGGGTAAACAATTGGCAATTGATCTTAAATGCAGTGGAATTGAGAGGAAAAATATTCTCATCATGAATGAGAATTTGATTGCTAAATGTATTGCACAGGATGTATTTTATACTGCTACTGATTCTGCATTATCTGCCTGCCAATTTCATGAGATGTCTATTGCATTGAACGTTTTCCAGAATCGTGTTGTTGAGCTTGAGGGGGAGAATTTAAAATTGCGTGAGAAAATTCAAAACGATGACCATGATAACATGGTCAGGCATTTGTCAAAACTAGAGGTTGATAATCTTAATTTGCAATTAAAGTGTCAACATTTAGAAGAAATAATTAAAATCTCAAATGCCAAGACATCTTCGGATGCTCCTGAATTTGATGCATATTTTGAATTAGCCAAACGTGATGAAAAGATTCAAGCTCACACTAACACGATTCGGAAACTGAGGGTTCAAATTGCCCAATTGAAGTCTAACGAGAGTGATGTGATTGGCACCCAAAAACCACAGTCTATAGACTCTCAGAATTTTCAATTTCAAGATACAATCAATAAATTGCAACATGAAAATGATTGGTTTCGTGCTGAAAATTCGAAAGTTAAACAACATTACAAAGAGTTATATGATTCAATTAAGATCACACGTGATATAAACAATGAAAAGATAACTTCTTTGCTTAAAGAAATTGAGAATCTAAAGACTCAGGTGAAAGGGAAAATGCCAATCATCACTAGTGATAATGTGATTCCCAAGGTTCGTGCGTGCAAAAAATATGCTTGTGATGCTGTGTATATTCCTCTTCCCCTTAGGAATAATAAGTTAGTTCATAGTGACTATCTTAAACATCTTAAGGAGTGCCTTGACTTGCTTCGTGAAACCATTGAAGAGGATAGGATAGAGAAACCACTGGATAGTGCTGTTGTAGATGCCTGCTTTCTCACTAATAGATCTCAGGAACTCTTAGAATATGCCATTGGTACATGTCCTAAGACTGATAACATGCGAGATAGGTCTACTGCATCATCATCTATGACTAAGAACAAGCATGTTTCCTTTGTGGTACCCTTGGAAACTTCAGATCCCAACACATCAAAACATGTTCAGCAACCTGAAGTGAAAAAGACTAAAATTCCCATTAGTCCGTCTACAGGTGTAAATAGTGACACTAAAGCTAGAGAGTCTAAACTAAGGAGAAATAGAAGGAATTATAGGACTTCACCTGCTAAAAGTGTTCCTAAAAAGAAAATAGACGACCACATGAGGAACATTAAGTCCAACTTGAGCAAAATGAGTCATAATTCAAAACCTAATTCACTTTGCAAAACATGTAATGATTGCATAATTTCGAGTAATCATGATAAATGTGTTGAGAAATTTCTGAAGTCGTTTTACAAACCCCCAGTTAAGAAAGTTTGGAGAGCTAAAAAAATTAAGCAAATTTGGAAAGCAACAGGAAAACTGTTTGCCAATGTTGGTTATCAATGGATGCCCACTGGAAGGAAATTCACTTTAGGAGAACAGTGCCCTTTAACTAGGATAACAAACTCTAAAGTAGTGCCTATTAAGGAATGGAAGCCAACTGGTAGAACTTTCCCTTTGGAGACCCAATGTCCTTTAACTAGGCCCATTACATCTACTAGTGAAATTTCCACCATTGAAACGAATGCACCTAAGGTCTTATTGGCTCCAGAACTTGTTTGCATTAACCAACTAGAACCCAACTCAAATTGGGGATCCGACACTCCAAATTTTCTGCTCTCGTCTGTTTCCAAATGCAGGTCGTACATTTCGCCCTTTGATATTTGGACTCAGGCTGCTCTATACATATGATTGGGGATCGCTCAGGGCTCGAGAATTTCGTGAGTAAGTTTATCGGGACAGTTAGATTCGGGAACTACCATTTTGGGGTAATTATTGGTTATGGAGATTATGTTTCTGGTGACAGCTAATTTCCTGGGTATACTACGTGGAAGGACTTGGGCATAATCTGTTCTCTGTTAGTCAATATGTTGATTCTGATCTTTAAGTTTCCTTCAGAAAACACACATGCTTCGTCTGAGAATTGGATGGTATTGATCTTCTTAAAGACAGTCATGGCACAAATCTATACACCTTTTCAATCGAAGACATGATGCGGTCCTCTCCTATTTGCTTTCTCTCAAAGGCCTCAAAGAACAAATCGTGGCTATGGAAACAAAGTTTTAATCACTTGAACTTTGGTACCATCAATGATCTTGCTCGCAATGATCTTGCTCGCAATGATCTTGTATGAGGTCTACCTAGATTAAAGTTCGAAAAAGAACATCTTCATTCGGCTTGTCAACTGAGTAAACGAAAGAAGCATACTCACAAACCTAAAATTGTCAACACCAACATGGAAGTTCTTTACACCCGTCACGTGGACCCAGGCAGACCAATGAGTGTGAAGAGTATAAATGGGAAGTAATATGTACTCGTTGTTGTCGACGAATACTCTCGGTTTACATGGATAAAGTTTTTGAGAACCAAGGATGAGACTCCAGAAGTTATCATAAAACTCATCAAACAACTGCTAGTAAGACTCACAAAACCGTCAGAATCATCCGGACAAACAATGGAACGGAGTTTATCAACAAACAACTCGTTCTATTTCTCCAAGGCACCGATGTTCCCATGGGCGGAAGCAATTGCTACCGCTTGTTACACCCAAAATCGATACTTGATACATACTCTTCACAACAAAACTCCATATGAGCTGATACATGGCAAGAAACCGGATCTCTCCTTTCTATTTGGGTTTGGTGCTATATGCTACCCTACAAAATGACAGTCAAGATCTGGGAATGTTATAAGCTAAAACTTGTATTGGATTATTTGTTGGTTATGCTCCAGATAGTAAGGGATACCGAATCTACAACAAACGAACCCGATAAATCCTGGAAACCATTCACGTCACATTCGTTGAGCTGTCTGAGCATATGGCTCCTGTACACATCAGTGCAGGACCCGCGTCTAAACTTTTGTCTCCTGAACCAATCAGTTCAGGTCTTGTACAGAATCCCACTCCAGCATGTACCTTATGTACTACCTACAAGTGAGCATTTGAAGATATAGTTTGACCAAATGTTTGATGAATACTTTGAGACACCTACTGATGATACACCGACACCACCAGCTGCTACAGCTGCTCCGGTTCTGTACAACTCAAATGGTCCATCATTGTCTACTTGAATTGATCAAGATGCTCCATCTGCAAGTTATTCACCATCTTCGTCAAATCTTCAATCTCCTTCAGTACATCACGGCACTGCAGTCGACAATTCTTTTGAAGTGAATTCATTTGCTCCTCTTGAAGATGCTCCGTTCTAAAACCTGTTTGCTCATGAATCTTCTTCTGAGACATCCTCTTCAAGGAATACAAACACGGCTTCTTCATGTTCCTACCTACATCCACATGAACATCTCAGAAAACGAATATAGGATCATCTGATTAACAACATTATTGGATATCCTTCTCAACCGGTGTTCACACGAAGGAAACTTACCACCCATGCCTTGTGGTGCTGTTATAATTCCGTACTATCCAAATTCGAACCCAAAGATTTCAAGACTGCTATTGTTCACATTAAAAAAATATATATAAAGGTCATTCTCATATTGTAACTTTGTGCTTATATTGTGTGTGATAAAGTTGTGATAGTTAAGGTCCTACAAGTGGTATCAATCACCTAACAATGATTTAGGAGTGTTGGGTGTTTGTGTTTTTCGTATTTTTTAAGATACCTACACGATATTTTCATAAAAATTCTTACTTTTCTTGTTTTTTTTTTGGCTTTTAACACTTTTTTGATTACAAACTAGTGTTATAAACCCTTTCTAACAAGAAAGTTTTAATCTTTTTGAAAATTTCTAGCTTAAAAAATCGACTTTCGTTTTGTACTTGTTTTCGAGATCTCAAAAAGTTTTAATAAAAATCATCAAGTTTGGAACTTTCTTCAAGTTTTGGTGTTTTTAAGCCTAGAAGTACAAGAATCTTGGTATACATACTTGATTTCGGGGTGCTTTTTGTTACACGAATTTTCTGCCATATATCGAGAACATTAAAACACCTTTTATAGAGAATTTTTTTACAAGTTTCTTCAGACGATTCCGTGGTTTACTCGGTGTTTTTCTTACTTGTATAAGTTAGACAAAACACTTCGACTTGGGATAACTTTCTAAATTGTATAATTTAGATAAGTTTTGTTAATTTTCGATAAGTGCAAATTATCGAGAAGTGTTGCAAAAAATTATCGAGAATCCTTTGCAATCATTATCGAGAATTACTTTGCAGAAATTTTCAAAAAGTTACCCTGCCACAATTTTTCGAAAATTTATCGAGAAACTGAAAATTTTCGAGAACTTGGATAATTTTTCGCAAAACTTGAAAATTATCAAGAACTTGGGTAACTTATCGAGAACCTGACATAATTATCGAGAATCTTGGAATCTTTTCGAGAACTTGGGAAAAAATATCGAGATCTTGGGAATCTTAACGAGAATTTTACCTTTTGTTAACATTTGGGATTCTCACCACAAATACCAGCATCTACCTTCAACAAATTTAACTCCTATTTCGTTGGAATGATCCAAGAATCAACTTTATCCATCTACACTTCATCAATGGCAACTCAGCAAGACATTCATGCAGCCGGTGCGGAAAACCGACCTCCAATGATTGAAAAAGGTGGATATCTCCCATGGACAAGCCGTATGCTTCGTTACATCAAAACAAAGGATACCGGGCACCTAATGATCAAATCCATAGAAAACGGTCCATTTCAGCCAAGACAAGTTCAAATTCAAGGTAATCCAAATACCACACCTCCTACTGAACCAGTAGTGCGTTTACAAACAGAAGCAGATTACACTGATGAAGACAAGGCGCAGATCAAAGCCGATGATATGGCAATGCATTTAATCCAACTTGGATTACCTCGGGAGATCTTTGCTGCGGTCGACAGCTGTGAAAGTGCTTATGCTATGTGGGAACGTGTTAGAAGAATATGTCATGGAACAGTAATTGGACAACAAGATGTTGAGAACAAACTTCTTACTGAATGGGAGAACTTTACATCTACTAAAGGTGAACAGATTGAATCGTACTACACAAGGTTTTGCACTTTGACGAATGAGTTAATCAGAAACAAGTTGACACCACGAGCAATTGCAACAAACATCAAATTCCTCAATAACCTTCCAGAAGAATGGGGTCGTTATGTTACAATTGTTAATCAGACAAAGGACTTACATCAGGTGAATTATGATCAACTCTATGACTTTCTGAAGAAAAACCAAGCTGAGGCTAATGAAGTTAGGAAAGAAAGATTGGCAAAGAATCATGATCCTCTCGCACTAATTGCTAATACACCAACACCATTACAAGTGAACACTCAACAACCATCATCATCCATTCACAACTACATGCAACCATCATGCATTCAACAACCAACACCGGTCTACCAACAACAATTCTACCCACAACAACAACAAGTTATTCTACAACAGCAATACCCACAACTCCAAGAACCGGAATTCACTGACAATGATGAGGTTAATGCAGCATTGACTCAAGCGTTTGCTTTTCTGTCAAAAACATTCCAAGGACGCTATTCTACACCAACAAACAACAACCAAAGGATTTCATCGAATACTCGCAACAGGCAGATCGCTCAACCGAGTTTCAATATGGGCAACGGAGGCCAAATGGTTGGAGTTTATGGGAATCAGCAAGGATATGCTACGGGATTTAATATGGGCAATCAGAATATGCAGAATGCAGGTCAGTATGCAGGGAACCAGTATGGTCAGAATGCAGGGAATCAGTTGGGTCAGTTTGTTGGAAATCAGAGGGGTCAGAATGTTGGTAATCAGGCAATGGGTAATCAGAATAGAAATGTTGCAGCTCCAGTAGTTGGGAATTTGGGAAATATGAATCAGGGTAATCCAGTAAAGTGTTTCAACTGCCAGGGTGTAGGTCATATGGCAAGGAACTATCCTACTAAGCCAAACAAGAAAGATCTAGCGTACTTGCAGAAAGCAGTGATGTTGGCACAAAAGGCAGAGGCAGGATTTCAGTTGAACGCAGAGGAAAATGATTTTATGGCTCTTATGGATGACATGGAAGATAGAGAGGATATCGATGTGAACTGCATATTCATGGCGAATCTTCAGGAAGCTAAGTATGACACGGATTCTGACACACTTCCTGTTTATGACACCAATGCACCATCTGAGGTATCTAATTTCAACACATGTCACAATAATGATATATTTGATATGTCTCCTCATGAGGAACATCATTTTGAGAAGCAAGCACCCACTTATGATACATTCCTGGACACGCCAAGTAGTAGCAATACTCCTTCAGCAACTCTAGATGTGAATCATAATGGAGGCTTCGTTTCACAGCATGCTGAGAATGATGAGGAAACACGTGCTTTGTTTGAATCATTATTGAATAATTGTCGTATTGAAATTGAGAATGTGAAAAAGGTCAATCGCGATGTTAAGGCCGCGAATGTCAAATTGACCGCTGAGCTTGAGAGTTACAAATCAACCGTTAAAGCTTTTGAATTTCATAACAAAAGATTGTCTGAATTAGAAACTGGTTATCAAAATTCCGTTTCAAGGGAACAACAATTGCAACTCAAGTTTGATACACTTGATGTTAATTCTTTCAAAAAGATAAAATCTTTAAACACGGAAATTTCTGATTTACAAAACCAACTTTCTAAACAAAAAACAGCTTATTCCAATCTTGAAAAAGAAATGGATGAGTTGAAAAAGGATTTTGCAAAGAAAGAAGACAAACTTTTGGAAGAAATCGTAGAGTCAGAACACATGATTGCTCATTTAGAAGAATTAGTGGTTAAGTCGGGTCAGTCAAGTCAAACAATGAAAATGATTTCAAATCAAATTAATCTGATTTACCATACGAAACATAAAATGGCTCTCGGTAACAACACCCCTTGTAATCTCAAGAAAGCTCAGCAAGAACAGAATGTTTTGTACAATGGTAATGTGATTTATACCAAACATGATCCTCCCGTCGTTCGGGATTTTGTGCTAACGATTGAACATGTCGAAGAGAGCATTAATAAAATGAAACAAAAGGATTTGAAACCCATTGATTACAACAAATTGAACAAACTTTCGGGAATCACTTTTGTTCCACAAACAGAACCATCTGCGTTTTCCATAAAACGACCATTTGCGAAATTCTTGTCTAAAAAGAAAGTTGTTTCCAAATCTCTTTCAAAAATAGAACAAATGTCCTCTAACAACACTTTTAATACAAGTGAGGCTAGAGAAATTCTGGATGACGTTAAAAAGAGAATTCAAGAACTTCAAAATATTGTTGCTTCAAAAACTACCATCAATATTAACAACTGGCATTCTAGTTTTCATATCGAACAGAAAAAGGTGTTTCAAAACGAAATTACTATCCCTCTGAATAACATCAGTGCAAGGGTAATCCATTTTGAACAAGCTTTTTTAAAAGAAACGACCGACTTTGTCAAGGACCACAAATCTCTGGTAAACGAAGCTAATGATACTCATGAAAACATGAATGTTTTGGAAAACCTTAATGACTCTCTCTTCGAAGCTGTTATGACCACTGATATTATGTCCATCATTTTACAAACATATTCTGTTCAAGACGATGAACGACTGATAGCTGAGACCTCCGAAATTGTTTCAAAATATGAAAATGCTCTTATAAAGCTTGAAAAAGAAAATGTGTCATATTTTAAACAACTTGATCGAAAAAAGGAAGAATGGAAGTATGACAAATTGTCGTATGAGCGTGACTTAAAGAAAATGAAAGAGCAAAACAATCTTTTAAGGGCTCAGCTTGAAAGTCAAAAAGGAAAGGGTGAGGAAACTAAGTTTGCAAAACCATCGACTCCGGAAAAACCAAATGTTTCAAACACGGTTAACAAACCAAAAATGTCAATTTCACAGTTTGCTCCAAAAGTCGATGAGAAAAAGGATTTGACAAAAATAGTCACTCCAACACCCTTGCCCAAGCTAAGTGAAAATGTAAAGATTCCTGATAAACGAAAAGCGGTTGTCAAAACATCAAAAGTGATAGCACCAGGCCTTTTTAGGATTAGTCCGACTAATGCGTCTGCCTCTACATTTAAGACAAGTACGTGCAAAAAGGATAAATCTAAAGAGTCTAGTGATGCTAAAAAGGACAACAATAAAAATCCTAACGCGTGTGCCTTCCCTTCTACAGGATTAGAAAGCACCTCTATGAGCAGCAGACTAAAGCCTAAGAGCAATACAAGGAACAATAGTCCTAGGAATTTATCGCTTTGTAATAAGAAACATGATTCATCTGAATGTAATGTCGAAAGTACTGGTTCTAATGCATGTAATGACTCTGTTTGTTTTATATGCAAGATAAGTTTAATCAATGATGTTCATGATGAATGTGTTTCTAAGAATGTGAATGTTACGCCTGAACAGAAGAATGTTCCAGCAAGACCTAGTGCCAGATCTAGATCTTTAGAATGATTAGTTGCACGATTTAGGACTACCACTATTAGTCGAATGCCTAGGAACTATCTTAAGTTTTGTATGTGGATTCCGACGGGTAGAGAGTTCACTCTTCAGGACGGCAAATTAGAAATAGCTCAAGCTAAACAAGTAGCAATTGTCTATGAGTGTGATTTAGATTCTACTCCTAACCCCATGGAACCAAATTCAAAACGGTTTCCAAATACAAACTCTTCTGTTCTTGGCAGGTTATCGAAATATGTCTTTGGATCGTCGACTCGGGTTGCTCCAAGCACATGACCGGGAATTTAAAGCTGCTGATCAATTTTGTCTGGAAATTCATGGGAACTGTACGATTTGGAAATGATCATGTAGCAGCTATTCAGGATTATAGAGATCTTCGGTTTGAGAATTTTTTAATCACTCGAGTTTACTACGTCGAAGGGTTGGGACACAACTTGTTTTCAGTTGGGCAGTTTTGTGATGCGGATTTAGAAGTTGCATTCAGAAGAAACACGATTTTTATTCGAAATTTGGTTGGTGATGATCTCTTAACTGGTAATCGTGGTACAAACTTGTATGCTATCGACATCAACCAAATGGCTTCTACATCACCAATTTGTCTTATGACAAAGGCAACCGAAACTAAGTCCTGGCTGTGGCATAGACGTTTATCCCATCTCAATTTCGACACCATCAACAAGTTAGCCAAAGACAACATCGTCACCGGACTTCCTAAGTTCAAATACACCAAGGAACACTTATGTCCATCATGCGAACAAGGAAAAAGTAAAAGAGCATCATATAAACCCAAAACCGTACCTAGTTCGGAAGCAAGGTTACATATGTTGCACATGGACTTATGTGGCCCAATGAGAGTTGAAAGCATTAATGGGAAGAAGTATATTCTTGTTATTGTCGATGATTATTCAAGATATACATGGGTAAAGTTTCTGAGGACAAAAAACGAAGCACCAGGTACCATCATCACCTTTCTGAAGCGCATTCAAGTTCTACTTCAAGCTCCAGTAAGGATTGTAAGAACAGACAATGGCACAGAATTTACAAATCAGGAGTTAAGAACCTACTTTGAAGATGTTGGTATTACACATCAAACATCAGTTGTTAGAACTCCACAGCAAAATGGGGTAGTTGAAAGAAGAAACCGAACTCTTGTTGAAGCTGCTCGCACAATGCTAATTTTTTCTAGTGCACCTCTATTCTTATGGGCTGATGTTGTTGCCACTGCTTGTTTTACTCAAAACCGATCCCTAGTACATCCTAGATTCAATAAAACCCCATATGAGCTAGTGAACAATCGAAAACCTGACATCTCTTACCTTCACGTGTTTGGCGCTTTGTGCTATCCGACGAACGACAGAGAAGATCTAGGAAAGTTGAAAGCTAAGGGTGATATTGGAATCTTCATTGGATATTCAGAAAACTCGAGGGCATTCAGGGTGTATAATAGAAGAACAAAAAGGATTATGGAGACGATGAATGTGAAGTTTGATGAGATAATGGCTTCTGAGAGACTCGCTCTAGAACCCGCGCTTAATCCGATGGCTTCTAATCAAAACAGATTAGGACCCGCACCAAACATGCAGACTTCTGGACACATCAGTTCAGGACTCGTACCTCAAGGAGCTCAGTCAACAAACACGGATAAACCTTCAGAACAAGAACTGGAAAATTTCTTCGAGTTAATGTTTGATGAATATTATGGTGGAACTTCGACAAATGCATCTCAACAACATTCCGCTGCACCCGCTCAAAACCATCAACCACCACCACCAACACAGGATGCATCTACCACAATCGAAGTTGAAGCACCAACTACATCAACATCATCTACATCTACTCAAGCAACTCCAGTACTTGAAACTGTTCTACCAAGCGTTGATGAGCAAAACCAAACCACAAATTTTCAAGAAGAACCAACAAATAATTCAAACGATGTTACGTTAGAAGAAGAAGAAGAAGTATTTGAAAACCCGTTTGCAACAGACTCTGCTGAATCTTCTTCAAGGTTACAAGAACCATCTAACACACATTCGTTACACCCAAGGTACCCTTCTACGTTTCAATGGACAAATGACCATCCAATAGAACATATTATTGGTGAGACAAGGAGACAACTTGCCACCGATCTCGAATTGTGCATCTACGTTTGCTCAATCAGCCTCAAAGAACCAAAGAACATTCGGGAAGCAATGGCAGAAAACCCTTGGATTGAAGCGATGCAGGAGGAATTTCTTCAATACCTGTTACATGATAGTTGGGAACTTGTTGAACGACCACTTGATAAACGAGTTCTTGATCTCAAGTGGTTGTGGAAGAACAAACTGGATGAGAAAATGACTGTTATTCACAACAAAGCTCGTCTCGTGGCTAAAGGCTATCCACAAGAAGAAGGGATAGATTTCGAAGAATCATTCGCGCCTGTAGCTAGACTTGAAGCAGTCCGGATTTTCTTAGCCTATGCCGCTCACAAAAACATCACAGTCTATCAGATGGACATTAAAACAGCTTTCTTGAATGGAACTCTGAAAGAAGAAGTGTATGTGAGTCAGCCAGAGGGATTCATCGACAAAGATCATCCAGACTACGTCTACAAGCTTAAGAAAGCAATTTATGGTCTAAAGCAAGCTCCAAGAGCGTGGTATGACGAACTATCATCTTTCTTGCTCAAAAACAATTTCACAAAAGGAACGGTTGATGACACCTTGTTTATCAAAAAATTCAAATATGACATTTTGATCGTTCAAATTTACGTGGACGACATTATTTTTGGATCAACCAATCCTAACCATTCAAAACATTTTGAAAATCTCATGAAAAGTAAATTTGAAATGTCCATGATGGGGGAACTAAAATTCTTTCTTGGTTTACAAATCCATCAATCCCCTCGTGGTATTTTTATCAATCAAGCTAAATATACAATAGAGATTTTGAAAAAACATGGAATGGAAAACTGTGATTCTGTTGGTACACCAATGGTCACTTCACCAAAAATAGGTGCTGATTTGTTTGGGAAACCTATCGATCCGAAAAAATATAGGAGCATGATCGGTTCTCTCATGTACCTAACCGCTAGTCGACCAGATATTCAATTTGTTGTATGTTTATTAGCACGGTTTCAGGCAAAGCCTACCGAACTTCACCTCAAAGAGGTTAAACGGATCTTTCGGTACCTACGAAGCACCATTAACATGGGACTTTGGTATCCGAAGGATTCAGAGTTTAATCTAACAGCATTTTCAGATGCAGACCATGCTGGTGATCAAGTTACAGTAAAGAGTACATCGGGTGGAGCACAATTTTTGGGTGAAAAGCTTGTAAGTTGGTCGTCAAAGAAACAGGATTGTACTGCGCTATCAACCGCCGAAGCCGAGTATGTGTCTCTATCTGCGTGTTGTGCCCAAGTTCTTTGGATGCGGACACATCTCACAGATTATGGCTTTACTTTTGACAAAATACCTATGTATTGTGACTCAAAAAGTGTCATAGCCATCTCGTGCAATCCCGTACATCACTCTAAGACGAAGCATATCAAAGTCCGCTACCATTTCATCAAAGAACACGTGGAAGAGGGTACTGTTGAATTATTTTTCGTTAAGACTGATTATCAACTCGCCGATCTATTTACTAAAGCCCTTCCAAAAGAAAGGTTTGACTATTTAGTTCTACGAATTGGCATGCGAAGCCTAACTCCTGAGGAGCTAGAACGTCTTCTCGAATTTTCTTGAAAAATGTTTTCAAAATCGCTTCACTGTAAATATTTTTGAAAAAACAAAATACAAAATTTGAAAAACCAACAAAAACAAAATACAAAAATATAAAATCTTTCAAAAAATACAAAAACAATATAAAATCAAAAAATCCAAAAATATTCTTCTCACGACATGTCTCTCGTATAAATCAATATTCTGTACGTTTTTAGAAATGTCATTCAACAATGATACGGACATGTACAGATGCTTGAGCGGGAGTTCTTTTTAATGGTTTTCTAAAACATGTCGTTTCTCAAAATTTTCTTCACTATGGCTTTCGTATACTTCAGTACGAAACCCGTACTTCAATGATGACTTCTGATTATTTTCAAATCAAGGACTCGTACGTTCAATGAGGAACTCTTTTTCAAAATGTTCGAGTCTAAACAAACGAAAAAGATTTCAAGCATAAACTCGTTTTCAAACAAAAATTCTTGAAGCACTTTTTAAAGATTGTTCAAAAGATTTCTCATAATCTCTCAAAATGAGTGCTCAAGATAACTCCCTCAAAACCCTTAAGAAATTTTAAATATGCTATCATTAAGGGGGAGTATAAACAATTAAAATATTCTGATTTCATGCAAAATCAAATCTGTCTTTCTCTCCAAAAAGCTTTTTCTAAATCAGTTGATATCAAAAATATCACGCTATGCTATTTTTGAGGGGGAGAAGACATGATTAAATGTGATCAAAGATGTTTAAAGATTGTGGCAGAATCTCAAAAGAGCTCGACTCAGATAGTACCATTGAATTGACGAAGCTTAAAATGTCAGCAATCGAAAAGACTTGTCCTGGACGGGTAATAATTTCAAGCTAGTCTAACTAGTGATGTAAGCGTGTCTCGAATAGGACTTGTCTGAGTAGAATGTACCGTATCGAGAGACTTTCTTTGGACTTGACCAGGACGGGTAATAATTTCAAGCTAGTCTAACTAGTGATGTAAGCGTGTCTCGAATCGGTCATGGTCGCTGAAAGTGGATCAATTCAAAAAGTGCAAACTCCTCTCGCATGTGCAAATTTCTTAAATATTCATGAGCACATGTGAAGGGGGAGTCCTTCATAAGAAATGCAAAACTCTCGAAGTGTCAACAAAATGTGTTTTATTATCATAAACACTTTGAGAGATTTTCACAAAAGGTTTTATGGCATGTGATCAATGATAGGATAGCCATGGAGTTATAAGGTGACTAAGGTTAGGAAAAACCGTCCTATGATCCGCCAGAGCCGGAGGGATCCACCCAAGGACAAATCCAATAGATTAGAATTAGAAGTCCTTAGGTATGATTGAAAAAAGGAGAAAATGAGAAAGGAGAAAGAAGGGGTTGAAGAATTAAAAAGAAAAGTTATGAAAAAGGGTGAAAAGAAATAGCCCTCCAAATGTTCAACCTTAGGGCAGACACCGGGTTCAACTCATATGCTACTGGTTGTTACTAAGGTGACACCGGTATTGAAGACAAAGACGTCATGGACCTAGTGACGCACTGCACTAAACCTTCTTAACCACTCAAGTTCTCTTAAAAGAGCTTGTTTCATTCTCACGGGGAACCGGTGTAATCTATCGACTTATCTCTTAGAGATGGTTGGTATTGAAGCAGGAGACCTCTCCCTAATCTCCGCATAGGAAACCAAATGTGCACTTATCGAGTCTAGAGCCCCGAGATTCATCAAAAGATCTCATAGGAACACATAATATTTCTACACTGGTTGTTCAACATTAAGGACGCCAGATGTAAACTTAAGAGTCCTACGCAGATCTTAGCAATCTGCCAGAACATTTATGAGAGGATTCACTTTTGTGATTCTCAATGATTGAATGGAAATTCCTGCCAGGGTCAACATCAAGCAGCCCTGACAGCAGGTCACTTCGGTAATTCTTTATGGGTTACGCTTAGTGTTCGCGGTGGTTTTAAATGGTCTACAGTCGTGGAGTGATCCCCAGCGACTCACCCTGTCATTGAGCTACTTAGTAGGTCTTGTAAGCTCTCTCGAGAGTATCTGACATGGGAACGGCCATGGTAAGGGTTAGAAGGAGTCTTCACACTATGCTGTTGACGATCTCTAATTCTTATCTGTAAGTACCGGATGTTTTATTGCTAACTGTTTATATGCAGGGACACTTCATCTCCATGGCGTCAGATTCCACGTGCTCATACATACATCTGGAAGTTAAAGAAAGCTCCCTCAAAGATCTATATAACACAAAGTTCAAAGAAAGATTCTACGCCAAAAAGAAGAATCTACAAAGTATAAAGACCAAAGATCAAAGTGAAAGAAAGGGAACTACGTGCATATGAATATCAAAGTCCAAAGATGTATGAGCATGTTGGAATGGCAAAAAAACCACCACAGACGCAGAAGTGACGAAAGGCAGATAACTCCACATCACAAAAGAACAAAGAACGATGAAAAATCAGTTATCAAAGATCACAAAGCATGAAGGAACAAAGACTAAAGACTATTCTACAACGACACACAAAGTTGAAGACAAAGAACACGGAAGACCCACTCACGTGGAGCATCATTCGAATAACCACCCCTTAAGGGGAGATTGTTAGCATTAAAAATATATATATATATAAAAGTGATGGTCATTCTCATATTGTAACTTTGTGTCGTTTGTTAAGATTAGTAATAGTTTAGTCATTGGGCCTTGGACTTGGCAAGCTAATATGTTATGTGCTATGTTTCATAAGCCTAGTTATCCAACCATGTAACCAAGTCCAAGCCCAAGCCCATCAAAGCCTATGTATGGAACTATAAAAGGCACCTTACCTCTCATTTGTAAGGTGTGCTTGTGTGTGTATTTGTGTGTGTTTTATTAATCAAATCTCTCATCTTTTCCATCTCTCTCTCATATATATGAAATACATATATATTCATACAAGTCACCATCTTTCCATCTTTCCTTCTTATTGTGCTTATATTGTGTGTGATAAAGTTGTGATAGTTAAGGTCCTACAGCTATCTCTAAAGTCTGTTGGGTTAATGCGATGCAAGATGAAGCTCACAATTTTGATCGACTTGAAGTATGGGAATTGGTACTACCTCCAGACTGTGCAATGATTATAGCTCTAAGTGGATCTTCAAAGTGAAACTTGATGAGCATTATGTCGTTCTGAAAACAAGGCAAGGCTTGTTGCTAAGAGATATCGTCTACAGGAAGGCATTAATTTAGAGGAATCTTTCGCTCTGGTTGTTCGTATTGAAGCTATCAGAATGTTTCTCACCAATGCTTCAAGCCAGAACATGACGGTCTATCAAATGGATATAAAAATTGCATTTCTAAATGGCGATCTGAATAAAGTTCTTTATTTCAGTCAACCGGAAATATTTGTATATTTTGATCGTCCTAACCATGTCTATCGTCTGAAAAGGGCTCTCTATGGCCTAAAACAGATGCCTAGGGCATGGTACGATACGCTGTCAAAGTTTCTCCTGGGAAACGGATTCTCCTAAGGTGTGGTGGAATAAGATGAGAATGGGGTAGTGGAACTTTACTTCATGAGGACAGAATTTCAACTGGCTGACTTCTTTACAAAGGCTCTTCCACGAGAAAGATTTCTATTCATTCTTCTGCGACTTGGAATGAAGAGTCTTACGCCAGAATCTCACATAAGCCTTCAGGAAGAGAATGAGGAGTAAAAGGATTTACTTCACATATCCTTTGTACATTGTTATCAAACAAAAAGAAAATAGAAAAATATAAAACCTTAAAAAAAACTCAAAAAATCAAAAAATAAAAATTCAAAAATATTCTTCTCACGACATGTCTCTTGTGTAGTCAATATTATGTACGTTTCTAGAAATGTCATTCAATAATGACACGGAAACATACATATGCTTGAGCAAGAGTTTTTTCTTTTTATAATAATGTTTTTCTAAAACATGTCGTTTCTAAAATATTCTTACAAGATGGCTTGCAGTCATTTCAGGTTGTAACCCAGACTTAAAATTATGGTTTGCTATTACTTCAGATAGCAACCCGGTCTTATTACTGGGGAAAGTTCGTCGCCAAAAAGACGACTGTTCCTAACAAAGGCATGAATTACTTTATATTCGTGTCTTTCCGATCTGATGTACACTTCAGTGCATCATTTCTTGTAAAAGAAGAGAAGTCTTCTTTACATCACAAATACTTTTCCTTCAATGATTCTTCGGGAAAGTATTTGCTCCAAACTTGGTGGTACCATGACTTTTGAAATTCAATCAGACTTGAAATTTTTCATTAAATTTGCCACTCAATTGATGACAAACAAGTTTAAATTTTTCGTTAAAATTTTAAATTAAGAACGGGTCATCAATTGAGGGGGAGAGTGATTTCAAATTTCTATATCATCAAAAACAGATCTTTGTACATAAAAAGCAGTAAACGAAATGTGATTGTTATGTGTCAGTATACGAATTTTTCATGAGTTTCTCGTTAAACTCTAAATCATTTATAAACTCATCATTTCTGACACATAACATGCTCCCTCAAGGATTGAGGGGGAGCAACGTGTCGTCCCAAAATCAGTCATTCTTAAATATGACACATCTTTCTCCCAAAATCACTTGGGATCACAAATCTCAATTGGTTTGAAATTTTTGATCGGGGGAGAAGATGTGATTTAAATATGAAAAACTGATTAAAACGTGATGTTTTGAACCCAAAAACAAAAATATGCTCTTCCCTATGTGCCAAACTCTTTTGTATATCAATGCACATATTGAGGGGGAGCAAAATGGTTTGTGAAAAAGGATCCTTGCATCTAATAAGAGTGCATCTCAGTCTTGACTCATGAATTGACGAAACACAATTGTCTTGAATCGAAAGGACTAGTTCTGGACGGGTAATAACTTCAAGCTGGTTTAACCAGTGATGTAAGCGTGTCTCGAAAAGGACTAGTCTGAGTAGAATGTACCGTTTCGAGAAACCTTGGGTGAATCTGATCGGGCCGGGTAATAACTTCAAGCTAGTTTAACTAGTGATGTAAGCGTGTCTCGAATGCCCGGTCATGTTCACTTAAGGTAGATCAATTCAAAAAGTGCAACTCTTCCCGACATGTGCAAATTTTCAAATCAATACATATGAGCACATGTTAAGGGGGAGCATTTGAAAATGACAAAACTCTCAATGTGTTAACAAAATGTATTTCTCAATCATAAACACGTTGAGAGAATTTTCAATGATTTGGTGAATGGCAACATAGGATTGTCATGAAGGCATAAGGTGGCTAAGGTTAGGAAAACCGTCCTATGATCTGCCAGAGCCGGAGGGATCTACCAATGGACAATACCAAATAGATAGTATTAGTAAGTCCGTAGGTATGATTATGAAAAAAAAGAGAAATGTGAGAATGGAGAAATAAGGGGTTGAAGAATTAAAAAGAAACGAAATGAGAAAGGGTGAAAAGAAATAGCCCTCCAATTATTCAACCTTAGGGCAGAAACCGGGTTCAATTCATAATCTACTGATGGGTGCTAAGGCGACATCGGTATTGAAGACAAGACGTCATGGACCTAGTGACGCACTGCACTAAACCTTATAGCCACTCAAGTTCTCTTAACAGAACTTGTTTCATTCTCAAGGGGAACCGGTGTAATCTATCGACATATCTCTTAGAGATGGTTGATATTGAAGCAGGAGACCTCTCCCTAATCTCCGCATAGGAAAACCAAATGCACTTATTGAGTCTAGAGCCTCGAGATACATAAAAATATCTCATAGGAACACGTGCTACTTCTACCCTGGTTGTTCAACATTAAGGACACCAGTGATAAACTTGTGAGTCCTACGCAGATCTTAGCAATCTGCCATAACATTTATGAGGGTTGTTGCTATAGTAACTTCCAGTGATTGAATGGAAATTCCTGCCAGGGTCAACATCAAGCAGCCCTGAGAGCAGGTCACTTAGGTAATTCTTTGTGGATTACGCTTAGTGGTCACGATGGTTACAAACGGTCAACAGTCGTGGAGTGATATCCAGTGACTCACCCATTCGATGATCTACTTAGGTAGTTCGCGTAAATCCTCTCAGGGTTTACCGATTGGGAACGGTCTTGGTGAGGATTAGAAGGAGTCTTCACACTATGCTGTTGAAAATCTCTAATTCCAAACCTATAAGTACCGGATGATTTGTTGCTAACTGTCTACATGCAGGAATTTCTGACGGTTGCGGTTGATTGCTGAGAAGATGCTGATCCATCAACACATGCTCACACTTAAACATCACAATCTATGAAATCATGATCATTGATTGGGCCACATATATGCTTCCACAACTCTGATGCAGAAGATCATGATCTTGAAAAGTGTGAGCATGCCAACACAAAGATGTTCATATCACATGGAGACGTTACTGCTCAAATATGACCCTCAGACACTCATTTGGATGATGAAGTTGAAGCTATTTCCAAAGATCATCCATCACATTGAAGGTGTCATCTAGAGTCTTCCACTTAAGGCACAAAGATTTCAACAATGAAGAATCAAAAGGCTACGAGCTACAAAGATGTCTCCAAAGACTTGAATGCTATGATTCAATAATTATCTTCCGGAGTGACCTCCCTTAGGGGGAGATTATTAGGAATACGTTTATTCATGTGAAGACTCGGTCATCCCGAGTATAGTTTAGCATATTGTAGCTCGTAGTATTTATCATATTAGTTAGAATATAGTTTAGTATTAGTTAGTATTTGTGGAGTCGGGTCGGGTCTTTACCCACTGTCAGCTCGATCCACAGCCCGTTTTATGGGGCGTTTAGTAGTTTGTATAAATACCCCTCTCCACTAGTGGAGAGGGTTGGACCTTTCATTACAAGCTAATACAATTTCATATTTCTCTCAAAGGCTCCCAACACTCTTACTATCTCTCTAGATTTCTTCATCTATTCGATCCATTATACATAAAACCATACGTGTTTAAGATTATGAGTATCCTACATAAGTAATTATACCAACAAAACATTGTAAATGATTATTGATTTATGTTATAGAGTATGTTGTTTGAGAAATCTTTGAACTCAAATGTTCATTTATGTATTATGCATGTCCTTTCTTTGGCCAGGTGGAACGAAGAAATCCTTTCTTGTGTCGATGTGAGAGAGGATTCATTATAGAACGGAAATCCTGGAAACCAGCTACTTGTGGGCAACTGTATTATGCATGTCCTGATTCAGTGGTAAATAATCATACATTTGCTTAGTTATGTAAATATGTAAATAATTTGTTTGTTAAAAATAAATTTCTTATAATTTTCTTAACATGTAACAGCCAGGTACAGATAACTATGGGTGTCGATACTTCATGTGGAAAGATAATTTTAAAGGAGGTACTTTAATCAAGCCTCTTCTTCAGCGCAGTGCTCAAACTGCGTTGCGAAAGATAATAAGATTGACGAGCTTGAAGCAAGAAACAAGCTGTTGTTGACAAGAATAAAGACGCTGGAGATGGAGTTAGAATTGGCAAGAAATTCTGAGGATCACGCTTGTCAGTCGGGTGCAAGGCTCCATGATCTTTTAAATAAAATGAATAATCTTCATATGCCGTAGATGATGTTGTTTTTAAATAATGTGTTAACGTTGTTGTTTAATTTAATAATAACAATTGTTGTTGTAGTTATTTAATATGGTAACATTTAACGTGCTATTACACAAACATTATACATATACAAAATATTATTAAACATAAATATACAAAACATTATACATATACAATACATTAAAAAAAAAAAAAAAAAAAAAAAAAAAAAAAAAAAAAAAAAAAAACCGACAAAATATATCTCTACATTATATATAACAGGAGGCGTATGACGTCATTAATGCCACCTCAATGCCACCTCAATGCCATGTAATTGTAATATGTCCATGTCATCACATTAATGCCACATAAGCAACTCCACAACTTAAAAATTCGGATTAAATATACAGCCAAAAAAACAACTTAAAAATTCGGATTAAATATACAGCCAAAAAATATGTCTAACAAGGTTCGAACATGGATCTCTACCAACAATAACAAACATTTCAACCACTTGAACAATGATACTTTTGTTATTCTCCTTCCAAGTCAAAACTGATAAAGCCATTTTAGAACAAAAAACCAATAAAACATAACGTAACACAAAACAATACCTAAAAACCCTAAATAAAAAAAACACAGACAAATTCATTCGTTTTATTCTCTGAAACCCTAAATCAAAACATGTGTTTCCTCCATATTAATTCATTCCATTAGATACAAACCCTAAAAAACCACACATATTTTTTTTCACGAATCAGTTAGCGGAAATCCAACGTCAACTTATAGCCACTGGTAAGTTAATATTGATTTTTTTTAGTCTTTTTTTTTACAAAGTTGATTTGTGGTATAATACGTTATTGAATCAAAGATGCTTATAGGGATGCATACAATAAAAACAATATGTTTGTTTGATCTGATAAATCGGATTGAGCTGAATCTGATACTAATGTCGAATCTGTAGTGTCTGATGATAGTTGTGCAGATGTTCATGATGTCAACCTCCACCACAGTCTTAGGTGGGAGTTCAATACACTCAGTTACAATCTCTTTGTCATGCGTTTTCACACTGTCATCATCTAGATATTCTATAACACCTACGAATTTCAGGATGCTCACATGACTCCACAATTTCAACAATACTTTCGGACTGGGCTTCTGCCATTTGAGTTTGTATTACAATTAGTATTAGTGAATTTGTTTAATTGAAGTGTGTTTTTATTAATTAATTGATTGATTGATTCAGGTGGTTGCTGTTGTTATTGTTGAAGGAAGGTTGAGTGAAGAATTGGTCCAGATGCAGTACTCGATTATGTCAAGCTTCAGACATTTGCCAATTATAACAGGCTTTTTAATTCATTCAACTTATTTGAGTCTGCTAATGGCTGTGTACAAGAGTTCTATTTGCTTGATCTAGAATACTCTTAAGTGCATTGCGGAATCATTGCATGTGTGTTGTCGATACATGACATCTTAAATGAGCCTTTCACTGATAAATTTGATGATTGCCCACAAATGGTAACTAAACATAATGGGATGAAGATGGTCGATTTTGCTCGGGGTATTGTTAATGTGGAAGCATTTTCATCTACGGAATACATTGGGTATGATGACCTGTCATTATCAGGTATGAGTAACCGGTTGAGCATGCCATCGACTGTAGTTCTCGATGCGACGGTTCATGCGGTTGTTTCTAACAATGTATTGGCAGCTACACTACTTATTTGTATCCTTTATTGTTGTTTTATGCGTTTGTACTCATACATTAATCTTTTTCCATTTTTCAGCAGCATCTCCTACGATGAAGGTACTTGATTTTGCCCATGGGTTGGTTCACTTTCATGATAATTTCTCCCACGGCTCGCACGGATTTCCGAAGGTAGGGGTACCACTCATGAATCCATGCACGATGCAGCTGGTGTTTCCGAATTCCATGAACTATAACGTCTTTTGGCCATCGCCAGAAGCAAACATATATTGGATTGCACCAACGTTACAAGCTTGCTTATCCTACACTGCACTTAGTGGTTACCTGATGGTGAGCTCGGTATTTTATACCCACTTAGAGGATGGACAACCATTCGTTGCTCAATCCACCGGCTCTGGCAATTCACACGCCGCCAGCTTCAGGATTTTCAGCTTCTAATTCCACGGGTAGTATTTCTTATTGGTTGTTGATACCAAGACTATGTTTGAGCTCATTGAATTTCTTGCCTACAAGAAAAGGGTGTGCAACTCATTTTGGTATACACACGTAAGTGTCACTTATTTTTAGTGAGTTTCGATATAACTTATGTGTTAATTGTTTGTACAGAGACTCACAAAGTTGCTGAAACCAAAAAGAATGATAACTCGAAAAAATAAGAGGCAAACGACACCAACAAAGGAAAAACTATATAAGTGGCCGAGGAGAAAAAGCCTGAAGAAGGTATGTGAAATCATTTATATTTATTTGGCACAATGGTAGTATGAATGGATTATATAAGCGTCAATATTTCTAACTCATATATGCTGGTGGGTATGTACACATAAGACCATATAGACATTTTAATGTTTGTTTATAATTGAAACATGTAGGTACATATCAGATTCAATCTTACGATACAGGTTTTTAGGCTGTACTTTATGCAAGCATTGCAACTTCAAGACTCTCTGTCAAGTAAGCATTTAGCGTCCAGTTATAACAGAGGGGTGAAAGTCTTTTTTAGCGTCTTTGTAGAATTATGTAGTGTATCGTATAAAAGGTGAGCTTATGAGTTTCTTTGGCTTATAGGGTAATTGCATTGACCTTTTGTACTTTAATAAGTTGCACTTATAACAGTAAAAAGGTGAGCTTATGAGCTTAGTGGAGTAAATGAACAAAAAAACACAACTGAAATGGCAATTTTTTAGAGGTCTAGAGTCGGCTTGCAGATCGTTTACAGGAAGAAAGTGACTCTGGAGATGGTCTTTTCACTTCAGTGTTGGTGGTGAGTCCTCATTATGTCTATTTACAGTCTTTCATTACTTCACATTTAGATGGCATAATCATTATTTTGAAGACGGTATGAACCACACCCCTTTAACCTCACCACTATATTAGTGAACCAATATATGCATATGCACACAATTTTATTGGTTCTTTTTCTGAATTATCTATTTTGTAAGGCAACCAGCCCAATTGCTAAAGTCTAAACTAGCATAATTCTGATCCTTTTATTAACTGTAACAATTCGATTCAGGAAAATCCATTATTTTGAAGATCTTATTTTTAGTGCTGTTAGTTTAGGCTCTAACAAGAAGTGTCTTGACTTTAGCTGAATGGTTCTTTGAATTGCAGGTTTCTTTATCCGATTTACCCTCTTATATGTGTTGTGCTACAGCTATCATTGAAAGCTTTCCTGATTTCTTTTATTACCGCTATAGGAGTGAACGATCTTTTCTCTATAAGGTAGGCATAAGTTGTGTTTAGTTATGTGAATCATTTTAGAGAGCTATTCATGGAGTGGAGTTTATGAAGACGGTATTGGCGAGATATGCAAAATTATTCATGACAACAGAAGTCATGTTTACATGGATGGAACCAATATGAATGCATAGGTATGTTATATAGTTTTTTTTGGTAAAACTTCTTTACGACTTTCGTTATAGTAAAATATTTCAACGATATTTATAAGTCATGCCCGCCCATCGGGTGGGCTTTGCCAAAAAAAAAAAAAAAAAAAAAAAAAAAAAAACATGTTTCGACGTTACATGCAATAAAGAAAAGTAAAAAAAAAAAGTATGCACGATTCGTTACAACCTGTAATGATAAAAATATAAGATTAATACTGATATTGAACTTCTTTTTTATAGCTGGTGATTTCAAGTGTCTAAAATATATTCCTTCAATTTTAAAACAACATGATTCCACTTCACCAAACAAGCGAATCAAAGCACTTGACGTCATTAGCTGTTTGTCTAAGGTAACATTTAATCAAACAGAATATGATGTGGGTACATTTAAAATAAGTTAGCCATGTATGATGTATATATACATAGCAATTCATGTATGTCCTACGTGAACCCATGACATTGAATTATAATCATTTTCTTAAATCCGTATTCGAAGGTGCGTGACGTTTATTTGAGTTTAATTCATATACTATGTTGTTACAAAAAAAATTTGTATATTTTAATTGTTCAATAAATCTTGATGTTCATTTATTTTCATTGTTATGCATTCAATATAAAAACTGGTACGTTTTTATCTTATTGTGTCCACTTTTTGCAACCATTTTTTAAAACCCTTCTTACACTATACAAAATTACGTCAACGATACGGCATTTAACTTCACAACTAAAGGAATTCTTCAAGTACTCTTTCTTTATTTCCAAATATGCCACTTAACCAGTACCACTACTTGACCAACTTTAAGTAATCAAACAAAGCTTATTTTAAAGTAAAAAGTTGTACGTTTGATCAGTTTTGCTGTTAAAAAGCTGGTTTATGTTATAAGCCACTATGACATGACCTTTTCTTAAATATAATTTTACGATAATAAAACCATCCAAATTATAATTACAAGTCATGTTGTTTAATGCCATGTTCATGACTACATAAGTACATAGGTATTCTGCATACAAGTCTATGTAAAGAGTGCTTACTTCAATGTGGATGGCGACTTCTTGATAGTTCATCAATAAGGAAGTAAGTGATAACTTTTCTTTAGTTATGAAGTTATATTTACATTCTCTTTAGACCTTCAAAAGCTTTATGCGTGATCATTTAACTATTGGATTGCTTTTATCTGGTATTTGGATTAGCTTTTTTGGAAGCCCTTAAGTCGTTCAAATAGGCATTATTTTAGTACTTAAATAAGGCCTCAAATAATCTTTAATTTTGGGTCATGTTGTGAAACTGAACCATTTGGTATTCAGATAGCTGCATCATACACAACGACCATGAGGGAGATTAAGAGCAACATTCTGTTGACTTCAGGGTGGTGAGTTGCTAAAATACAATCTTTTAATCTTCATATTCATAATTTTTATCAGGTATTTGTTCACATTGCCTAATGGCTACGATGGTGTTGTTGCAGGTGGGGTCTTGCATGTCATTTTCATTATGTACCCGAGATTATGGCAGCAATTCTTTGGACAATCCCCGCTCTTTTTGACAATGTGAGTTGATGGATGAAAATGTCTATTGGTCTTTACTCAAAAAATTAGTTTCGATGAGGAACTATTCGTTTGTCTTTTTCTTTTATGTTTACAAGCCCATAAACATTTTCCTACCTATCATAAGTATCAACTAAATTAAGATTCGTAAATGAAAGCCTGTGATTTTTACAAAAGACGCGGGCTTTCAATGCGTTTTTAACAAGTATGACTTCCAGCGTAACAGTAGTAACAACATATCTTTGTCCACATTTAACGTTTAAATGCCTTTTTCAATCTTTGAGTTATGCATGTTCGTGTGTGGTATTTTTAGGAGGTACTGAGTGGGAGTTACTGGGGAAAATTTTGACCAGATTGGCGGGTTACTTATAATAGGAGCAAAACAATATTCTACTGCAATCGTTATCTAATCAACTGTTATTTTATGGGAAAACGGAATTTGACCAGATTGACAAGGTAAGATGAGCGTATATCTGTGGTCATTGATGAAATATAAGCACTTGATGATTGCTATTGATGAATAATTTGTTACACTTCCAGAAAATTGCAACCCTATAATGCTATTGGTAATATATTTTTGCAGGCTCTGGATTCAATAAAGAAATCCCTGCCTAAAAAGAATTTAGGACAAGACAAGGAGAAGAGAAAGCTAAACCAGTTGCAGTTATTTGGCAAGAGATGATATTGGCATGGTTCTAATCTCTTTGTAAAAGCTTATTTTGTCTGTTTGATTTAAGGTCGAGTTTTCCTTTAGCTTGACTTATTTTTTAATAATCACTTACAAAATATTTACTGAGATGAACTCTTTACCACTTCAATAGAAGTCTGTTTGTAATTTAGGACTATGGTACATATCAGTTCAACATGATCAAAGTGAGCTAGCACTCAAGGTATAGTCCTTAGGTAACCATTTATTTTCATTTGATAACTGAATAAAGTCATCAACCTTATGTCATAGCAACAAATTACCTATATGTACATTGCAGTGGTGTGGTCCAAGATTCAATGAAAGATGTATGAAGCGGATAAATAGGAATGCATCAAATAGGCAGAATGCATTCATTGCAACCAAGAGCAACTAAAGCTGATTCAACATTCGTAAAGTGGCTTTCATCAAGAAACTCAGCAAATTCAAGCACCTGTTTAGCAAGAACATCATAACACAAATCAACAGTGCACCCCGGTTCACGGAAGTTAGGAATTAGAGCTAAAATCACAGGTGAGTCTTGCATGTCATCGGTTGCAAATAAAATGTCTTAAAAGCTGCCAAGATTACCAAGTGTTCCTCTTTTTGTTATTTTCCAGTTTGACCCATCAGATTAAAAACACTTTTGATAAGTGCATCCAGTTCTGTGAGGACGGGCTTCTTAAACTTATTGAACAACGTTTAATGCCAGTTTGGAGATTCTGTAGTTATTTTATTCTCAAGATACCCAACTATATTTATGATAATAAGACTTTGTTAGGATAAGACTTATGTTTGAGATGGCTTTTCAGTATGTTATTAATTCTACGTGCTGGAAAGCCTTACTTTCATGTTCGAAATGGCTCATCTATATGAAGACTCATTTCTAGAATATGATGAATGTATCCTTTTCTTAACATTATGTATATCATTATATATTGCTTGGTGTTTAAAGTACAAACCAAGCTGAAAATATGCGTAGTATTATGCTCTCAGTGTGTATATTTTCTTGCGGCCCACTCAACATCTCAGGAATTTCTCATTAACACTCTTTGCATAAGGTCTCTTTTCCAAACATTTGTTTAATTCATCAAATTATAAAAAGTATAAACACACAGTTTTTTTTTTCAATTTTGCTTCACGGAGTACATGTATTGTCTCTTTCTTTACATGATATGATTATATTGACCAATTTGATGGAAGATAAGTTGATTATATCTATACGTAAAATATACGGATACAATTATCTCTTTGTCCAATTACTTCCCTAAATGAATTTTTAACCACTATCCTTTTTTCAAAATGGGTAATATCTGGCATGGGTTAGAACGGATCAAACGGGTGGGTTGATCCAAAACACTTAAAAATTCACTTTTTTTTTCATTGAAAAGTATGTAAATATGATTACAAATTTTAATACTTCAATTCTATGCGATAGGAGGTTTTAGGGAGACTTTTGACCCTGTCGACACATAAGCCAATCTTTTCATTTGAACTGTTTCGGCTAAAACATAACTTGAAATGTTAAACATATAAGTTAGTGAGCCAAACTTGCCACCTTTACCACCTATGTACCTTGGTGAAAGTAAAATTTATCTAACTAGAGTTTATACAAATTCTATGGCGTGTTTTTTTTGAAACACTTGTTCCCATTTATAGTTTGCATGAGGATTTGATTCATAAAGTATGAAAGCATTTGAAGAACTGAGAAGTCATATTAATAAACAAACAAATGAAGAAAGTATGCCAAAAGCGTGAGCGTTACAAGATTTTTCATTCCTTCATTTTTTTCATGATTATATATGTCATATTTTAGTCATGTTACTGTCTCTATTCATATACCTTCACTTTATTATTTTTTGCACATGAAAAGTCAAATACAAATAACATATTGGTACAACTTATAATATCAGTTTTTGCCAAGTTGAGCCATGGCCTACTTCATTTGCTTGTGTATTTGAGTTCAGTTTGCCAAATGCTTGTGTTTTTTTGTATAATATTAAAAAGGGTGTTATCATTACTCTTGATAATACAAACACTCAAAAATATTGCATACATTCTCATGCATACATTTTCTAAATGAATTGGTTGATACAAAACACTTACAAATTCACATTTTTTCATTAAAAAGTATGTAAAATATGATTACAAGTTTTAATACTTCAATTCTATGCAATAGGAGGTTTTAGGGAGACTTTTGACCCTTTCGACACATACGCCAATCTTTTCATTTGAAATGTTTGAGCTAAAACATAACTTGAAATGTTAAACTTATAAGTTAGTGAGACAAACTAGCCACCTTTACCACCTATGTACCTTGGTGAAAGTAAAATTTAGCTAACTAGAGTATATACAAATTCTAAGGCGTGTTTTTTGAAGCATTGGTTCCCATTTACAGTTTGCATGAGGATTTGATTCAGAAAGTATGAAAGCATTTGAAGAACTGAGAAGTCGTATGAATAAACAAACAAATGAATAAAGTATGTCAGAAGCGTGAGCGTTACAAGATTTTTCATTCCTTCATTTTTATTCATGATGATATATGTCCTATTTTTAGTCATGTTACTGTCTCTATTCATATACCTTCACTTAATTATTTTATACACATGAAAAGTCAAGTACAAATAACATATTGGTACAACTTATAATATCAGTTTTTGCCAAGTTGAGCCATGGCCTGCTTCATTTGCTGGTGGCTTTGAGTTCAGTTTGCCAAAGGCTTGTGTTTTTGTGCATAATAGTAAAAAGGGTGTTATCATTACTCTTGATAATACAAACACTAAAAAATATTGCATACATTCTTGTGCATACATTTTCTAAATGAATTTGGTTTTTAAAAATTTGCATAATATAAATTGTATATGAATTAAGTTAGACAAATTACACAAACAATAAATTTTTAATTCTTACTCTAAATGCTTACTATTTCAGCAAGTATACATAAGTCCCCCGTACTTAAAAATGGATTTCCGTTAACAAGCATAATCAAAAGAATAATTATAAGTCATGCCCGCCCATCGGGCGGGCCTCGAAATCTAGTATATATATATATATATATATATATATATATATATATATATATATATATATATATATATATATATATATATGGAATATATTAGCTACAATTTATTGTAGCTAATTGGCTACAATTTTAAGCTAAAAAATGTGGGTCCCTTATTTTTTTTGTGGGTCTTGATTCTTTTTTGTGGGTTCTTGATTCATTGCTAGTGTAATTTTTGTGAAGAATTGTAGCCATTTGGCTACAAAAATTGTAGTCAAGATATCCCCATATATATATATATATATATATATATATATATATATATATATATATATATATATATATATATATATATATATATATATATACACCCTCTAAAATAGAGAGGGTTATAGCCCCGCCATTATAACCCACCCTTCTAGAAATAATATACCGTACAAAATTACAAAAAATAAGTCTTGGTAGTCCAAGGAAAGAGATGACATTCAATTCTAGTCAACAATCAGGTGCACAAGTAATTTTCTATAATTTTGTTGAATTAATGACGATGTATTATTTGAAGTGAGGATGTACTTTTTACTCCAACAATGGAATGTGCACTTGTTTTTCACCACAAATTTTTGTTGCTGTAATAATGATGATACATTGTGACATGGGAATTATGCAAATACTTAAAAAAAAAAAAAAAAAAATATATATATATATATATATATATATATATATATATATATATATATATATATATTTAGAACGTTTAAAATTTTCATTATCTCAATCTTGGAAAAGAAATTTGTTAATTATTTGACAAAATAAATATTTTTAGAGAGTATGCTCGGACTGAACACAAATAGCTTATGTCATACATGATACGGTTGCTAATAAAACCTTGTGAGTTCTTAGTGATACTATTACATGCTACACCTACGTGACGTTTTTGAATTGAAAACCAGGAGCACCTTCGAGCCAGTGAGTCCCACCTGACTCTACTAGTCGCTTATGGTTTCGAATGGGTGTTAATGAAGGTTATATGGAGGCCCTTGTGGTGTAGAAGTCTAGCTAGTTTTAGCATGCACTTGATGTATGTGGCTTTTCGCTGGATATGGTATGATTGTATGAACAATGAGGCTTCTTTTGATCTACTGCCTCCATGACTTTGAGTATCACTAGTCCAACGGTTCGATCTAATTTCTATATATATATGCCGATTAAATTTGTCTCCAATAGTTGTAGAAATCGTCATGAATATGTTTCCAAGTAATGGTTTATAAATATCCCCAAGGAATTCATTTTGTGCTAAACTTCGTTATGATCAAAGTGTTTAAGGCCAATTGAAGAAAGTGTCTTTCTTGGAATTGGCTGACTAATCTAACAAAATGTGTTGAAGGAGGATACCTAAATTTCGGTTTCAATGCGGGACTGTATTTTCTGCCCTCTAGGAGAATAAAAAAATTTACAGTGCTCTACAATATGATTTATTCTTGTACCTGTTTGAGTCAGTGTGGCGATCGGAATAAGCCGCGTAGATTATTCAACCAAAAGGTCGAAACTATGGTCACCCAAAAAACAGAATTTGTTTCCTATGTTGTTTCTACTATCCACAAACGAAATAGGATAGATGACGCAGCATCTCATAAAGTACGAAGTGTTAGATACATGATACCAAAATACATCATTTTTTATTTCCGAAAAAACATATGATGAAAGACAAGGCATTACAATAAAAAGCAGAAAAGAAAAACGACATATTTTCCTTTTTCATCATGCTTCAGGTATTCCTTCAGTCTTGCTCCATCTTCGTTCGCTTCTGCATACCCTTTTTGAACAAGTTGCTAGAGATCTTGGGACTTGAATGGTGTTTGGATTTTAATGCTCTAAAAGTCATATAAACCGCCTCTATTAATCGGTATTGGAGGCTGAGATATATCAAGAGAAGTCGAACATGCTGTCCTGTTCCAAATCATATTAACAACTAATGCTTAGTTAGACTGAACCTAGCTCTAATACCATAGATGATGTAAAACATAGAAATGTCGCCTATAATACTATAAGGCTGACAATAGGTAACTGAAATGAGGAACTTAAGCAAATAAAAATTTACAACTTTTCTAACTGACCAAATTATAATACTAATACTAATCATATGGAACAAAAGAAGCTAACTTGTAGTGCTGAATCACGTAAGGATCGAACCAACAAAATACTCCAATAGACATTAAATTAATAACACTGAAAAAAGAAACATCAAACGTATCTAGTTTTTTGACAACATGGTGATTTCGTTAGCAAGTTTCTCAACATTTATAGAAGATGAGCCGTTGGGACCTGTTGCTATTTCCGCCATTTTCTTCCATTCCAAACACTTTTTTCTCATTCTTTTACCCTCTATTCCCTCCATTAATTCCCTTACAAGTTTCTCCACTTCAACCCTCTTCACATTACCCTCAAGCTCCATACCAACCTCCCATTTCTTACACATCTGTCTGCAGTTAACCCGCTGATCATGGGAATCAGGCCAACATACCATTGGCACCCCAGCGGACAAGCTTTCTATCACCGAACCCCATCCACCATGAGTCAAAAACCCACCAACCGAAGGGTGGTTCAGGACCTCTTCTTGTGAACACCAGCTTGCAATAAAGCCTCTTGCTTTAATCACCTCCTTGAGTTCTTCAGGCAAAACCACAGGCTTCCCATCAACCAAATTGGTCCGTATGATCCAAAGAAAATACTGGTTGCTATTAACAAGCCCCCAACCAAATTCAAGAAGATCTTGTGAAGACATGACTGTCAGACTTCCAAAGTTGACATAAACCACAGAATCAGGTTCCTTTGACTGGAGCCACTGCACACACTCGGGTTCTTCCTTCCATAAACTATAGCCGTTAAATTTCGACTTCACAGTCTCCTTTTCTGTTATTCTATTCAAAAGTAACTGCTGAGGCCCAACCGTATAGATCTGAAGAAAGATGGATTTAAGCTCTTTGATAAGAGTAGCCTCTAATTCGTCAAAACTATGGATAATTATGTGTGAAACTTTATCTGCTGTCTTAGCTGCTTCCACTAAGAAATTTAATACATGATCATCAGGTTTTGTGGCTAAGATATGGTCAGGTAGATCCCTTAAACGAATTCCTTCCATTCCCGGAATCCAATCTATCTCCATATCAGTGTAACCATTTGTCCGAAAACTTTCATCTACAAATATAGTACAAATGGATCAATTAGAATTGACTAGCTAGGGAACTCTAGAATATTTTCATCTAGCACAAATTTAGGCCAGTCAAGGACTAAAAGATCTAACCTTTAAGTGGGACAATTCCTTTCTCCTTTAGAACTTTGGCCTGGTAGTACGCCATGAAGCCACAGGCAGCAACTGTCCAGTAAAGCATGATGGGGACTCCAAGCTTCTCAGCCGCCAAAGGAGTTTTTGCGAAAACCATCATACCATCAGAGATAATACAATTGACCGGAGTTTCAAGTCCAGCTACAAGAGCAAGAAATGAATCCAAGAAATTGGCACCAAGATAGTATGCGACTTGATACAATGTATCACCTGGTTTGTCCTCATCTTCTAACGTAGAAGATAGACCGTCTGGTATTGTTTTAAACTGAAAACCAGGAGTCTCATCGAGATCATGAGCAGACTTTAGCAGGCGGGTGTGATTGGACTGAGTGTTGACAAAGGTTATGTGAAGGCCCTTGTGATGTAGTAGCCTTGCTAGTTTCAGCATACACTTGATGTGGCTTTGTGCTGGGACTGGTATGAAAACCACATGAGGCTTCTTCTCATTCATCTTTGTATGTTTGGGTTGAAATGTGTCGAATGAAATTATGATAAAATGGAAAGCTATCAAGATACTCCAATGATAGCATTAATCATTATATCTTAGTATCTTACTATTACAAAAATGGATGCATGCTTAGAATTTTGCCAAGTCATCACAAAATAGTTTCTTACTGTTTCAAGGTTAAATTTGTGTTTGATTGTGATAGTTCTAAAATGCTACAACAACTACCATCGACTAAGGTTGAAAATGTGTATCAGATAGACTGTGATCTTCCACAGATTTGAGACCCATCCTTCATCCCATTTCACTCATTCTCTTTAAAATGGTACCAGCATACACTATAAATATATCAAACCGCCGTACCATCTTACTCTTTTCTTTCTTCTTGGTTTTTGAAGTTTTACAATGAAGTCCCTTTTTTGGGGCAGATTTTCAAACTTTGATTGGAGTTTAGCTACGATTTAAAGAGCGCGTTGAGGTTAAATATTTCAAATAACTAAATAAGGAGACGATGATCGTCTATTTCCTGTGTTTCAAAACATGAAGGTATGTAAGATAATCTTATAATTAAGGAAATTAAAAAGGACCATTTTTGTTTTAGTATGCCTAAATATTTACCATCATGTTTAAGTAGCACATGATTGAGTGTTGACTCTTCCGGTCAAATACCACCTCAACCTTTCTTCTTCGTTCAATACAACCCACAGTTAGTGTAACTTACATTTTCTTTGGTTGTTTTGTTTTTGTATTTCTAGCTCAAACGACTAGCACACAGGTGATATTGAAACGGTTGGGTGGCTGGAGCTCAAGAAGAGCTTGGTGCTGGTATAAGTAATGGTGCGCATGATTTTGTAGATAAAAGACGTTTACACTTTAGGTATATTGCAGATTGTTTTTTCAGCGCTTTCTTACAAAAATAATACTGCCCAAACTCAATATACCAAAATTGACGAAACGAGATCAACTGCATTGCATTAAAGCATGTAATTCAGCAAACTCAAAAGCAAGCAAAAGCTAAAACCGGTGTCATTGATGAATCTATCAGTTCTTATGACAGTAAAATACAATAAAACCCAAAACAAAATGATAAACAACCACTACATGAAAGCAAAATTGATGAGTTGAACATGACAATCCATCAAAGCTCTAAATTTTGTTGAAAGCAACAATGTCACAGCTCTGCACATATTCGTTGATGGGCTCAGCTGTAAGACGATCCTCGATAAGATCATCGACTGAAACAAGATCATCGATAATTGTCAACATGATTGTCATTTTCTTGATCCCGTAACCAACTGGAACAAGTTTTGCTGCAAAAAAAGGACAAATGTCACAACTCATTGGTCACAAAAAAAACTTATTATACACATAACGTGATTATTTTCTTGAAAAAGACAAGCTTACAAATGGGTACATTTTGATTTATGTTTTATTTCTAAAAAAAATTGTATACTTGCATAACTAAAAAGAAGTGGTTTGGTCATCTTGAGTGCATTCAAATACATAAAAACAAATTAAGTTCGCTTTTTAATTGGACCATTTTCGTAATGATATAATTTTTGGCATCTAATTAAGCACATAATGTGTTCATAAAATAATTGAAAAAATATGTGTTTGCAGGTTTGCCAAACCCAACACATGTTATAGACTATACCCGATAATGATTAGGCAAGTTACCCAACCTGCTCATTTTGCCACCCATCTTTTTTTAGAAGGGAGACAACTTGAGCCTTTATATTTGAACTCATTGCAAAAAAAATATTTAAACGCAAGTTTAGTTATGCATTTATGCCTAAATCAAAGAACGTAGAATTAAAAGAAGAAACCATACATGCACCCCACAATAGCCCTTCAATTTCAACACTGCGTACAGCCTCCTCCAACTTCTTCATGTCTGTCTCATCATCCCATGGCTTTACATCCATAAGAACCGATGATTTACCACCTACATTAATTTCACATTGTGTTATAAAGCTACCAATTTAGAGGATAATGTTATGAAAACACAAGTAATGCTATAGAAATTTCAAAGAAAACTCACTCTCTTTCTTCTTTGTTGATGCTTTTGCTTGATCACGTGCTTCAGCTGCCTTCTTTTCCTCCTCGGTCTCATCAGCAAAGAGATCAAGATCATCATCATCATCTTCATCTGCAGCAACTTCCTGGAAATCCATGCGAGCCAAGACGTAAGTTGAAAAACACAAAATATTGACAAAATACCACGTTATAAGAATTGATATCCTTCTTACTCCTATTGAAAAAGTGAATGTTTCAGCCCATTATTATAATAAACTAGTGAATTTGGAGTATGTTATATCGCTAGAGTCAAATGGGTTTTAAGTCAAAAGATTTAACTAATAACAACACAGGTCAACATACCAACCAGGTTTAAGTCATAAAAAGTGTACTTCGGGTGCATTAAACCTCCTAAATCATTGTACTAAAAGAAACTTATAGCTACTGTAATAATAAAACTTGTGGGTATGTTTTTTCCCGACCAGCCATTTTTCAGGAAAAAGAAGCAACAGAAAACAGGTTAAAAGCCACAGAAAAGGTGTAGGGCATCCATCCTTAACCAGATTTTAAAAAACCAAACTGAGCCAGATATCATCTAGAAAAAAGTATCAAAAAAAAAGGTACAACCGAGCATATGTATAAGCTACACACAGCATTCTATGTCATATGTATAAGCTACACTCAGCATTCTATGTCAATATTTCCCTATCATATAACGTGAATAATGTAGAGAAATAAAATAAAACAAAATAAAAACATCAGCGCAGCCATACACACCTTGGCAGCTTCCTTGACAGGAGCAGCTTCCGTTGAAGCTTGGGCAGAAATACTCACCCCAACAGCATTGCCAGGAAAACTGCATGAAATAAATCAAAAGATAAGCAATAAGGACACCTCTTTTTAAAAAATTTCTAGAATAACAGTGAGCCGACAAATATAATCTATAAAACATTTCTAATAAAACATAGCTAAGACGACACCCAACAGTGACGGGTCTCTTTTTGTGTCAGTTTTACACACTTGCACAGTTATTTACTTGGTGTTGTATGCAAATTTTATATGATATAAGACAAAGTTGCACATTTCACGCAAATTGAATTTGATGTATGTTACATTAAATGCATATATACTTCACACCTAATGAGAAAGCTATCAATATAACACAAATGCAAAAAAAATGTAACACTTTTTAATGATAAAGTGTTATTTCACGATGCCAAACACAACCTACCATTACAAAGTCTTACAAAAATGTGCATTTACATAACAACTTTCAAGCTACAATACATATCAATCGATATCTAGTTAAACACAAAGTAACAATAATATAGCCCCAAATAACCCAAACTAGACAACCTTTGCAACCATATAAAATCCTTAATCTAACACTATAACTAACTAGTACTTAATATCACTATCAAATATCAAATCTACACTATTTACATAAACAAACACAACATTCACATTACATTACAAATAAAATTAAACCAAAACACTAATACCACATCAAAAATAGCATAAAAACATGTGACAAACCTTGTAGCAAGCTTAGCAGCAACAGATGAAAACCACTTGCTAGCACAAGGATATAGATCTGCGCTAGGTTTATCCAATACAGCTGCATATACCTTCACATCATCCTTAGTGATCTCATTCCTATAACAAAAATAAACAACCCCTAAATATACAACAATATAATATCGATTAATAAATTTAAGTGATGTTTAATGGTGTTACCCGGAGATGTAGGTTTTCCCGGTTAGGTAGGCTTCGAGTGACTTGAGGCCGGCTTCGGTGTGTAGATCGGAGAATGTAACGGCCATTGGTGAAGAGATTAAAAAAATGTGAGGTTGTAGAGGAGGCTGAAAGTGTGAAAGAGGGTTTTGGGCGAGATGAATGTTTGGCTTTTATAGTTCGATGGGATTGGTGGATGTGAAATAGTCTTGTGACAAACCCTAGATTGGGATATGGTATAAAACCCTTTTTCATTTTACGAGTATTATTTTTAAAGAAAAATACTACTGTCAAAATTATAGTTCATGTTTTTTTTTTTAATATTTTAAAATAATTGTCTATTTTTATTTAAATAATAAAACTAAAATTAAATAAGAAAAATATTTTATTTAAGTGATTAAAAATTACCGTAATCTCACTTTTATTAAAATATGATAGTTTTTTCTTAAAAGTATAACTTTTGAATGCATAAATGCATAAAGTATAATATTTTTAAATCGTGTTTTAAGTAAATATGAAATCTTTAATTTTGAAATAGAGATGTATGAAATTGGCTCAAAAAGAAAATCATTAAAGATGTTGATTTTTAACTAACAATTTTGTACCTAAAGTATACTCATATCATATAAAGATCTTAGATTAGTTAAGTATAGGATTGGATGGTTGTATATAGGCCTAGGTGCCACTTATGATCTTTTAGAATAAGTTCTACACGTAACTTATGCCTTGATGTGGATCTATTATCGAATGATTCCTATCATATTCAACAATATCATATGAATTCGATTTAAAAGTTTTATACAGGACAATATAAAAATGTTCATTTACTTCATATATATAGAGGGTGTTTAGTTTATATTGGGAATCGTTATGAGTATGATAACTGGAATGGGTTTTGAAACCCACTATCTTTAGTGGTTTTGAAAATTGCTTGGTTTTAAAAGTTTGATTTCCATTTTCGATTATTAAACCGCTAATCAAACACTTACAACGAGAATGAAACTCATTCCTTTGTAGTTATACCTCAAACCAAACATTTACACTGCGTTGCATTTGGTTTGAGTATGGAGGGACGCGTTTGGTTCAGGTAGACAGACCGAACCATTTAATTTTATTACTTTTAGTCTTACCCTTGAAAAGATAATAATAGCCGACAAAAATTATTCTTCATTGTTACTATCCTTTATTCTTTCTTTTTTTAATCGTTAGATCTTTTACTTTGAATAATAAGGTTAGTCACAAAAAGGTAGTAAAATGATAAATTAACAAAAGCTTGAACGCTTGTACGTAAGGATGGCAAAAAAAAATAATAATAATAATAAAAAAAAAAAAAAAAAAAAACCAAACTCAATGGAGAAACCCGAAATCCGAAGTTTTAGAGGCAGGGCGGGGCATGCTTATCTAGCTGCGGGCCGGGTTTCGGGGCATTAACGGGGATTTTTATCGGGTTCGGGGCGAGGAGCGGGCAACAACATATCTGCCCCGCCCCGAAACATATATAAACATATAGATATATTATATTCATATATTGTTATGTTAGTATTTATGTAATACAATTATAAAAACAATATTCTCAAGTTTTTGTAGTTTTGTTTTTTTGCAAGATCGTAATTTGAACTTTATTTTGTGTCATAATTTTGAAAGAGGTTTTGATTTTTTTAAGGGATGGTTTGTAATTATTTATGTTTAATTTGTTGAAATTAATTAAGGCTAGTACTTAATATATTATTAGTGGGTTTTAATTTTTCACGTTATTACATATAATCATGTTGTTAAAATGGGGTGTAAAAATGATAATAAACGAGAAACATCATATATTTGGTGGAGCATTGCTCTCAAAAAGGCGTTCCGATAAGAAACCAATGGGAATTAGAGCGGGTTTGGGGGAGTATCTCACCCCTAATGGATGGCCACGCTAAGATCTACAATGGACATCGGGGGCGAGTTTGAAGCGTGATTTGCTAACTGGGTTTGGAGATGGGGATGGCACCCCAACCCATTACCATTCCTACTTATAGAACTAAAAGTAATTTTACCAAAAGTCTTTCATCTTGCATACAATGCAACAAGTCAAGAATACCTTTTTTAAATAGCGTCAAAAAAAATTATCAAAGTTATCATTTGATAATTCTCCAAACATGTTATGTGCTAATTGTTGGAATATATGAATAATATAAAACAATAAACATATAAACATCAAAGAGTACGCAGCGGAATAGATCAAATACAAATAATAAATTAACCGAATATAAATGGATGCGTACCTCTTTGTGATTTCTAACAAGAACAAGAAACCAATGGAACAAGAACTATAAACCCTAATTGGGTTTAATGGTGGATCGACTAGGGTTAGTCGAATAGGGCAAATCACCTTGTTAGCAAAAGTATGCCAACACTTCGTTCTTGAACACACGTATTAGTAGCGTTTCAATAAGAAAAGCTAGGTTCTTAATTCACAAGCAATCCAAACACAATGTTTAGAAGATCGCGTAGGAACCCTAGAAGGGTGTAGTTGATCACCTAAACAAGAATGGTTTGAGCTTAGAAATCTAGTAGGAACCCTATAAGGGTGTAGTTCGATTTCTAACTCAAGAGGAGAAAGAGAAGGAGATTTGGTTTACAAGTGAACCAAGGGATGATTAGAATGAACAAAGGGATTTGTTTATATACTAACCAACATCTTGGAGCACAAGACACAAACCCTACACCCTAATGGGTTGGGTTTGGCCAAACATGGGTTTTACAAGCCCATTCCATGTTTTTCTTGAACTTTATTTTAAGTTCAGTCCTTCATCTTTCCTCCAATGATCATTTTGTGAATTTAATAATTATTCGTCACCAAATCAATAATTATTAATTAATTGAAACTCATACGTAAAGTGTGCAATCCCGAAGTCTCGAGTTCGAGTCCGGTCATGATATATTAATTTATTATCCGTTAAACTAACAGCTCCCACTCGGATATAGATTAATGTAACAATGACAATGGTTAGTCTAGCATAACACGCCAATGTCCCCAGAACGATCTCGAGTATGGTTTCCTGGAAAAAACCACCTTTGATGATTCATCATCATACTTATCCTTTTGATTCTAATACTATGTTAATATGGATATGGATCGAAGTCATTCCATAATTAACTAGTGTTTCTCGTTATTTATGATCAAGCAAGATTACCAATTCATCTGAACGCATTCCAGATAGACCTTGGGCATGGCCATGCAAACATCTTGTTAATCCTACGAGCGGCCAAACAGTATTAAACTTCAAAACAAATTTGAAGGAACCAAATCCTGTATTGACTACAAGCATAACCTATGAACTTCGCATCACCTCTGAAAATAATCCTTATAACTACCAGTTACGGATAGCGTTAGATTATCTCACAGAAAATGAGCTACATCCACAGTAGTTACCTGGTATCTCAAGTCTGAGGATAAATATTCATGATTTACTCTAATGACAACATCCATAAGTACAATCATGTAATTGGGATTTTGTCCTATATCCAATTTATCCAGTATTGAATATCATGTGAATTTGGCTTGTCTACGCACCAATATAATTTATATATATTATACCAAATCTCACATTTGTCTTAGTTCAATGATACTCCCATATCATTAATTGACAACGGACAATTTAGAATAACTTAGGTTATTCATGGATTAAACATGCAAATATAGGATACAATATTTATGAATAGAAATAAACATAACACAATACTTCATTTCATTCGAATAATTATTGTTTACAATCCTTTATCCAAATACTAAATAGATCAATGCATGAAAATTCTCGTTAATGAATTTTGTCTCAAGTAATACCAATCATACTTGTTGACAATTATGCCTCAAGTAATCATACTTGTTGACAAGGCATTATTCAACTAACTTTGATCTATCGGAATTTTGAGAATACTTATTTCAATAATGAAATTCTTGTATATGTGCATTTAAATAATTTGATATAACCACATAATACATCATAAAATGTGTATGACATCCTCAACATACAATTTATGATAATTAAACTTCCAAACCTTTAAAGTTTAAAGTATTCTTATTCTTTAACGTATAATGCAACTATGCTTTCCGTTAAGCATAACTAGTACACATGGCTATTAACAAGGATGAAATCCTTCCATGACTAGTATTGAGTGTCATCTCAATTTATATTAGCATCATTGTATGCAAACAACAATATGCTCTTTTCCGTAAACTTCAATGTGTAATGTTTTATTCCTTCCAAACTTTCAAGTTTGTTGGCTATGACAATTTTACAATTGTTCATTTATAGAATCTAGAAATTGTTCCAGGCTGAGGATGTGATTCTATATCCAAATATATTCCTTTAGAATATTCATTACACAACTTATCTAATATCTTTCATTAGATATCAATGTTGTCAAATCATCTTTTATCAAAGCATGATATAACAACAACATGATGTACATGAAAAATTCTTGTGTCCAACTTAAATTTCATTCATGTACTACATATCCATTTAAACTTTCTAAATGATATATCATGTTCTATTAGATCCATTTACCGCACATGTTTACATTAATAAACATATATTCAAGGTTGTATGTTTTACTTATTAAATCTTTCAAGTAAAGTTTCATTCCAAGTTATGACTTACCATTTAACTTATATAGAATGTTACTTCCTATATGTTATACAACATATATGATTTAAATAAGTAAACATAATACTCCCACTAGCTTTCAGAATTACTTAGGAGTTATCTTATTTTAAATTATAAATCAAAACATAGATTTAATATTTAAACATAAGATTTATCTCGTTGATGCATGCATCTATCCATACTTGGATTCTTGCATTTTGTATACTTTCAAAGATTAAATGAATTCATAAAACTCTTAATTACTCATCGTCCTCGCTTAAGTAATTATATAAGAAAGAGATTTTATAATCCATTGTCAAATTTCATATTCATAAAAATGAGTATGACAATTACCATCTTTGTAATTTTAATGTGCTTAGGAAAAAGTATTCAATCATAGTTAATTACATAAGTATGATTAATAATCTTGTCATAAGACATACATTAAAATATGTATACAATTTTGTCCATATGTTTCTTTATGCAAAGATTTAAACCTCTAGGGCTTTTCTTCTTTTGCAGAAACTCATCTTCATTAAGATAAACCAAATTTTCAAAGTTGACTTATCTTTATGGACAGCAACTTAACATTCATAGTATGAGCAATTTACCGTAATTAGTAAATGCGTCATTATGATTAACAGGCTTACTTTGATCCTGTAATTCATAATTCTCAGCATATTAATTAAATATCTGAGACATCCCTACGGATCTATGAATGAGAGTTTCATCATGTTGAGATTTAACCTTTACATTTCAAACCTCATCATGATTTTCACTAGTGTGGTTTTAGAAGATTATATATTTTGTAATTTTGATCTTTCAAGATCTAAACAAAAACTCCCACTTGCCTTTTGTATTTTATAAATACTTTAGCAAGATGAGCAACACTAAATCGTTCTCATTTGGGATATTACAAAATATTTTACAGTTCCTGACTCTTGTTTGTTAAAACTACTTATTAACAAAATCAGAACTTCATTTTAAGACTTTAATGTGATTCATCACATTCCATAATGTCTTATTTAATCTTCTAGGTTGGAGTCTTATTGAGTATATTCAATTCATACTCAATTTTCTAACCTTGATAACTTTTGGAAGAAAAGAAGTCATATTTATCTTTTAATCAAACAATATAACAAGAGTTTGATTTTTCCTAACTGAACACACCACCAACTTGTGATGTTTCATTAGAATTAATATTGTGAGACAAACTAACAATATGTAAGATAAACTTATTCCCTTTGGCTTACCTATTTACCAACTAAGTCAACTTAATGGCACAATAGAATTTCCAAGCCAATTGCATGCTATATAACATAAGTACCTTTTGAACAAGTTACTTCATGTTCATGTATTAAGAAGACATGAACTGTTATATTCCCACTTTACGTTGTACATCATTGATCAACTCAATGATTTCTTGTTTGAAACATAACAAGTTTAACGTCTTACTTTATTATAAGTCTTGTAATAGTTAAAAGACTTCATGTTTATAAGAAGATATAAACATAAATAACTAAAGTATTTGTGAACACCTCCACTTGGTTTCAATAGTAATTTCAAGTTAATTTACTACTTCATTTGCTTATGTCATTTTATGAATTATCCAATTTAAGAAACTGCAAACTCACATAATTCCATTACATCAGTTGATCTGCTAGTAATGAAATCATGTAGTTTACCTTTCTATTGCAATCTAGGCAGGTTACACCCTGACGTAAATTGTAAATTCAAGTGTTTCTTTTAATTTGAATATCATAAGACATAAAAGTAGTCTTATAATCATGACACATGTTCTACATAAGATAATCTTACACATTAAATGTATAAGTCTTATTAGAACATTGATCTCTTACCTTGCAATTAAGAGAATCCTATCATCATATTTCTCTATGTATTGTTCCTTTGCACACAATAGACAATTCTCCCACTTGTGCATTGAACAATATCATAAGTATATAAACAACACAACATAAGTTTGTTTATGTGATTCAATATGATTTGTGTCATAAGTAGATGTAGGACTACTTTGTCTTATCAGGAAACGCATATGGCTATCCTAAGAACATGAGTGTCTACAATTTGAAAGTAATTATCTTGAAGATAATTTTGGGCTACTACACAGAAATTAAGTCTTGTAGCTCCCACTGAATTAGAGAACATAACAATAACTCTATATTCAGTAAACAACACAAAGCTCCCACTGGATTTGACAACATTGTACGTGTTTCATAACCAGTGAAAACAATTTGCTTGTTTTTACTTTCCTACACATTTAGAAAAACCCATACGTAATAATTACTCAGGTTCTAAAATGTGTATTCTACTATGTTTATGATGGATTATCCATCAATGATATTAACTTGAAGAATTTGAGCATGCAGCTTCTTCATTAATAGGCCTACCATCCCCATAATGGTATGTAGCACCTTTAAAGCACAACAACTAGATAAAATACTAGCTTTGCCTTTTACCAATTTTGCGGTAATCTGTCCAGCTTCTAATAACTCATATTTTCAATTTAACCAAATACCTTGTTTGTTATAGAAGAATTCATTCACCAAATAAGAGTAATGAAACTTCTATGGAAAATAAGATGTGCTATATCCTTAAATATTAAAGATAGCTATGAGTTATATATTAGAATGTAGACAATTCTAATGTTCCTATTATACCTTTCTCAATCATGAAAAGGAATAGGATTGAGTCTTATTCTTTTCTCATGGAAAATAGACTTAGGATTGAGTCTTATTCTTATGTTCCTACCAAACCTTTCTCAATCATGAAAAGAAATAGGATTGAGTCTTATTCTTCTCTCATGGAAAATAGACTTTCTTTCATTTCGGTAAATTTTTCTCAATCAAACATTATGTTTGAAAGCAGAATTATATCAATTTACCAATTTAAGACCAAACCACGTTTACGGCTTTAATGTTGCATTAATACGTTAAAAAGAATTACAAAATTCAATTTTAGTATTTTCGATAATTAAATTTTCAAGAAAATTAAATACCCATGGTTCATAATCAAATAACCATTTAATTTTCACTGAAAAACTAGGATCCAAATTGACATAAGTTCATCACATCAGTTGATCTGCTAGTGATGACGTTATTCAATAAGGTACGAGACGTGTCCCAATTGCCAATATTCAATTGCAATTCCTAGAATCGATGGGATTTACATATTTGCCAACCGCAGTTGCAATGTAAGCATGTTTTATCCCCATCTTCTTATGCCTTGAGTGATCAGTTCCCACTATCAACTCAATTAAGTTAACCAATTTAAGAAACAACAAACTTACATAATGACACCACACCAGTTGATCTGCTAGTGATGAAATCATGTAATTTGCCCTTCCATTGCAATCTAGTCAGGTTACGCCCTGGCGTAGATCCAATTTCAGGTGTTTCCGTTTCATTGGATGGCATATAACTTAAATTTAAGGGTAGTATTTTTTATGTGTGTAATCAAAATATATGTACAAAGATGTCATGCATTCATCTTGTAGCATATGTTTCATGTAAAAAAAACTTTTACTCATTAGTTTCTTTACGAGCTTAAATCTCCAAACTTTTGATTGAGGCGTTGAGAAACTTACAACTTTGCCTTAAGTGCTTCGTAGTTATCATGGATGTTAGGTAAATACTAAAATATGACTCACAGGCGAGCGGTAAGCCAGAATAGAGGCTCACTAAGGCCGCAATTTAATGCGTAGCCATCCTTATACCCACTTTAATAGTTTGTCATAATTAGTTCCACCTTTCAACCACTTAATACAGTCGCGATCAATCAACCAAAAGTTCAAGATTTATTAAGTAAGCTCAAAACAAGATTTCACCATTATTAAGTCCGTTTAATATTTTATTTATAGAAATTACCCTTTGTTACTATCATGTTAAAAACATATAAAACAAAAGTAATAAAATAAAATAAACAAACAACAACAATAATGGTCATGCTAAATTAAAATCAATATTAAAACACACTATTGATTTAATACACGATTAATAGGGTCTTCCCTAATCTTATAATTAATCAAATTTTAGTAATCTTTATCCATAATATTTACTAAACAATTTATCAATTATAAAAGAATCGCATAATAAGCATGAAATCTTAAAACCAAATCATCAAGACAACACATGCATGGTTTGTCATGGATGCCCATATTGCACATATTATAGCAAATAATCATGTCAATCAAGGAACGCAACCAAACGGCATATAACAATATCCATACACATAAATTACATGCAACCTAGGGTTTCTACAAGTTTTTATTACATAATTCATCAAACCCTAATAATAAATTTGAAATAAAAATAAAAACTAGGGTTTATGAAAAAAAATAAAAACATAAGAACACCAAGCATGTTATAATCAAACGATTCAATTTTATGTGTTTCGGTAATTCATTATGATGTATTAACGGCTCTTGATGCCACTGTTGGAATATATGAATAATATAAAACAATAAACATATAAACATCAAAGAGTACGCAGCGGAATAGATCAAATACAAATAATAAATTAACCGAATATAAATGGATGCGTACCTCTTTGTGATTTCTAGCAAGAACAAGAAACCAATGGAACAAGAACTATAAACCCTAATTGGGTTTAATGGTGGATCGACTAGGGTTAGTCGAATAGGGCAAATCACCTTGTTAGCAAAAGTATGCCAACACTTCGTTCTTGAACACACGTATTAGTAGCGTTTCAATAAGAAAAGCTAGGTTCTTAATTCACAAGCAATCCAAACACAATGTTTAGAAGATCGCGTAGGAACCCTAGAAGGGTGTAGTTGATCACCTAAACAAGAATGGTTTGAGCTTAGAAATCTAGTAGGAACCCTATAAGGGTGTAGTTCGATTTCTAACTCAAGAGGAGAAAGAGAAGGAGATTTGGTTTGCAAGTGAACCAAGGGATGATTAGAATGAACAAAGGGGTTTGTTTATATACTAACCAACATCTTGGAGCACAAGACACAAACCCTACACCCTAATGGGTTGGGTTTGGCCAAACATGGGTTTTACAAGCCCATTCCATGTTTTTCTTGAACTTTATTTTAAGTTCAGTCCTCCATCTTTCCTCCAATGATCATTTTGTGAATTTAATAATTATTCGTCACCAAATCAATAATTATTAATTAATTGAAACTCATACGTAAAGTGTGCAATCCCGAAGTCTCGAGTTCGAGTCCGGTCATGATATATTAATTTATTATCCGTTAAACTAACACTAATAAATTGAAGTAATATCATATTTGTTGAAAATTTATATCGTTTTGGCAAACAAGGTAATAACCTCAAGTTTTGATTTTAGTATGCGTCGAGAAAGGATATGATATGTATGATGGTATATACATAAATTTGATGCTTCTTTTGAAAGCATGATCATTTTGCCTTCTTAGAGCACCGGGTGCAGCTCGCCACCAGCCTCGCCAGTTCATCGTGGCTCGCCGTTGCTGCCCATCACACTGACCCCCTTCGTTTTTTAATGTTTTTTTTTTTTAATTTATTAGTTAAGTTTTTTTTTTATTATTTTTTTAACTTATTTATAAAAAGTGTTATTTATATTTTTATTTGAATAAAATGATTTTAGTTTATTTTGAAATTTTAATTATAAAAAAAGAAGAAAAAAAATTGTAAGTGATGGCGTAAGTTGATATTAGTTGTTAGTGAAGGAAGTTAGTTGTAAAGGTTTGTTAAAGTGACTGTGGGTCTCAAATGAGGAGCTTCCCCTCCTCACTGCACCCAGTGCTCTTAGCCCGGATATCATGGTTCGCTTTTTCACCAGCGTCATCTCAGCGCATGATATTTATTCCCCTAAGACCTTCGCACCACCTTTCTTACCACTTATTTCACCTTTTTTACCATTTATTTACACACCTTTGCACCGCCTTTTCCTCCCAAGGGGCTGATTGTTTGACCTTATGTATATGCTGATAAGCTTATATGATTATTGTATATTTCATAAGCTCATATTTTTAGGTTGTTACGATTTAAACGAGAAAAAAATAAGTTCATAAACTCGAAAATAAGCCTACTTAAATAAGCTTGTTAAACATAATCCAAAGTCATATTAAGCTCAAACAAAAACCCTTCAACTTTTATCCTTCACGTACGATCATCCACTCTCCATAATAACTTCCACACATGGCCAATCCCTCTTCCCGCAGGAAAGGAGGCGGCACCCCCAAAGCCAACTGTGTCAGCACTATATCAACTTGTGCAAGCACATTCATATACTGGATTAGCTTCGGCATCCCTAACTAGTTGAAGATTGTCCTAACATGATTTTGTAACCTTAATATCTACAACCAAATTGCCGAATTGGCCTTCAACCGGGAATTCCATCTATCGACTCATGCCATAAAGTCGCAACAATATAGTATTGCGATATAACAGAAAACTAAAGACTATTAATAAAAGAAAATGAACAAACCAAAAGACAATTAACAACCGAATAGCAACTATTACCCTAAAAAATGAATGAACACATCTGAAACTACAAAGAACCACCACAAGCTTCATCTACTGCTATATGACATATTTACAACCTTCCCTTCCTATACACATATTTTGAATAATAGCAAAGAAAAATGGAATTTACAATTTACAGATCTATATATGTATTATTTATATATCTAATTATATATAAATATACGTTCATAGAACCTGTACTGTATCCACACTTCTGGCTGAATTTGCTGCTGCCAGCATTGCTGATCCAATCCCCGATCCATCTTCCATCACTTTAAGAATCACATATGGGGCGATTTCTTCACCTAATATCTCTGCTACAGCTTCATTAAGATATTCTCTAAACATGGTGTAGCTTATGTATAATCCACCCTCGACTGCTACCACTGTTCTTCTCATTTTACCGCTTTTTCCACCTTTGGTTCTTCCACTTGTAATGCCCCCGGTGCCATCTCGACCAATCTTTTTCAAGATCCCGACAATGCCCGCAGCTGCCAGCCTGGCAGCCCGTCTTGTCACCACGTCACATACTTTGACAACAAGTTTCCTAACCTTTAATGAGACGTCATGTATCTGATAAAGAAAACATTTTGTCAACAAAAAAATAAAAAATAAAAAAAGATGAACCAACTTTAACAATAGCCAATTGTAACGGGTAAATACAAGTTAAGGTTGAAACGTGTAAATTGATAAGTACATGCCGAAATATGTTTTACAAAACGTATAGTGTATTGATAGAAACTTAAAATGAAACATCTTACATCCAAGGTCTCTTCTAAAATCCTGGCAACTTCTTTCAGATCAGGAGAGTCGTCTTCATGCATGGCCGCCAGCAATGGTGTACTGAGTAACATGAAGAAAGAAAATCAACTTAAATCTCTCAACTTCAAGCTTATGTAACACTCAAATCAACAAGATTTATCACATGCAGGGTTCAAAGGGGCCACAAAGCAAAAACTATAGTCAAAATGACTAGAATCTCATAGATTCTGATTTATAACATGCAGTTGATGTAAAGATGTGGCTTGGCCTAATTAGCGATCAGGTTTACAAGTCCAATTCGGCTTAAAACATCTACATCATCTTTCACTCACTCAAAGTCAGCCCCAAGCACCAAAGTCAACCACAATTTACTAATTTAAAAACTGGTGTAATGGAAACGATGATTGGTTGTATAATAGAAAGACGGCCACTTTCTTTAGCAAAAGATAAAGACAAAACTGGGCGGCTTTAGCAAATTCTGATTAGAATAAAAGGAGGACCGCCACTTGCAAGTTAAGGAAGTAAGTTCAATAATTATATAAGTAGCAATTTAATAAATAATTAAATAAAGATAAAGATTCACCTTTCTCCTCGCACAATATTTTAAACTGAACACGCGATAAATAAGATACACAAACGGTATCAGCAACAAATGATAACAAATGAAGTCCCTTTAGTCGTTAACATTTATGCAATGTTTTGCGATCCAAAAGTTTCCATGAAACTGTACATTTAACACTTATTTTTTGTTGACACTGACTACTTAGATAATTATTTATTCAAAAGCATTAATAATGGCAAAGAAATAATCAATTTAATGCAAGGCTCTGATGTGTGCATTATAATTTTTGTATGATGGTTGCCTAACTAAAGCCTATGCACATATAACCTCCCTTTGACTTTACATGCCTATTAAGAAAGTAAACTAATACCATCATTGTTTCCACTTCACGAACCGCGGTTCTAATTAAGACTCAATAAAAGAATCCTATTCAATGAATATTACAATAAACAGTATTATGGTAAAGCATACCTTAACGCAAACCGTGCTGACAGCTTAGATGAAACTGGACCAAATATATCAGACTCCAACGATATCTTGTGGATTACTCTTCTTACAATGTCACCAAGATACATTCCTGAAATCATTTTCTCAAAACCCTGCAGCAGTATCCCTGTATTAGTCACAGGATTATTAAATACAAAATGAGAGTACAAAATGAAAATCACATGCATATAGCATATAGAGAATCATCATGATACAAAAATAACCTGATCATTTGGATTCTGGCTCTCAGCATCAAGATCTATGTCATAAGATGTTCTTGGCAAATGTGAAGACCAAAAATTACCCCATTCCATGTTGATAACCTGATTGACATTATGTTACATAAGTGAAGAACCAATTTATTTTCTCTTTTAATCTACTGTAGTTAATAGTAGAAAGACCAAGATACCATGCCTCCTGAAGTCGTGAGAAGACCTTGACATTTTATTACTGCATCAGCCCTCTCGAAATAACAGGCATTGGTACCAGTCCCGATTACCACTGCAGCAACTGTGTCTTTATCATAAAAATGGCCTAGAGCCAAAGTTCCCACACTATCGTTCACCTGTTAACAAGTGGATCCATGTATAAGATTGTTGTAATGATTTTGTTAAAAAGCACCGTGAAAGATTTCGTAAAACACACTTGATTATAAAAATGCAATGCATTTGCCTGCACTGAGTATCTCCTAAGTATGGTTCACCTTTACTTGTATAAATCATATGATCATGTTTTAAACGGTAGGTGACTAAATTGACACAAGAAAGTGGGAAACACAAACTTTCTCTTACTTTTTTAGTATTGTGATTAGGGTTTACAATCACATTTAAGGTTGTATTTTTTATTTCTCTGGGTAACCATGGTTTCCAATCTTTTGGCCAACTAATCGACAGGGTTTGAGCCCACCGCTATACAGACTCAAACAGGGCAACACCCTCCCCTTTTTGGGAAGGTTGGTGTGGCCACATCAGAGTTGTTTGCACCTAGCAGGAATTGAACTTGAGACCTCTCACATTTTAGCGATGATAGTCACAAGCCTTTTACCACTATAAGCTGAAATATAAATGGCTGGCCAAAGCACAGATCTGATTTTCTATCAAGGGCGACGGCACAACCAGTAAGCCATGATGTGAGATGTCCTAAACATTCAGCTTGGTAAGGGCTGTTGTCATACAGCGTAACATCCAAGCTCCACAACTCAACACATTTCTCATGTGTTAGCATTTATATAAGGGGGATTGGAAGTGTGGAATTAATGCCCCAAAACCCATATGGATTTCTCCATTTTGAAATCTGACAATAACGTTATCCTACCCTACCAATATAGGGAGAAAAACTTGTTTATGTTATACCATAGACAAAGCATGTGTATTTTATGTAGAATCTAACGTTATCTGTAAAAGAAAGCCATGTGTATTTTATGTAGAATCTAAGTTCTCTCATCAGCTTGGGTAGTTGGGTTACTCAAATTGTTCACAGTCCAAATTACATATTGGAGGGTGTTTAGAACTGTGTTTTGTGTGAGAGTATCTAAAGATTGCTGTAAAATGCAAATAATCAGAAAGCAATGTTAAGCAAACTATTTATAAAAGGTGATTTCCCAAATTTTCGTAATAAGAAAAAGCTGGTGTAGACGTGCTTTTTTAAATGCTATACCACAAATCCAATCCGAAAGACCTCCTTATACTTGCTAAATATTGATTGAAGTTCAGTTTCTCCCTAATCTTGTATAGGGGTCTACTGCCATATTTGGAATTATATACATGTTGTCAACTAACTTGCTTTGCATATGTAGTATCCTCCACTGTGACATGTGACCTCTTTTATATTTGAAATCGCCCAACTCCCAGAAATTTGACCCTACTTGTACAGAATTAAATACTTGCCATCATGGTTTCCAACAAATAAGTTTCATTGCCATGATAAGGTAAAACTGTAAAAGAAAGTATGTGATTTATGACATTTGTAGTAACTACAATCATGTTAAGCGGACCTTTATAGAGGTTTGTTATCATTGTATATGTTGGTGGCAGAAAATGCTTAAAGCTAAACTGTTACATCTTTCAATGATTCGGATAAGTCCTTAAAAGAGGTCACACAACAGTGGTCGGAGGCTAAAGATGTGGAACAAAACAATTGAGAAAATACATATATAACTCTAAGCATGATTGTAAACATCGCCTTAAGATTAGAGAAAAGATTACTGGCCATCATTTAGCAAGTATAAATGAAAAACAGATGAGGTTTCCCTATTCAGGTTACCCCGGGAGGGCGAGTCTTTGACTCAAATGTACGCGGCCCAAACGCTAACCATGTTATCCTGTGACCGTTTCCGACCCTTCCCTTGGCCACCCCCAAATATATGTACCTAGTGAGGTTTGAACCATAAACCTCTTGAGGGCACGTGCCTAACCACTGGGCCACTTTGGTGGTGGTTTAGCAAGTATAAATTTTGAAGATAATATAAAAAAGAGTTGTCACCATGAAAAACCAGATAACATATTAAATTGCTTACAAGTGCAGCAACATTCATATCTAGACCTCTTCTAGCCAACGCTTTTTGTAAACAGTCAACCACGTCTTTTTCAACCTGATAGAAATAAATCATATTGTTAAATACATGATAAAGTTGCATAACTTCACATTTCAACTATCAATGATGCCATATGTGACCTATAAAGTAAAAAACTTCTATTTTTAATTATGTGCATATTCCTAGAATGTTGTTTAACTAACCATGTCTTCAATGGCAAAACCTTTAGTCCACTTGATCAAAGTGCCGGATGAGACAGATGTTTGTTTCACAGGAAACGAAAATGTAAAGCCAATATCCTTTCCTCTAACTTGTGGAATCTGCAAATTGTTTCCCTTCTGTTCAATAAACTCCTTCAGGGACAACGCAATAAAATCAAAGAGTTCCTGCAAATAGATGTTTGAACATTACTCAATTCACATAAGATGCAAATGTGCAATACAAACTTTATTGAGTAGAAGTAGCATGAACACCTCGCTCGTGCTGGTCATTAAATGTTGTGGAATGGGTTTCCGCTCAACATCATGTCCAAGAATAGACCTTTGGCCACCAAGCTGGATTCTTAGAATCCTAAAGTTGGTCCCTCCCACATGTAGAGCATAATATGTTCCGCTTTCAGTCCTAAGGAACAAAGATACATCATCAGCATCACTATCATGCTACTATTAATTACCAGATATTAAGCAAATAACATGTTTAACTATTTCCTACGCTCGACGGCATACATGCTTACAGCCACAACTAATATAGTAATATCTCAACTCATTTTCAGAGCCGCAGTGACACACAAGTGTTGAAATTTACAAAAAAGCAGTTAGTTTAAATGAAGCTAAAGTGTTAAACGGAAGCAACTTGACTAAAGCCTACGTCTGTGTTACTTCAAATATAGTCATTTATTATGACAACCGCTTAAAACTTAGTAATTTCCAAAAAAGATTCCGTTCTGTAATTAAATTTTCCACTATATCGACGAGTTGATAATTACTGCCACGTGTTCGCCAACCGTGAAAAAAAAAAAAAATAATAAAAAGATAAAAAAAAAAAATAATAATAATAAAAATAAAAATCTGTCAATTGTCAGCATTGTTGTAAAGTATAACACAAATACTAACACATGCACAATATGAAAGACTAACTGAAAATTAATCCACACTAAGAAAAACTATGAGTAGAACCACAACTTGATCCATGAACTCGCAAGTTACATACACAAAGATTGATTCAAACAAAAACTTTAAAAAGATTAATTCAAACCAGAACTTTCATAAAGAATCAATTCAAACAATAACTTTCAAAAAGACTAATTCAAACATACTTTTACAGCAAAACTTTTCAAAACAAAATATCTTACCAAACATCACCCTAATTTCAAAAAGATCCATTCAAACACGCCAATTAAAACGGATCCATTCAACCATCAAACTCAAAAGATACCAATACACAAAAAAAAAAAAAAAAAAAAAAAAAATCTTCCAAAACAATACATATCACCAAAAACAAAAAACAAATAAAGACTAAAATTAGCATCCATAACAACAGCATTAACATAATCAACAAAAACATAACAATCCTTGTGAGCATCAATTCAAACACATTTCAAAAAGACGTATTCAAAACAAATAACGATTACTTTTAAAATCTACGACATCAGCATCGACAAAAAGAAACAAATTTAACAACTTAATTAACTTTTAACTACCCTAAATCCAAAAGGATTCGTTCAACCAACAAATTCAAAACACGCCGACTGAAATAAATCTTTCAAGACACATTTACAACATTCTAACCCTAAATCCTCATAACCAAAACACAAAATTAAATCAAATTAACAAACAAAATACACAATCTTTATAGATTATCAACAAAACTATCCCTAAAAACATCAAAAAGCCCAATTTAAAGAATCTAAAAAACGCTTCAAAACAGCTATATATCTTACCAAACACTACCCAATACACAAAAAGATAAATATTAACATCTACAAACACCAGCATTAACAAAATATTTATAAAAAAGGCGACTAACCCATCGGGAAGATTATCGACAAAAGTAAGCAACATCTTAAGCTTACTACCACCTTCAGAAGCCAAACCAGCATGCATTTCAACAGCCATTGCATCAACCACTTGTCTCAACCTCCCAACTGACGTCACCGCATTCTCTTCAAATTCATCAACTACTTTAACTACCTTCCACCATCTCCTCCTACTCCGTACTCTCCGTCCTACCATCACTGCCGCTATCACACTACTCGCTACTGCACATCCTACTGCTATTCCTAACCCTACCTTCGTCATATTCACTCAATTAGTATTGTTATTCATCTTTTTATTAGGTTTGTTAGTTTTCCGGTGGTTTTGACGGAAAATAGTGTTTTCCGGTGAGATGCACACAAACTGTTTGAAAAAATGTTTTGTGTGTTCTTTTTAGGTTTCCGGTGGTTTTCACGGCGGTTATTGACGGAAAATAGTTTTTTTCCGTTCTTTTGTGTGTGTTTTTAGTGTGTGAGAGGTTGTTAGGTTTCCGGTGGTTTTTACAGTGGTTCTTGACGGAAAATAGTGTTTTCCGGTGAGTATCAACGGCGGCACACAAAGTGTTTGATAAAATGTTTGTGTGTGTTTTTTAGTGTGTGAGAGAGAAAGTTTGTTAATTTTTAGTGTTTTTCCGGTGAGATGGACACAAGTTCTTTGATAAAATATTTGAACAAAACTGTGTGTTTCCGAAAGTGTTTTAACTGTGTGAGAGAGAAAGGTGAAAATAGAAGGGGTGTCGAGAGAAGATAATAATTTTCTCCGGTGAGATTTAACGGAATAAAAGTGTGTGTTTTGTGGAGGTGTTTTTAGTGTGTGAGAGAGAAAATGAAAAAGAGAGAGAGGCGGTCTTTGGACTGAGAAGAGAAGTTTTGGGAAGGGGAAATTGGTGGGTATTATATATTGTTTTATAAATTACTGATTTGCCCTTTGTCTATTTACTGATTCACGGATTTCTCTCTTTTTATTTTCATTTTTTTGTTCTTTCAAAATATTTGTTTTACTAATATTTAAATTAAATATTTTGTTGCTTTGAATAAAAAGATATTTTTTTATTTCAAGTTGATTCCAAAAGATAGACCGTTATTTGCATGCATACTTCATTTTAAACATTTTAATTTTAAGAAATATATATGTATGTATTATAAGTAGTAGAGATAAGTAAATAAAACTAAGACTAAAAAATAAGCTTTGTTAAATTATAATGTAAAAGAAAACGTGTAGGGTTCTAGTCGTGACCCGTGTTGCGGATAAAAACATGCAACAATGGAAGTAAACAAATAATGGCCATGCAACCAGAAACTCTTATAGTCAGATCTTCTTAAACATTAATATAACATAATCCTAAACACATATAAATGGTGTTTATAGAAGACTTACTTGTTTCCTGAAGTTGTGTAAGCTTCTAAAAACTCATGCGCGGGGTTCATGTAAAACCCTAAATTCTGACTTCGCATTTTTCGTTTAATTTGGTTTTTAACCTAAGTTTGTAATAATTAATAAATACTTAAAACTATGTGTTATGTGATAAATAATAATAATAATAATAATAATAATAATAATAATAATAATAATAATAATAAATAATTTGGTTTAATTTAGTAGGATTGGTTTCGCTGTAGCTAGAGGTGTGGGGGCTCAGTTGGTATCTCGGCTCCTCACTAATTTCTTGTAAAATTCTATTTGTTTTTCAATAAAGTGATGATTATTAAAAAATAATAATAATAATAATAATAATAATAATAATAATAAAATGACACATCATATGAAATATGACCTAAGACAATTACATATAATAGTTGTTACATAAAACCTATTCTAAGCTAAGTCCTAAACGCCACCCTCTTTATTTCTTTTAAAGGCTACACGTTTTTTTTTTCTCCTTTGTGTGATCTTGTACCGAAATCCTTGTGAGTTCCCTCTTTCACATGTTAACTTGTTATGGGGATAAGACCAAATATTAATAACCTAAAATAGAAGATATGGTCCCCTCTTAGCCTAATAGTTCACACGCTTAATCCCTCCCTCCCATTCACATTATACGGCACATATTCCCCTCCCATTATACCGAAACTTAAACAACTTCCACATCTCATTATTTTCTCTCAAGGATCAAGAAGTGTTAAGGGAGATTAAGCTTGGTGATCGGTTCTATTGTGATTAAGGTGTCAGTTTGTTACCTAATCGGTTTTGGTGTGTTGTGCTCTTGTGCTCTTCCTTTGATACCTCTTTGTTTCGACGTAAGGTGCACATGAATTCCCTTTTTGTTTTCACTACTATACGACACACAATTATGATACAAAAATTCAGATTATAAAACATGTTATACAAACATAATGATCATGTGTTATGCTACTGGTTAAATCAGGTTATTGTCATTCAAATATATACAAACAGGTTATGATACGTATGATAAACTAATTCTTACACTAAATATTCGATTATATAAACTGCGGATTATGATACAAAAGCGCAATGGAAACTCTTGTTAAAGGATGATGTCGACTAAATTTATTTTCAACCTAAGAAGTTATACGTTAATATGAAATCATGCATAAATTTATTGACATATGATTAATATAATATGTGTTATATATGGAAGCCCTTATTTTGAATAATCATATATGAGAGTCGACTAAATTAAGTGGGGAATTAAGGTTTCTGGTTCATGGTTGTACATGTGGTATGCATGGTCTTGTTGTTCTTTGGTTGTCATGTGTGTCTTTTGGTGTTAACATATTTTGGGTTCAAGTGAGGAATTTCGAGTTCTGGTTTGTGATCATTGGTTCGCGTTTGGGTAGTTCGCTTTGGTTTTATTCGCTGGTGGTGTATATCTCGTGAACGGTTGGGTTGTGGGGCTGTGTCTTGGTTTTGGTTTCGTTCATATCTCGTTAAGTCTGTGTGTTCGTGTTCGAGTCGTTGTTGGTGTTCTTGTTCCTATTCGATCTTTTCTTATTCATCCTAGAGTTATATACCTTTAACTATCATTTTAAATATATATATATATATATATATATATATATATATATATATATATATATATATATATATATATATATATATATATATATATATATATATATCCTAGAGTTAGTATTTAAATTGCATATTTTGTTGCTTTGAATAAAAAGATATTTTTTGATTTCAAGTTGATTCCAAAAGATATACCGTTATTTGCATGCATACTCCATTTTAAGCATTTTAATTTTAAGAAATGTATTTGTATGTATTATAAGTAGTCTAGATAAGTAAACAAAAGTAACACTAAAAATAATCATTGTTAAATTATAAGTTAGAAAAAAACGTGTAGGGTTCTAGTAGTGACCCGCATTGCCGATAAAAACATGCAACAATGGAAGTAAACAAATAATGGTCATGCAGCCAGAAACCCTAATAGTCAGATCTTCCTAAACATTTATATAACATAATCCTAAACACGTATATAGGATGCTTATAAAAGACTTCCTTGTTTTCTGCATGTGTATAAGCTTTTGAATAATCGCGCGCGCGGGTTCACCTTCTTTCTTTGTAGATCGACCAATTAGGATTTTGGGGAGGAAAACCGAAACTTGGATCGCGCCAGGTATCCACCAGTACTGCACGGGTAGAATAATGGCTTCGAACCTTCGCAACTTAGGCGATGACGAAACTGAGGTAAACCAATTGACTAGAAGTCAATTGCTATAATTCAACTTGTGGTTGACTTTTGGATCAATCGAGGGTAAGACCCGATCGATTGGCCAAATAAAGGAGGAAGAGAGGGATTTTAGGGTTTAGTTGTGAGTTATCAGGGTCCCTATAATTCCCTTCGTATTTATAAGATACAAGGGAAGGTTATAGAATCCTAATACTTGTACAACACATATTATAGTTTGATAAGAAGTCAAACTAAACCTCCCCTATGGAGGTCGATCGACCGAAACCCTGACCCCATTGGTTTTGATTTTTTGTCATTTATTACCCATTAATACTTATTCCAGATAAATATTATACTTCAGGTAATTACCGCTAAATCCCTAAATGAAAATAATTTCGTACTTTTATTTCCTCACTACTCTTATTTCATTTTGTAACTCATTTCTTATTTTCGCTTTCATGTTCCGTTTTGTGCGCACTGTGTGACCCTTCGGCAATTATGTAAAGACCATAAATGAAAGATTCGTTATGTCTTTGCACATAATCCTTTCAGACTCCCACTTGTAATCTTCTTTTATCGTACCCAGAGGTAAAGAGCAAGACAATTAAGTATGTGAAAACTGGTAGTTTTTCTTAAAAATATTTTTACTTTTTACCCTCGACTTTTCACTTTACTTTTTACGTAAAAGAATTATTGTACAACCCGGAGGTTGTCCCACAAATTTAAATTACATCTTGTGATGATTCTAAGACCATCAAAAGTCCTTTGTGGTCTTCCTGTGATTTCCCATCAAGGTCACCTAGGCCAGTTGTGTTGTAACACGAGCACGCTTAACTATAATCAAAATCCCATTTTTCAGTTACGTTTTTAGTGTTTGTGACAAATAGATACTTTTCAGGTTAACATTTTAACCAAACACTTAAAGTGTCACTTTCAGAACATTTTTGTTCACATTTAACAGTTTACCAAAAGGTTATCCCGTGTACAGCAAGAAACATCACACAACGCGTACCGGCACGAGTAAAGATACTACCTACGTTCATTAGCATATCATAATTTTCTAAAAGTTCATTTTACATGTGTTTCATTATTTCATGGTTTCATTTAAAACTCGCATCCATTTTTACATCCCGTCTTTAATTATCGAACCATGTGTACAACACGACTAGCGAACTCGGGAAATAATACAAAAGCGACACACACTTTTCTCTCTTTTCTTTGTGTTTCGGCCAACTCAAAACAAAAGCAATCCCACATCGCTCCATACACCAAACCAAAGGGTATTTCATTTCCTATATAGTATATAAACAACACATACACCACATTTCACCACCCACATCACAAACCCTAAAAATAAAACCCTCTCTCCTTTCCTCGTTCCTTCATCTCTCTCGGCAGCTACACCTCCAAACACCCTTGGTATTGATTGTTTTGCTTCTTATTTTTGGGTTGTACTTTTGTTAGGAATATAAATATTCACATGAAAAACTTTGTCACCCCGAGTATCTATTTAGCATCTAAGTAGCTCGTAGGCTTATTAGTTTTAGTTTAGTTATCGTATCATCATGGAGTCAGGTCGGGTCTTTACCCACTGTAAGCATGTTCCACAGCCCGTGTAGGGGCGGTTTAGAGTTTGTGTTATGACTTCTAATAGTCTACAATTGGTATCAAGAGCCATGGTTTGATTAGTTAGATTGTGTGTACTTGGATTCGTGGCTTGGTTTGTTATTTTCTTTGTGGTTCGAATTGTTAAGAAAGAAAATTCAAGATTTGAGCTTTGTTTGTGGTTTTATTTGATAAAGGGTTGTACTTTTGTGTTAAGAAAGGTCCTTACAGCTTATTTTGATGATTAGAGTGCTTATTTCATAAGCCTGGGGCTAATTTAGGGCTTATTCGAGAGTTTTTGAGGTTTGTTTTTTATTGCGATTTGCCTACTTGTAGCAGATTTTTGGTTGCGATTTGGTGCTCTCTTGTTGCTGGGCAATCTTAACCACTATCTTTGGGATAGTCGTCTAATCCTTCCTTGTCTCCTTGGAAGTACTAGCTTGTCTAGGACATAAGATTTATCATAATACTATTACCCGTTAAACAAAACCTTATAAATAAATAGGGTTATTAGACAAAAAAGTTACTAAAGTTTGCGAAAAAGTTCACCTAAGTTACTATAGTTTTTTTGGTTACAAAGAGGTTACCCAAGTTTTGTCACCGGTTACTTAAGTCACTGAAAATGTTTTAACCTTATGATACCGGTGACCTTGCCAACGTGGCATTTTTTATTCTTTTTTTTAATTAATAATCTTTGACTTAGGGTTTGACTAATAAAAATGGTCCCCCAAATCAGTTCCCATTTCATTTTCGCCCGACAAAAAAAAAACCCTACTCCCTCTTTTCGATTACATAATCTCTAAAAAACAACAATCCAAATTAATTTAATCAAGTGTTCTCAGGGTTTGCATCTCCCCCAAAAAAGGTTAGTTTTGGTCATTAATTTATCTTTTTTTAAGTTATCCAGTCGTTGTTTAATCTCAACAAATAATTAGGGTTTTGTAAATTTAGGGTTTTTACAAAACTAACAATCTTTATTGTTTGATATTGTTTCAGATGGAATCGGAATCTCCAGCTTCATCTTTTTTGATAAAGTATCATCGGGGTGGTGTGTTTGTAAGAAATCCTCTTTCTATGAAATACTTTCTGAAATACCTAATGTTGAACTTGTTTCATTAGATTTACCTCGTTTTTAAAACTTTTGCAAAGTTAATTTACTAGTTATGTGAAGTCTCTGTTTTATTTGGTGCATGGCTTAAAGTTTCACTTAGGATTGAAAGCCATAAAATCTGATAGTGACTTTGATGATTGTGTCCAATGTGGTGTTAAGAATGACCATGTGTTGCACATATATGCCTCACATGAGGTGTTTGAACTGATTGCCACAACTAGTGAGCACAATGTAGGAGGAAATGGTGAGCCTTTCACTGATAGTGGAAGTGATTTAGAGGATGAGGATTATAATGTGTATGATTATTGTAGTGAGACTGAAAGTGATACTGCATCTGTTGACCATTTGTTTGAAGATGAGGAAGAAGTCTTAGCTTCTAGGACTAAGATAAGAGCCCCTGCACCTAAGAAAAAAGCCTCTAAGATGTTTGATGAGAATTTTTTGACAAGGGTTTTCAATGGGTTGCCTAGAGATGAATTTGCTGAAAAAGATTTAGTGCATGTTGACCCTAAAGATGATAAAGATGAGTTAGGTGATCACTGGCCTATCCATGATCCTAATATCAAATGGAAGTCCATGAGACCACAGTTAGGTGAAAGATTTGAGGGTCCTGAACAACTAAAAAGAGCACTTGCTTTCTATGCATTGCCAAATGGTTATAAGTTATACTATGAAGTTAACAACCCTAAGAGACTCCTGGCTAGATGTTCAAGAGATGATAAAGAAAAGAATTGTTCATTCAGGTTGTGGGCATCTTGGAGGCAAAAAGAAAAATCATTTCAAATCAAAACACTCAATGATCAACATATGTCTACTAGGACATATGAGTATGGTACATTAATAACAAGTAACTGGATTGCAAGAAATTATGCAAAAAAGATTTTGATTAATCCTGGTATAAAAGTTAGGGACATTGTGGCTTTAGTACTTAAAAAATATAAATGCAAAGTTAGTGTTAGTCAAGCTAGAAGGGGAAAAATCAAAGCTTTAAAGCAATATGAGACCTGTTTAGAAGATCACTATGGAATGTTATGGTCTTATGCAGCTGAGGTTCTTAGTTCAAATGAGGGATCTACTTGTAAGCTTGGTATGACCACAATGCCTGATGGGAAGAACTATTTTAATTGTTTCTATGTATGTTTTAAAGCTCTCAAAGAAGGATGGTTAGAAGTGGTTGTGAGGCTTATAAGGTGGCTGAAAGGTTGAGGACTTTTAGTTGTAGGAGTTGGCAACTGAATGGGATACCATGTGAACATGGTTTTGCAGCTATTTATTTTCTTCATAGAGATCCAGAAGACTATGTATCTCATTGGTATAATAAGGAGAAGTATGTGGCTGCTTATACTCACTACATTGAAGGGATGAATGGGATGGATCAATGGCCTGACACTGATTATCAGAAGCCATTACCACCAATTAAGAGAAGAATGTCTGGAAGACCAGGATATAAGAGAAAGAGGGATGCTTTTGAGAAGGGAGATGGTGGAAATAGGACCAGGATTAGTAGAAAAGGTCAAACAAATCATTGTAAGATTTGTAAATAAACTTGTCACAATCAAAGAAGTTGTCACAAATGAGAAGGGTCTGCACAAACAAAGGGTGGAAAGAAGAAAGGGTCTGTACAAACACCTTCTACAAATGAGAATGCACAAATAGCTTCTTGTGAAGGGTCTGCACAAACACCTTCTACACTTGTAGAAGGTGATGCAGATGAGATACAGATAATTGGGTCTGCACCAGTTGAAATTTAAACACCTCTAGTGGGATTTGAGATGACACCACCAGAGATGACACAAGTCCATTGAGAGTGAGTGGAGGTGGTGAGAGGATGAGGGGTGGTGCGAGAATCAGAGGTGGTGGTGTAAGAATGAGGGGTGGTTCTGTGCAAGTTAGTTGTGGAAGTGCAAGTGATCAAGTTGGGAGTAGTAGTAGCACTAGGCTTAGGACCATCAATGGAAAGATTATTAGGTTAAGAGGAAAAGGAGATGGTTCAAGATCATTCAGGTATCCTGATGGAATTAAGCCTATAGGATATGGAGTTTCTTGGGATCCAGCTGATGGAGAAGCCATGTTAGGGGTAAGTTACTATTTTGTTTTTATTTAACTGTGTTTGAATTTTATAAAGTTAAGATTATTACATAAGTTAAATTGGTCTATTTAGCATTTACAGAACACTCAGGGATTATGATGCGTGGATTGCGGCATACACAAAAGTTTTACTTCTCAAGGGATCTTGAGAAGCTTACAATCCCCACCAGGCAGTGTACCTGACCGATGTAGTATAGTGAGTTGGCAAGTACCGGGGGATTGATCGTTCTCCATAATGAATAGTGTTCGCTAGGATTGAAATTAATCTAACTAGGTCTAGAGGCAAGGGATGATTCTTTTTGTATTTTATATTTTATAAAAGCAGTAAAATAACGGTTTTGGAAGAATGGGCGAAATTAGTTGCTAATCAACTAACCCAAAAGCTACTAATTAAATTAATGTGCAAGAAAAGTAAATTAGGGTTCTACAAGGGAAGTGAAGCGTATCTACCTATGATGTATTACTCCTTGCTAGCTATCTAATTCTACCTATTGAATGTTAACCTTGTTGTAACTGAAGGGTTGCTTTCCTTAATACCATTCGTGGGGCCATGTACGATCTTCCCGAACTCTATAAACTTCTATCTCTTTCTATGACGACACGTTTAGTATCCTAACATGGCCTTATTAATAGTTACATATGCATTTAGTAACAAACAATAACATCGGTGTACACAACTGAGAAACGTTTCTTAAGACGTTCAAGCACATTACCATAAAGGAAGTTGTCCAGTTTTCTTAAGTCTAACGCGAAATCAATCAATCAAACAAGAGACAATAGGAAGCAAGAATTATAAAATAAATCAACTAGACCTATTGAAGTTGTCACACCTTAATTGATGAAGATAGACACAAACATCAACAAGGAATCAATAAGATCTAATTAATTATAAGCAAGTTTCACACAATCATAAGTAGACACAAGGTGAATTAGCCAAGCATAATTAATGGAGAACAACCAACAATAATGATAATTGAAGACATAACATAAGATGGAATAAATAAACAAACCATTACAAGATGTTTATGGAGTGATTAAGACCCTCTAAGTTGCTGGAAAAACACCTACCCTAACCTTAGAATCGGACTTAGGGTTTGGGGCTTACAAATAATGAAGTTATAAGATTGTATTTATAGGCAGTTTTCCGCCCGGCTCAGCTTGACGGCATCAGCCCGTTTAAGGGAACAGCGTCACGACCAATTTTTATTCACCAATTTGTAGATCTTTTCGTCCTCTTAGCGTGGGCTTTTGAATCACCTAAATCCAAGTTCGTATGCAAAATATATGGCCAAAATAGTAACAGCTACCGCGCGTGCAAGTTGTGACAAGTTAACACGAGATGGCCTACTCAGTTACACGTGACCCTTTCTGGTTATAAGTCTTCTGTGCCATGTCTCTTTAATTTAACACCAGATGGCCTAATCCCAAATACACGTGATGGCGTCATATGTAATTTCACCAAATTCTTTCTGGGGAGTCACGTGTTAATTTCCATCAGCTCCATTCTTAAAGTGATGGCGTCAGCATACAAAACCTGACGCCGTCAGGTGTAAAATCCTGACTTTCCTTGGTTTTCTTGTTCCCTTCATTCTTGAGCATAAAAAAGTCCAAAAAGCTCCAAAATGCTTCATTTTCCAAAAATCACGTCCCAAGTACCTAAAATGAGAGAAGAAACGATTTGAGGCAATATTTGATCATAAAATCACGATTTATGGCTTAAATGACCCCCTAAAATTGTAACAAATATTTCCTTATCAGATTACCTGTTCCAGCTTGGCCCATTGGAATCACACCTAAAGATTGTAGAATCCATGCTGAAGCACCAAAAAATGAACCAGTTGTTGAACAAGAGCCTATGCAGGAACCACTTGTGAGAAGACTTGCACAATACAAATTGCAGCAAGCTAGAGAAAGGAAAGAGACATCAAAAGGCCAAGCATCAAGCAGTGCAGCAATAGAAACAGTTCAAGAGCCAGTGGAGGAAGTTCAGGAACAACAAATTACGGAAGAAGAAGTTCAAACCCCACCAGTGTTAATAAGGAGGGAATCAGAGAGGATCAAGCGACTTAAGTTCCACAAGCCACCATCACCTGGACCAGGGTTAACTCTAGATGATGCTATTTCATTGGAGTAGACTGACAAAAAGTTTGACTAAATATGACTAGCCACTTGTGAGGCTATTTTGTACATCTGCCATATGACTTGATATGTATACACTTTAGGATATTTGGTAACTTACTGATATGCAGTATAACTTGACCTGATATGCAGTATAACTGTCACTAATTTTGTATGGCAAGCCACTTGTGAGGCTGTTTTGTAAATTTGCCATATGTAAACACTTTGGTCAATTTTTAATGCAAGTTATCTATATGCAGTATGCATATTACTATCATTTGGTCCAATTTTTCCATGTGTAAACTACCTCATTTGCAGTATGCAGTATGCATAATACTATTTTAGTGCAACTTATGTATTTGCAGTATGCATACAACCTCATTTGGTCCAATTTTGCAAAGCATATGTAAACTAATTCATTTCATTACATAGTTAAAACACTTACATTCTTGCCATTTCATTTGACTACATCTGATACAAAAGATAACATCCCCTAGCCATACTACATTACTAACGGTCAACCTTACCAAAATAACCCATGACCTAAATTACAACCCACCAATCTAACACTACATCATCACCTAAATAAACCTACAAATAAACATCACAGCAATGACAACAATCAAAATCCTATTGTAGAATGCGGTTCTTGAGTTTTGAGGAATTTGAGCTTGTGCATTGACCAAATTAACATGTTGCTGAAACATGATTGCTTGATACCAACGATTTGGTAATGGGCCATCAACCCACCTAAAGTAGTTGCAATTTCTTGTTGGATCCATGAAGTTAGGACAGCCAAGAAACCTTCTTCCAGGGTTCTTTTGTGTCCAAGATGTACGACACTTTGCTAGTTCACCACAGCCAAGAAACCTCATCCGGTATCTCTCTCTTAGTTTAACTTGCTAAATATATCTTCCGGTTTCTTTTGTTGACTTTAGTAAAATCCCTAGAAAGAAACATTTCTCGGTTTAAGTCACTTAAGTTGTAAAATCCCGTTTGAAGATATTGAGATGTCGACTGTTTCGGATGACATTCAAGCAGCTGGGTCAGACAGCTATGTTTGATTGGTCTGACTATGAGTCATGGGCACTCCTAAGAATTTGCGCATGTTTCTTCTCACTTTGATTGCTCAACAGCACAAAATGATCACGAAGCTAATTTGGTATCCCTTGCTTGAGGGTGAAGTTGGATTTCACGAAAGAGTATACCTATTTTATCTTGAAATCGGGGATGGTTGGATGCAGGATTTCAATGATAGCTTGCTCGCGCATATGATGTAAGTTGAAGACTTGGGTTATCTAGTTTCCAGAAGTCGGGGTGGATGGTTGAAGACCTGGTTAACTATCACTTAAAGGAGTTACGTTATTGTACTCAGTGTCACACGTTGATGACGTTGTGGATAATCGCAAGAGGTGATGATTGTCGCATACTTTGTCAAGATAGTATTGAGTACTTAGAGATTTGCATGGTTCACAAATTCTCTACACCGTTCTTCCTAAAACAATGCAAGCTTAGGTAACAAATTTGAGTAATTCTACTTCATTTTCAAGATTGGTATATCGGGTTCCTTCATCATGTGGTCAAAATTGTTTGTGTTCAAGGTTGGTTAATTGGACAAAGACTTTATAATTGTGATGTGATCTGTAATTCTCACCTGATATTCTTAACCCAAACTGATGTTTGCCATAACCAAATCAGTCATGCCACATTCAACCTGTTACTATCTCACGGTTTCTTCTTGGTTTTGTAAAATCCCGCGAAAGAACTTATTTCTCGGTTTAAACTATAGATTTGTAAAATCCCGTGATGATGAGCTATGTGCTCTTGACCATGGTCGGGTTAAAACCATTATCAAAGTTCAGCCATAACATCACAAATGGCTGGATTGAGGCATTGAATTGACAAAATGTGACTACGGGGTTAGTTCAGTATTATTTATTTGAGGCTGAAGTGAAATTTCATGGGTGCGTGTACTTAGTATCTGAAGATATCGGGGAGGTTGGATGAAGATTCTTCGAGATCCTTGTTCGAGCTTTCAATACAATGACAAGGACTTGGATATCTAGTTATTTCTTCTTTCTCTCTATTGCAAAATAACTATCACTTTAAGGAGTCACGTTGTAGTGCTCAGTGTCACACGTAGTTGTGGATATCCAAGAGGTGATGTACATCTTATACTTGATGGTTGGTTGGTTGAAGAGTATAGATTACTTAGGAATTCGATGTTGCACGAAGTCTCTACACCGCTCTTTGTCTCGCATTAGTACAAGTTTAAGTCACAAATTCAGGTCATATTACTTCGGTCTCAAGTCCATCATATTGGGTTTCTCTCCATCAGTAGTCACGACATATATCCGACAGAATGATAATGGGGTGGTAACGAGTTAGCAAGAGAGTAGAAGAAAAGAGAGAGATGACGTCTGTTCAATTCTGTTCAGGCATCGCTCTTCATCGTTATGACGTTTGGACACATCAGTTCAAACCTCGGTTCTCAACTTCAACATTATGGCGTCTGCTGACAACACTTCAGGCCCCGCTCATCAATGAAAAGAAAGGTGTACGATTCAGTGCACTTTATCTTCAAAAGAAGAGGAATCTTCTTATTTATGGCCATTCTCATCAACAAGTTCATGCTCTTTCCGTGCTTATTCTGTTTTCAAGTGGATCGGCGCATATTGGAGTATTCTATTATTCACTTATTCAACCAAAACTTGCATTCGACAGGCATATGCAATTTTTGAGGGGGGAAAGGGTGAATAAACAACATGTCAGTCCTCAAGAACCGTCAAGTGGAGCTTCCTACCGTTGATGGTATTCATAATCACTAGTTCAATCATCAAAAATTGCAGTTGGCTGGCATATGCAATTTTTGAGGGGGGGAAAGGGTGAATATTAATCTACATGTTGGATGATGATTGAGAAATGGTCATACGACTCCTGAATACGTCAGTTCAGGAGTCGTACAAACCATGGTTCTCCAACACTACATCTTCCTCTCTATCAAGGTGAACATGGTCATGGAATGCTAATCGACATCGCCTCACGGGCTGATTCAATCAGTAACAAAGGGTTTCTAGTCAATGCTTCATGTATACGTCATCAGGCTACATGTACACATAATGATGATGATTCCGATTAATCGTAACCATCATGGGGGAGAGAAATGTGTACACCAAGGATGCACAAAAGGTTCACGTGATCGGGCTTAATCGTGTATTCCGATGTTGAAAAGCCGCAGAGATGATCAGTGGTTCAACTTGTCACCTTGGTATTAACGTTTCACTGTTACGTCATGGTATGATTAATCGTAACCATCAGGGGAGAGAGAATGTGTACATCAAGGACGCACAACAGGTCTACGTGATCAGGGCTTAATATCCAAGGATGAATACATTCTATAGATGATCAGTGGTTCAACTTGTTACTTTGGTGTTATACTAAAGACTGAAGAAGGTCGAGTCGTCAGTCTATTCTTTATTCTCGGTTGGGTGTTATCGTCTCATGTGTGCGCTGCTGGCTGATGGGTTATATGTAAGGTTACTGGAAGGCATTTGGTGAGATGAAGATGGTTGGTATTCTGTTCCTCCATATTAGGCAATCTTGAAGTAGGTCGTGTCTACTGTCTTCTCTACATTCTCCGCTATGTGATTAGAAGACTAAAGACGGCATGTATTATGTTATCAAAAGACCTCTTCATATTATGGGTGTTCATCCAAAGTCTTCCTTCTATTGTGGGTGTTCATCAGAAAGGTTGTCAGGATTGGGGGAGAGCACTAATTAGGGGAGAGTGTAATGCCTGAATTAATCCCTGGTTAAATGTGCTCACGTTACTCTTCAGCATGTCAAATGATGGAAGCGGAGAAAAGTCTGGAAGCTGAGGAGTAATGATTTTGGTTAATATCCTTTGTACAAATTTTAAAAACCAAAAAGTATATAGAAAAAAATAAAACCTAAAAAAAAAAAAAAAAAAAAAAAAAAAAAAAAAAAAAAAAAAAAAACCATAAAAATCTGAAAAATCATATAAAATACAAAAATATTCTTCTCACGACATGTCTCTTGTGTAATCAATATTATGTACGTTTCTAGAAATGTCATTCAATAACGACACGGAATCATACATATGCTTGAGCAAGAGTTTTTCGGTTTCAAATAAAGTTTTTTTCTAAAACATGTCGTATCTCAAAATATTCTTTAAAAATTATGGCTTGCAGTCATTTCAGGCTGTAACCCGGACTTAAACATTATGGCTTGCTATTACTTCAGATAGCAACCCGGTTTTCAAAATTAAGGAAAACACGTCGCCAAAAAGACGGTTGTTCCTAACAAAGGGTGCCGTTCATCCGAGCGTGAATTACTTTATATTCATGCACCCTCGATCTAATGTACGCTTCAGTGCATTATTTCTTGATAAAGAAGAGAAATCTTCTTTTTATCGCCAAATACTTTCCCTTCTATTATTTTTCCGGAAAGTGTTTGTGCAAAACTTGGTGGTACCATGAAATTTTGAATGAAAATCAAATTGAACTCAAAAGTTTGATAAAATTTTCACTCAATCAATGACGTTAATAGTTTATGAAAATATTTATGCTTTAACATCCGTCATTGATTGAGGGGGAGCGTGATTTCTCAAAATTTTATGTATCATCAAAACTCCCCACACTTCGTACATAAAACCTTGCAACAAAATGATTTGTGATGTGTTATGTGTCAGAATGAGTACATTTTCAAAGAGTTTTCGTTAAAACTTCAAATCTTTTGTAAACTCTTCAAATCTGACACATAACAACCTCCCTCACAGATTGAGGGGGAGCAAGAAAAAGGTTCCTTTTATCAGTCAATATTAAAAATTAACCGCATTTCTCTCCCAAACGTTTTCTAACTTATTTAAATCAATTGAGATAAAAAATCTCGAAAGATTTGAAATTTTTGATCGGGGGAGAGAATGTGATTTAAATATGAAATCTGATAATCAAATGTGATCTTTTGGACTCAATAAATGTGCTCCCACATATGTGCTAAACTCTTTCGAATATCGAAGCACATATTGAGGGGGAGCAAAAGGCGTTTGTGGAAGTTATACCAAAGACCGACCATTTATCTTTATGCATGGAGTTATAAGGACGGTTAAGGTTAGGTATAAGTTCCCATGATCCACCAGAACTGGAAGGATCTTCCCAGGGACAATCCATAGATAGATTAGAAGTCCTTAGGAATGATTGGAAAAAAGGAGAAAAGTGAGAAAGGGAAGAGTGCGGACTGAGATAGAGCTAGGACTGGAACAAACCCAACAAGGTTCTAGTGGTGAAGTCTCGGTAAGCACTGAAGGGGTTGAAGAATTAAAAAGAATTGAAATGAGAAAGGGTGAAAAGAAATAGCCCTCCAAATATTCAACCTTAGGGCAGAAACCGGGTTCAACTCATAATCTACTGGCGGTTACTAGGGTAACACCGGTATTGAAGACAAGACGTCATGGACCCAGTGACGCACTGCACTAAACTTCCCAACTACTCAAGTTCTCTTAAAAGAGCTTGTTTCAATCTCACGGGGAACCCTGTGCAATGTATCGACCACTCATTGCGAGCTATGTTGATACCTAAAACAGGAGACGCCTCCCTAGTCTCCAGGAGCGGATCAAAACGCACTATTGAGTCTAGAGCCATGAGATCATCCATAAATCTCAATAGGACACACATTCCAAATATGCTTATTGTTTCACACAATGTGGAAAATAAGATAAAATATTTAGAGTCCTACGCATTATCCTTGTGGTATTGCCAGAACATCCGAGTGATATGAAAATATTCACAATGAAGATGGAAATCCTTCTAGAGCGAACATCACTCAAGCTCTTGGTAGGTGACATGTGAGATCCATCTTGGATCAATGATCAAGTGACAACTGGAAAGCAACAATGGTGCGATTCAATATTGAATCAAACTTGTTCCAGGATATGGATTGACGGATACTTTTGCTAAAACCTTTCAATGTGCTCACAACCTAATTTTCGAGCACGTTGATTGTGTATAATCTTTCAAACAAAAGTATTTTTGATGGAAATGTGATTCAAAGCTTAAAACTCTCGTCGTGTCTCAAAAATGTTTATCATATGACACGCGAGTGATTTCTATAAATCAATTTCTCATCAATCCGTGAATATCAATTCACCGATTCACTCTATCGTGCTGTCTGCTTTGAGACGTTCCGGTATGAGAACATGCTTAGTATGAAGATTCCAAAGTGGATTCTTTGGAAAATTCATTACTACAAGCTGGAAATTCCTGTCAAGGAGAGTCTTCTTTAAAAGAGACTCTACCTGATCACAGGTCGGTTTTCACAAAACCGGAGGGTAGTCTCATATTCGTTCTCTATCTTTATTGCTAACTGTTTTATTTCAGGGACACATATAAAGATGGCGTTGATGGCCCCCATTTCCAGCTGAATCGGGTCAATCCATACCTCATGCTCACACATCCTCCACACTATCAATGAAGATAAGAGACTTGCTACAACAAATGTTGAGAGACTACCAACAACGTTTCCGCAACTCTGATGAAAAAGTCTCCTAATCCACAACTCTAATGCAAAGTCTCCTGATCCAGAAGGGTGTGAGCATGATGGTCCTAAAGTCACTACATCACATGAAGGCGATACTGCTATGGATGAGCTTGGAGATTTACTATGGCTGATGATCTCAAAGAAGCTCAAAGATCACACATCACAAAGGAACTCTAATCACAAGTTCGCTTGGTTGAAGTACGAAGTGTGCTGAAAAGAGAAGAATCAGATCCTACGAGCTACAAAGACTAAAGAATGCTTAAAGACCAAAGATCTTAATTTCAAAGGTGACCTCGCTTAGGGGGAGATTGTTAGGAATACAATTATTCCTGTAAAAGTCTCGGTCACCTAATAATTGTAATAGCATTAAGTAAGCTCGTAGTTAGTTTATTTATTAGTTAATTAGTTTTAGTTTAAGTAACACCGTGGAAGAAGGACGGGTCTTTACCCACTGTATGCCTGATCCACAGCCCGGATGTGGGCGTTTTGTAGAAAACTATAAATACCCCTCTCCACATGTGGAGAGGGTTGGAACTTCTAATCATTCAATTTCTTTTTCTTTCACTTTCTCTCTCTAGAGTTCCCACTCTCTCAACTCTCTCTCTCTAAAACTCTTACCATGGATACCTTAATCTTCCACAATCCAAGACCACCCGAAACCACATGAATCATCATAATATTTCGATCCTTACAAATCGGCTTCATCAAAATTTGGAATTGCAGCATCCAATTCTCTTTGTCTTGCAAGAGGCAAAGTAGAAACATACTTGTTTGTAGCAAATTGGAACTCTGAGTCATATTTAGCTTGTAATACTTTTGCCAATTTTGTACTTTTCTTCTTATCTTCCCATTCCTTCAAAAGTCTTTCTTGCTAAAGTTTTTCTTCTTCTGAGACAAGATCATTATCACAAACTCTAGTAATGTCAGCAGAAGCATCCTGAGAAATGACTAACTCCTCCTGAGGATCAGCAGGTAAATCTTGAACACCTGAATCAATAGTAATATCAGCAGATCCTCTGGTGTTGGGAGTTGCAGACGTGTCTTCATGAGAATTATGTTCTGGAACAGATGGATCAAAGCTAGGTGAAACCACATACTCTTTACCAGCAATAAAGAAAGTATCCACTGATGTGTGAACCCCAACAGTGACCTTCTCAGCAGCAACATCAATTAGTGGTTCATCATCCTGAAGATTATCACCAGCATCTGTCTTTTGAACCTCATCAACATTTGATACCTTAGAAGATTCACTGGAATTCTTTGTCAAATATTGTCTTCTCTTTCTTCTGCTGAACTGAATAGGCTTCTTTTGTTTTGAAGATTCAGCAACATTGGGAGAAGAAGCATGAGTCTGTTGAGCAACTTCAGCCAAGAACTCAAGTGGATCCAAATGCCTATCCTCATGTACTTCATCAGCATCAAACACAACATTTCTTTTCTTTTGCTGCCCAAGTTGAGCTTCTAACTCCTGAACCCTCTTAGTCAACAACTCAATCTCACCACCAAGTGAGGATTTGGTGTCTTCAAGCTCCTTTTGAAGATCATTAACCTTTTTTACATACCTGTTAAGCAATTCATATATAGAGGTGAGAGTAATAGGGTCCTCAGCTCCACCAGCAGATTGCTCAGTGGTAATGGGAGCTTCATTGGACCTTTCAGGAGAAACAGACATATGTACAAAAGTGGGAGAACCTTCATCAAATGGCTCTTGAACAGGACTAGGTGAGGTCAGTCTAGTAATCTCAGGTTCAAGAGGTGTAGGTACTTGGGTACCAAGAGACTGAATTGTCTCCTCAACCTCAGGAACAAGCTCATCAGGAGCAACATGAGTAGGTGATGGAAAAGAACTAGGTGACAGAGGTAAATGGGAAGGTGGAGGTTGGTCAGAAGAAACATTTAATGCTTCAGCAGTTGTAGAGGGCTCTCCATCATTGACAACTGATGGATTATCATCAGCAGCAACACCAGAAGATGATGGATTACCATCATCAGCAGCATTTGGAGAGGGTATATCACCAGTAGCATCACCCTCACCTGTACCATCATTACCATGTGGCAACATAGCAGCTAATAGAGGGTGATGTGCCCCCACATAATGTGTTTTCATAGAAGCAAACAATTTAGCACTAAGACCCCCTATGGGGATATGGACTCTGTCTTGGGTTGTAATGTCTAAAATTATTTGAAGAAACCTAGGGTGCATTAGAAACTTATGCTTTTTCTTCTCAATATTTTCTAGCATATTATCAAAAATAAACTTAGAAAAATTATAAGTTAAACCCTTGGAAAGACACACAATACCACAACCCAATTGGGTAGAGAATTGATCCCATCCACCAGACTTGTTGCTGATACATTGGAGCAGCGTGTGCACCAAGAACCTCCACTTGGGACAAAACTGATTCTTAAGCCACTTACTGGTGTCAGTGCTTTGATAACCAGCTTCCCGTAACCCAGCAAGTATCACTTCAGTGTTGGAGTGATAGACACCATTCTCATCATCCAAACGAAGCTGTGTCCTAATCAAGGATTCAGTCACCACATACTTAGTTCCATCAATAGTGGCTACAATCTCTGTGTCAGACCTTTTTGTAGCAGATGTCCAAAATTGTTTCACCAGTTATTCATATATCACATTTGGAGAATGTGTTAGAGCATAATGAATCTTGAAACGCGTCAAAAACTCCACCATTGGATCATACAGTTCATGGTCTTTTGTCTTACTGTAAAACCCTCAAATTACAATCATTTGAAATTACTATTTTGCCCTCTATTTTGAAATTTTGCAAAAAACACATTAAGTTGGAACATTGAATTTTAACCTAAGTTGTGTAAGGAATATAAAATATACTAAGATATTTGTTAAATGATAATTAAACTTAATATGAAGTAAACCTAAGATAACTAACTATATATAATTCGTAAAGTTTCCAAATTTTTTTTCCTTGTATATTCACGACATGCTCTCCTTGTGCTACCCCTGCACGTCTTCTATGTTTGCTTTTGGATTACCACCACACGACACAAATAATTTGTCTAACCATTCTACACAATAGACAATTTGTTCACTTGTCTTAATCCGAAAATTTGGTACACACCTTTTGCATACACACGCCTACATGTGATAAGAACAAACAAATATATTTTCAAAATAGATAATTACATGTTTCCTTTTCTTGATATATAGCCATACGACATTCATATTATGATAATCATCCCCACACGTTTGATAGACTTGTGCTAGGACCGAAATTATATTACAACATCACTTTTAAAAGATTTGGTCTAACATATTTGGAAGGAAATGAATCTCCTTTTAATTCCCATCAATCTCGACATTTTTCTATTCTTTATCTATTCCATTTATTGCTTCGTATAACATATTTTACCCACAAACACAAAACCCTAGAGACTATATGCAAACGGTAGCCTATTCTTTTAAAGGTTCGAGAAGTACGAGGGTGGCTAGCAAGAGGGATGGTGATCGGATCTCTTTGGTGATCGGTTGATGACCTGAATATGTGGCGACCGTGCATAAGCTTGGGTTCGAAGGGTGTGGTTCGTTAGCTCTCTTTTGATCCATTTCGATCTCGTTCAAGGTATCACCGTCGTCCTTTATCTTTATACGATCTATTTAAGACCAACCCAATCTAACGCGTCTTATTAATATGACCGTGATTCAAATCGATTGTTTAAGCCTTCTAATAATCGATGAAAATACGTTAGTAAATACCGGTTACAAACACATGAAATATACGAATGGGGCATGTATGGGTATTGTCGTGGTTAAGGGTCTTGGTGTTTGACTCTTCGTTTGTTTTTTTTGGTCCGTTGGATGTCGTCCCTAAGGTAATCAAATTCTTGTGGTTTTCATGCATAAGCATGCTAAAGAATCATAATATGTTACGTTAAAATGATCATGCAAATGATATATGTCTCCTAAAATTGTAAACTTTGTTATTATGTGTCTGGTCTTTAAAATATATTTGGGATCTTTAAAACATGATCATATGTGATTCGATATAATGGCTATACGAATGAAATATTTGGTCACATGAAATCACGAATCTACAACATGAACGCGAATAAGGGATAACAAGAATCTAACCTATGAGTCTCGTTAATAAGATAATACGTATGGAAGTATGTCGCATAAAATCATAACTCTTATATGTCGATTTTCATTTCTGTTGTAATTAGCTTTGAACATGATCTTTAGAACATGTTAAATGATTGAAGGCAGAAGCGTAGGACATGAAACCTAAACCGTTATTACGTTATTATGAATATGGATTTATACATGTTTTTAATCTGTTAAAATTTTGGAAATGGAAAACATGTGTGTCGTTTGTGCGATCAGCTAGGACTCCATGCATGCTTTTGTATGTTGTTAAAATTATTTAAAAAGGTGTGTGTAATCAGATCAGAAGGGTAGGAGTTGGTTGATTGGTTTTACTCTTCCTTTTTCTTTTGTCTCGTTAAATTGAGAGATCAAATAGGGAGCAAGTGTGTGTCGCGACTATGTTGTGGTGAAGAGTGTCTTGAGGAGTTTGAAAAGGGATAGTGTGTCGTGTTGATTGTTTTCCTTAAGGTTTGGTCGAAGGGAATATATGCGAGTCGGGTAGTTAGGTATACGATAATAACATATTTTAGTCGATGCGGTCTAACATTAATATCAACGATACATTAATAAATTATGAACGACGGGGTCTAAAATTTATCATCTTAATATAAAATTATAGTATAAACTTTAAATAATTTTATTAGACATTTTTAATATTTAATTTTGATAATTTACATTTTTGATCCTAAACTTTATTAAATTGGCATAATTAACTCTAAACCATTATAATTGTCATTTTAACCCTTAGATGTTATAAATTGTCAATTATAACCTTAAAGTATTAAATTACTATTGCGGGAAACTTACTAAATATGGAAACTGGCTAAAAAATGGAAAGCTACTAAAAATAGAAAGAAACCTAAAAAGGGAAGTATAATTAAAATGAGCTTATTATTAATATGTGATTATTAATTCGTATAGGTCACGTGAAGCGGGAGTAATCATCTTGTGACTTTTCTTTCCTTTTCATTTGCATTTGAATAAGGTACAGATATTCCGCCTTTTTAGTAAAGGCCATCTTTCTCTCTTTTGTTTAATATTTCGATTATGATCCCTTCAGTTAAGCCATTGCTATGTTCCCTTTGTTTGATTCGTGTTTGTTGATACTTGATATTGATATGAGCTTGATATTCGTTTGCATGCTATATTTCTTTTCTATAGCATTCTTGATTCTATGCCCATTATGTGTTACTTGTATATGATTTGATAAATTTGTAGCCAGTCATGGGGAGTCCATGGCCTTGCCACTGATGCACCAGTGGTATTGACACTATCTGTGGAGGTGAGTTTTAGTCCACAGCGTTCCCTTTAAGCTAGCTATTCAGGCCTATATTTATTATTGTATATGTTTACTTAGCCTAGAGCTTTGTGCATATATATTTGTTTTGCAGGGGGCGTATGGATGCATCCTAGGTACTTTGTTTAGTATAGTTTGGTGAATGGACTTGTGTGTGTGCATTACACCCCATTTCACATTTGGTATATTGGAGTTTGCAGCTCCTATGTACACTATGATATATGTTTGTTGGGCATTCCTATTAGTTATACTTTTCTGTGATCTTTATAATCCTGTCATCTATGTTGTGATTAACTTATGCTTGCTTTATTTCATTTGCTTACACTTATGATTCGTTTATTTCCCTTTGATTCGTTTGATATTCCTTACCTCTATTCACTTCGATCATATTCTATTATATGTTCCATATTCTTTGATTTCTATCTCAGCAGGTTCGCTCGGACTTATGTCGTATTCACCTTCGTTTTCCTTTGTATTAGTTTTTCTTTGTTTATATCTGTTCACTGGGCTTCTTTAAGCTCAGCCGCATTTCTTTTCATGCGGCAGGTTTTTAGAAGGAAGCTGGGTTGGGTGAAGAGTGCTTAGGAGCTCTTAGTGGACTAAACTGTTGATAGCTCCCCATGGATTAGAGATAGACTTAGAGATTTCCTTTTTAGTTCTTTACTTGTAATTAATTTGGAAGTTGTAATACTTAGAATAGGTCCTTTATCCTTTCTTTAGAACTATTTTGTGAACCTTGTATTGGTAATGTATTCCGCTTGCTTATGTTCTGATTTGACCCCATAATGTTACACTTTAGCCTTTTTTGGGTTGGGGTGTTACACTTACTCAGAAATGCAACCTTGTTATGATCTTTCTTAAATTGAAGCGGTTCCATTCGAAGAATTTGTGAGAAACGGTTATGAATTATGCTAATGGGAAATGGGTTTAAATTTGTTGATGAGGGAATAAGTTAATTTTGGGCGAAGATATGCGAAATATGTTATAAAAGGAAGTTACCCAATCATGGTCAAGAATATCAGAACAAATTGTTGACCATATCTGACGTGTAAAGTAACTCCATCCAATTTCAAAATTAACCTTTCAGCAGGAATGATGGTCAATCTGCTGATCAAAAGTCAATCAGCAGAATCAACTCAAGAGTAAAAATATCTTCAGTAAATATCTTGAGTTTTACTGTGCCACCCAACTCGCATTAATTACCATCAAGCCTTGACTCCGCCTATAAAATAATTCCAAATCATACTTCACATATATCAAATACCCCCAATTAGTATCAAAACCCTAATTTCTCAACAATACCACAATTAGCCACCAAAAACATGTCTTCCAAACCAGAAATCATTGATCTAACCTCCTCCACCTCATCATCACCATCATCAAGTGATGGTTGGAGCACTTACTTTCCACCCGGTGCTCAACCATGGAAGAAACATGATGTGGGGGAACCAAGCGAAGCCCCCATTCATGCTAAAAGACAATATGTCTCTCCTTTTCTTTGTACCTCTGATGAGGAATCTTCGGAGAAGATCCATCATTTATCCTTCTTTCCACACCAGAGAGATCCCAACCAAGGCCAAGGAAGTCTAACCCTTCACTTCCAAAATCACGGGAAGTGGTGATTGGTCTTCCTGCTCCAGGTTCTGGTGCTTCATACCATGGAAGCAGGGGAAAGGGCAAGGAGGCAGAGGTGAAGGGAAAAGGAAAAAGGGAAGGTGGAGTAGAATATGGTGTGATGTTGCCAGGGACCAAAGATATAAAACTAGGTTCTTGAACATCGTCTTCGTTTTCATCAATCCATCCTTTCCATTTTCATCTTCAGCTTCTTCATCGTACTGGTCATGCTTATCCACTAGCTTTTGTAATAGATGATAGGAGCTAGAATAAGTTTGGTTGACACTGTATAGGGATGGTCTTGTATTTCATTTGAAGTTGATTGTAAGCTATAAATTGTTTCTTGAATGAATGAACAACTTTTCTCAATTATCATCACTTGAACTTTACATCAGTAGAAGCAATGAGTATCATATGTATTACTCTTCAGTAGAAACAAGCTTTAAGCTTACATGACCACTTTCCCATTGAAACAATCTTGGTGAACTTCAACTTAAGATGAGCAACTACTCATAAAGCCATTCTGCAAAACAGACACAAAGTAGCAAACAAACACAAAATAGACCAAAACTTACAAGAACATTAGTTGGTTAGTGTTAGCAAACAAAAACATAAACAATAATATACAAATTTTACAACTACAATCCTCCCCTGAGGCATATGCCTCCCCTGAGGCTTATGCCTCCCCTCAAACTTTGCAGTTAAGGGTTAAGCATCCCAATATGGACAACTAAGTGTTGAAACCTAGGTCCATCAAAAGCTTTAGTCAATAAATCTGCCACATTATCATCTGTGTGAATCTTAACCACTTTAATCAAATGTTTTTCATATGCATCTCTTATAAAGTGGTGCCTGATCTCAATATGCTTAGTTCTATTATGAAAAACTGGATTTTTAACTATGCATATGGTGCTTTGATTATCAATAAAGATTGTGGTGTTCATGAAATTAAACCCATAATCCAGCAATTGATTTTGTATCCATAGAACCTGACCACAACAATTGGCAGCAGCAACATACTTTGCTTCAGTAGTTGAGGTAGCAACAATAGTCTATTTCTTGCATTGCCAAGAAATCAATCTTCTTCCAAGAAATTGGCAACCTCCGGTTGTGGATCTCCTATCCAAATTTGCACCAGCATAATCACTATCACTATAGGCTTCCAACCTAAAAGGAGACTCTTTTGGGTACCACAGACCTAAATTGGGTTGGCCTTTGAGGTACTTGAATATCTTTTTGACTGTATTCAAGTGGGAAGTAAGTGGAGTGACCTGGTGTCTAGAACAAGCACTCACAACAAATGTAATGTCAGGCCTTGAAGCTGTCAAATACATCAATGAACCAATCATGGATCTGTATAGATGAACATTCACTGCAGGATCTGGTTCAAGATTGTTCTTTGGTTTTGGAGCTTCATAAGGTGTAGTGGCAGTTCTGACATTTTCCATATTAAACTTCTTCAACATGTCTCTCACATATTTATCCTGACTGATATATACCATCAGTTTTCTGCTTAACTTGTAAACCCAAAAAGAAAGTAAGCTCCCCCATAGCACTCATCTGAAACTCTCCCTTCATCAAGTCCTCAAACTCCCTGCACCATTCTTCTTTAGTGGAGCCAAAGATGATGTCAGCCACATAAACTTGCACAAGAATGATATCTCTAAAATTTTTCTTTAGAAAGAGTGTTTTGTCAATGGCACCTCTTCTGTAACCATGCTTCAGCAGAAATGCAGAAAGCCTAGCATACCAGGTTCTTGGTGCCTGATGTAGTCCATAGAGAGCTTTAACAATCTTGTAGACATGCTTTGGATTATCTGGGTCTTCAAAGCCTTTGGGTTGAGTGACATATACCTCCTCTTCAATCTCACCATACAGAAAAGCACCTTTCACATCCATCTGATATACCATGAAACCCATATAATATGCATAGGCCAAGAAGATTCTAATGGCCTCAACTCTAGCCACTGGTGCAAAAACTTCATCATAACCAATTCCTTCCTCTTGCCTGAATCCCTGATCCACTAATCTTGCTTTATTTTTTACCACAATACCCCTTGCATCTCTTTTGTTCTTCAAAATCCATTTTGTCCCAATTGCAATTTTCCCATCAGGTAGAGGTACCAATATCCAAACCTGCTTATTCTTAAATTGTAGCATCTCTTCTTGCATTGCTTCAAGCCAACTTGAATCTGCAAGAACTTGAGAAACACTGGTTGGTTCCATTTTAGAAAGAAAGCAAGCAAATAGACAATGCTTAAAATTTGTATGATTATCCCTTTGTTTATTTGAGACATATGAAATAAAAGCAACTTCACCATACTTAGTACTTTTCACAGTACTTCTAATTCTAACAGGTGCTTGTGGATCTCCAATAATCTTTGATTAAGGATGAGCAATGTTGATCCTTTTTGTTGCAATGGGATTGACATCAATTGTGGTGTCAAGATTGTTCACTGTGGGTCCAAAATCACTGTCATAGGAAGATGAGTTGAAGATACCAGCTTTAGGTTGGTGATGACCAAGATCAAAAGGACTTGGAAATCGTGTATATGGTTTTCCAAAGTCTGTGGACACACTAGTGGGTATTGGAGATTGTGCAGCAGGACTGTCAGCAGATTTGATGATGTCAGGAGAAACAAGAGAACTATCAGTAGAACTGTCAGCAGAATCCTGGTTTCCACTGACTGCTTGTGCTGATTATCTGAGTAATGCCTCAATATCTCTTGCAAACTTCACACCAAGCCTCTCAGCTTCTTGAGTGGCTGCATGTTCTTGCTTCTTGAGTCTAGCAAGGTCCTCTACATAGTGTGACTCATCTTCATTCTCATCAGAAGTTTCTTTAGAATTATCACCTGCAAATGGGTTAGGAGGAAAAGAAGGTACAACAATGGTTTGTTCATCTTGCTCAGATTCACTGTCTGAGTCATCATCCAGGGTACCTGCATTGTTAGTGGGAGACTCTTGTATACCTTCAGATTGGTTAGAAACATATTTAGTATAGCCCAAGTGATCAGTTAAGTAATCTAGGTCAAAATACCAAACATGACCTTGTCCCTGAACATTAGGCTTATCTTCTAGGTATCTCAGGTTAAGGGTCTCCTCAAGCTTTTTAGCATTTAAATTGTAAACCCTATAGGCCTTACTATGAGCTGAATAACCCACAATATACCCCTCATCAGCTTTCCCATCAAAATTTCCCAGTGAATCACTAGTGTTCAAAATGGTCACTTGACAACCAAAAGGTTTGAGGTAATGAATATCAGGAACTTTCCCAGTGAGAAGTTCATAAGGTGTCTTGAAATGAGGTCTAGTGATGGATACCCTGTTCAAAACATAACAAGCAGTGCTTACTGCTTCAGTCCAGAACATAGTGGGTAATTTAGAGTCTGCAAGCATGGATCTTGCTGCCTCTATTAAGGTCCTATTATTTCTTTCAGCAACCCCATTTTGTTGTGGGGTTCTTGGATTGCTATAGTCCCTTTTTATCCCTTTAGACTGACAAAGTTCTATTAATACAACATTTTTGAACTCTGTCCCATTATCACACCTAATGCCTTTAACCCTTTTGTTTAGCTGGTTTTCAATAAGGGTAATGAATTCTTTTAAAATTGGAGATGTTTCATCTTTAGTTTTCAAAAAGAATACCCAACAAAACCTGCTATAGTCATCAGTGATTAACAGGCAGAAGTACTTATGATCAATACTTCTGATTTGAGTTGGACCAAATAGATCCATGTGCAACAACTGAAGAGGTTCTTTGATAGTGCTCACTGCTTTAATGGCTTTGTATAAGGCTCTGTGTTGCTTTCCTTTGTTACAGGCAACACAATTATATTCATTGGTGAAGACTTTTGAAGGAAGTCCATGAACAAGACCAAGTTTAGAAAGCTTGTTAATGGTCTTGAAATTCACATGAGCCATCCTTCTATGCCATCTTGTAGACTCATCAAGGGATGCTTTAGCCAACAAACATGTTAGATTACCTTCAGGTTGGACATCATTCAAATTGAATGTGTATAAATTGTAGTTTCTGGGAACTCTTAGCAGAATGGTTGTATCTTCTGGAAGTTTGAAGTCTTTAGAGAGCACAAGACATTCATCCTCAGAGAAGAAGACTTTATTCTTGGTGTCACAAATTTGTGATACTGAGAACAAGTTGAAATGTTGCAGTTCCTTCACATAGTATACATTCTCAAAATCTAACAGAGGTGTTCTGATGGTGCCTTTCCCAGTGATTCTACCATCTCCTCCACCAAAAGTCACATTGCCTCCTCCTTCTATGGGTACAAAATCATGCATCTTATCCTTGTTTCCTGACATGCTCCTGGAACAACCACTATATACTATTCCTAATTCTTTACTTTTCAGAGGATGATCCTACAACAACAACAAACATATATACAAACTATTAGTACACATTGGAGACTCAAGTCATTACTAACTTGAGCCTGCCTTGTGGATCATAAGAGTTAGGCCATGTAGATGCATAAGATCCACCATTGTTCTTGGGCCTTCTTTGAAAATTAGGTCCCTTTTGAGTCCAAGAACAACCTGCTTAGGGCTTCACAACAGTATCCCAATATCCTTTTTCAACATACATTGAGTCAAAATATCTAGGCCAATAACCATTTTGAAATAAGAACTAGTTGGTCTCACATATGGTCTAGCAACAAATTTTCTCCAAGCAGATGGAGAAAGTTTATCAGCAGTATTGTGTTTGCTGGTGTTATGAGTTGCTTGTGGAACAAAATATGGTATATCATTAACATTTTTCAACATTGGTCTAGGTTTCTTTTGACTAGTACATACACCCATTCTTTGCTCATGAAAATTACAATCCTTAATTAAATGAAATTTACTTCCACAAACAAAGCATTTCTTCTTTTTAGAAGATTTATTCAAAGTGAAAGATGTTCCATTACATGCAAAAGCATTCAAACCACAAACATTAATAGAATTGTTTTTGACAGAATTAAAAACATTGTTTTGCAAAGAATTAAATGACAAGTCTTCAGAGGAAACTGTCTTTGAATCAGCAATAACTCTAACAGGCTTGTAGGGAGTCTTGGGTGTTGTCTTGGGTGAGGTCTTGGGAAGGTCTGACTTTTCACTTGAATCACAACTGGTATATGTAGTAGACCCTTGGTCAGCGGACTTGTCACTGTCAGAACAAGAGACAAAGTCAGTAGATTTAGAATCAGGGTCTGGCAAGTCACTTGACTTTTTGCCATAAAGATGGTGTGATCCATCAAAGACTACAGAGATGGAAAGTTCAGTGGGCATGTGTTCTCCTCTAATAGGTCCATATACAACATGTAAGCTTCCTTCTTTTACATAATTAGCTAATCCTGCTGGTGTTGATTTACCTAAATCATTCCTAGCTTCTAAACCAACATACTTCTTAAAACCTAAACCTATTCCAGAGTTTACAGATTGACTACCATAGAGTAAGCTAGCTAAATTGTCACCTGATATTAACCATGTTTTATGTCTAGCTACTTCCTTATGTAGTTTCTCTTTCAGCACTTGGTTTTCTGAAACTACATTATCTTTTTCTTTCTCAGTACGCTTTAAATCAATCTTAGTGCATTCTAAATCACTTTCTAACACCCTTATCTTTTCATCATAAGCAAGCTGATTCTTTTGAAACCAAATTTTTTGTCTTTCTAAAGTTTTTAAAGCCTGTTTATAAGCCTCAACTTATACATAACATTCATTATATTTAGGTTTCAATTCATCATAAGCTTCCTTAAGTTCATTATATCTTTCACTACAACCAAAAACACAGTTATTTACCTGAGAGATGCCCATCATGGCAACTTGATCATGCTGATCCTCTGTAGTACAGCTTGCCAGCATAGTAATCTGCTTAGAACCAGAAGCTTCATCATTAACAGGCTCATGAACCGTCCAGTTGACATGGTCATCCAGAGTGACCAAAGCTTTGGAAGATCCAGCTTTAGAGGTTCCAGCTTCCACTTGACTCTGCTGATAGGTAGTATATCTAACCTCATCACCAGCCTTCCTATCCTTGCATTCTCTTGAGAAGTGACCCATCTGACCACAAGTATAGCACTTGACTTTTCTTCTGTCAAATCTTGCTGGATCTCTTCCCTTGAAACCAAAGTTTCTCCCAGACTTATTCTCAAACCTTTTGATGTTCAGTGAAATCATGGCCAACTGCCACTTCAAGTTCATATCTTCCATATCCAGTGGATCCAACTGTTCAAAATCCTCATAAGCAAGTTGTTGCTGATTTTCATAATCAGCAACAAAAGAGTGAAGTACATCTTCCATTATGCTAATGGATTGTGGTTGAGAATTTGATTTAGTGGAGATGTGGGAAGATGATGCTGAGGAAAATGGGCTTGAGGCATGAGTCATCGGATTGGATGAGGTGCTAACAAAAGCTGAGTGAGTGGATGTACGAATGGGACTTCTAACATCAGGCTCAAGAGTTTTAAGTATGTTGTAGAGATCATCAAAAGAGATCATATCCAATCCACCTTTAGCTTTGAGTGCAATGCTTACTTGCAACCAAGATGGTGGCAAAGATCGTAAGAACTTTGCATTGCAATCCTCATTGTCTAGCCTGGCCTTCAGTTGATTTAATTGACTCAAAATCCTATGGAACCTGTCATAAACCTTGTGGATGCCTTCTTCCTCAGAAATTTGGAATTCTTGAAACTGTTGTTTCAGCATGGATTTCTTCATCCTCTTTGACTCATTGTTCCCACCAAACCTAGCCTTGATTGCCATCCAGATGTCCTTACCATCTTCCATGAAGTGAAAGTCACCCATGTGATCATCTGGTATAGCCTGAAGGAGAATAGTTCTAACTTTATTCTCTCTCTGAACAACTAGTATTTCTTCAGCAGTTTTAGGACCAACAATGGTAACAACCCCATCAGCATATTTGACGTGTTTCTTCAAACTGTTACCCTTACGGACAACTTCCCAAAGATTCCAGTCAATATTGGTGATCCAATTTTGCATCTTCATAGCCCACAATTCATACTCCTCCGCGTTTTTAAGGTATGGGAATTTTGCATTGCTGTTTGTGAGAGTTAGTTGTTGGAAAGATGTGGTGTTTTGATTCTGAGTAACTTCTGACTCATCGTCTGACCCATGCATTGTTTTGGTTGTTTTGGTTGTGAGGGTGTAAGGAAAATGTTCTTAGTATCACAGAGACTCTCCCAAGGCTCTGATACCACTAGTTGAACCTAAGACCTTGATAGATCTTTGAACACTCGTGGATCGTTAGTAATGCTTATGTAATCACAAACACATTAATAGAAAGTCTCTATTACTTGTATTCTAAAGCGGAAATTAAACACAAGTATGAACACAGAATACTTTGATCCTCTATGGATCTTTGAATAATACTTAAACTTGTTTTTCAAAACGTGTACATAATACATAATAATGTGTTCCTTTTATAAACAAGGAACCCTAAACCGTTTCACAAGAAACGTATCTTCTATAAACTTAACGAGATATGCATTATCACTTCCTAATAAAACTCATGCATATCCTAACTAAATAACAAAATACACGGAATATCTATATCCGCAGAAACAAACTACGTGGAATCTATTCTTCAGCAGAATTACTACTTCGGCAGAAACCAGCTCTTCAGCAGGAACCATCAGCAGTAACCTTCAGCAGAATTCTCATTCAGCAGAATTCCCAACAACCATCTATGTAATTTACTCATATAAATACTTTAATTATAGCAATTTAACATGTTTTTATAAAAATATAACAAAACTAAAACTTTAATAATTTTTATAGTTAACATTTTTAGTAACTTAACTGGAACATCTATGATAATTATTACTGTTAGAGGAGATTTACCAATTAATTCCGTACGTTATACACTTAGGCCAGACGTAATAGGCGTGAGACCTCATTCCGTGACCACCTTGTCACGCGCCACCACTCAAAACGGAAAACATGGGTCACGACAATTTAGGAGCAATATGGTGACATGAAAAAAACGTGGGACCCATAGTGAATGTTTTATAACTAAATATTTGGTTTGTGAGGTATTTAGCGGAATATATTTTATAAGATTTAAGATAATTTGAGGACCATTTTTTTTCATACCAAGGGATTAATCTCTACCCTTCATCTTTATTTGATCTAATTGATGAGATTTGTTAATACAAATAATGTCAAAAATGTCATTTGCATTAATCGGTCTCTACTAGTTTTGGTAATCACAAAATACAAACACACGTTACATAAAACTACGACTAATAAGTTTTAATCGGGAAAACTCGTTTTCATCATCAACATCACTTAAGATATGTACAAACTTCTACCAACTTGTGTATGTGATCAAAGGATTTAAAAACTTTACATTCTCATGTCATAAAACATTTTTACAAAAGTATTTTTGTATAATTTAAAGAAATGTTTTATTAAGTTAAAGAAATGTTTTATTAAGAAAATGTTTTCAACATTCAAAACCATAACAGCCATATTTCCCGCTCAAAACCGACAACAAAACTTCACTATATAGTTTTTCACCATGTCAGGACAAAACAAGGAGCGTTTGTCTGGATGGTCCCTTAAATAGGGCGGCGGTCCCTTATCGATAAGGGACCGTCCAACATTTAAGGGACCGTCGCCTCTCTCCTGATGCCTATAGATACAGAACTGTTTTCCTTCAGAAATCTTCACCTCTTATGCACTAAAACTTTATGTATTCCAAAATCCTTTCTAAAACATACCCTTTGATCACATTATCAAGTTCTAGTTGTTTATAAGTGATCACACTCATCATTCCTCTAAGTGCAAGAGAAGAACATTCGCTGTAATCAAGAAACGAAGTGTTGAAGAAGAGTTTTGCTCATCTCATCTTATTGTTGTGGATCTATCATTACTTTCCTTTATTGTTTCGTGTATGTAATAGGACTTGAGTGAAAGTCTTAAATTGTGTATTGTGTTGTATCGTGCCATCGTGTTGGTACGAGGTGTGAAGCCACGTGGGTTTTTGTAGATTGGTTCTAGCTAGGATTAGTACTCGACATTCCGCTTAGTGTCGTTAAGCTTGGTGTAAGCTTGTGTAAGGTTTGTTCCACCATAAGAGAGCGTGTTGATATAGTCTTTGTGAAACTCTCGAGTGTGAGACTCGAGGAGTGGAGTAGGGACAAAGGAGTGAGCTTCATGGCCGAACCACTATAAATCTTCGTGTGCCGGTTTGATCCTTCCTTTCTTTATCTTTACTTGTTTACTTATCATTGCTTATATATTGTTGTGTTGATTTCACGTAAGCTTCGAATCGAATCATTTTATCAAACACAATTTGTAAAGTCAATTTTATAAAAACGTGATTAATAACGATGAAACTATTCAACCTCCCTCTAGTTTCTAAAATTGGTATTTGAGCTTCGTTGCTCAAGGATTTTAAAATATACTGTATTTTAAAACTTGAAACGATCAATGGAATTTGAAAAAATATTAAGAAGGGCAGTCGATGCAAAGACCACCACTCTTTGAGGCTGCTATTTTTATTTATTGGAAAACTCGATTCAAAACGTATGTGAAATCAAAAGATCTTGATCTTTGGCATGTTATTACAATGGATAACTTTAAACCTATTGAATTTAATCTTGAAACTAAACAAAATGAAATTGTTCCTTATGACAAACAAAGTGATAGTCTTAAAAAGAAATTAGCTAAAAATGATGAAGCAAAAATGGTAACTTACAATGCTTTGCCTAAAAAGGAATTTCAAATAATTTTTATGTGCAATACGGCTAAAGATATTTGGAAAAGTTTGTTAGTCACTCATCAAAGTAATAATCAAGTCAAAGATAATAAGATCGATCTTTTGGTTCAACAATATGAACAATTTATCATACTTGAAGATGAATCTATAGATAGTTCATTTGCTAGATTTAACACCATAATCACGAGTTTAAAAGCACTCGATGAGGAAATTTCTGTCAAAAGTTGTGTTAGGAAATATCTCAGGGCTTTACATCCGAAGTGGAGAGCAAAGGTCACGGCGATTGAAGAATCCAAAGACTTGGTATCTTTATCATTAGATGAGCTCATTGGTAACTTGAAGGTCCATGAGTTAATCATCGAAAATGATTTCGATATTGTCAATAGTAAGGTGGAAAGAAAATCCATTGCATTAAAAGCTAAAAAGGAATTAAGTGATGATGAAGACTCAAGCTCGGAAAATGATGACGAAGAGTATGCATTGGCGGTTAGAGATTTAAGGAAAATTTTTAAGCGAAGAGGAAGATTTGTAAGACAACCACGAGAGGAAAAGAAAGCTCCTCAAAAAGCTCGTGAAGATAGATACATCAAAGGTGAGAAAAGATGTTTTGGATGTGGGATACAAGACACTTAGTTGGAGATTCTCCACACCAAACAAAGGACGAAAACCAAAGGGCATATGTTACCGGTGCTTGTAGTGATGGCGAAGAAGATGATAAGAATGAGACTTGTCTCACGGCCGGATCTTCAAAAGAGATATGCTTGGGAATTGGCCTGGAGCCCGGCGAATGGGTCAAGGATAATGGATGCACAAATCACATGACGGGTTATCGCAAGCTATTCTCATCATACAATGCAAGTACTTGAGGTAATGTTACATTTGGTAGTAAGCTCAAAGGCAATATCATCGGCAAAGGTACGATCACTCATAACTCTTTTACTATTACTAATGTAGAACATGTGGATAACCTAGGTTTTAATTTGCTTAATATTAGTCAAATCTGTGATAATGGTTGCAAGGTAATCTTTTCCAAAGACGATAGTGAGATAATTAAGAACGGAAAAGTTATTGCAAAAGGAATTAGAAAAGGTAACCTATACGTTATGAAAATTAGTAACAAACCTAGTGAGAACATATGCTTAGGTACAGTTAATGATAACTCTACTTCATGGCATAGAAGATTAGGACACGCCAACATGCGTCTATTACAATCATTGTCTTCTAAGGATTTAGTTAGAAACCTTCCCAAACTTAGGTTCGACCAACACTTTTGTGATGCTTGCAAGGTTGGTAAACAAGCTCACTCCAGTCCTAAACCTAAGAACATGATCTCAACATCTAGATGTCTAGAGCTTCTTCACATGGATCTCTTCGGTCCTTCCGCCATATAAAGTTATGGAGGAAATCTCTACACCCTAGTGATCGTAGACGATTACTCTAGGTACACTTGGACCAGGTTTCTTAAAAACAAGACTGAAACTTTCGATCTATTCAAAATATTTAGCAAGAAAATTCAAAATCAATTAGGATGCAACATAGTTTCCATTAGGACGGACCATGGTAGAGAATTTAACAATGAAGTTCAATTCAGAGCTTATTGTGATGCTAATGGTATTACTCACAATTTCTCGGCTCCACGAACTCCACAATCAAATGGGGTAGTCGAAAGGAAAAATAGAACCCTACAAGAAATGAGTAGAACCATGCTTAATGAGCAATCGATTCCTCAAAAGTTTTGGTATAATGCCGTAGATACATCCACCTATATTCTTAATAGAATTTTAATTAGACAAATCATAGGAAAAAACCCTTATGAAATTTTGAAAGGTAGGAAACCTTCCCTAGATTACTTTAGAGTGTTTGGTAGCAAATGATATATTCTAAACACCAAAGACTATCCCACCAAGTTTGACCCAAAGTCTTACGAACGTGTATTTCTAGGTTACTCTCAAACTAGTAAAGCCTACATTGTCTTAAACAAGGAAACAATGGTCGTCGAAGAATCACTCAACGCAACATTCGATGAGAGTCCCCCTCCATCTAAAACTTCACCTTTGGTAGATGATGATTTGGATGAAGAAAATGCCATAGTTAAAAACATGAAAAACCTAGACATATCTCAAGAAACCATCGAAATAGGTGAAACTTCAAATATTAAAGAATCTAAAGCCACCCTTGGATGTGAAAAGTGTCAAAACAATAGCAATTTGTAGGAGTGAGCTTCATGGCCGAACCACTATAAACCTTCGTGGGTTTTTTTCATATGCAAATTGCGTCAAATAAACGTGTAATAAACACATGGCCATAGTTGTAGAGTTGTAGTTGTCGCATTCGTTGGCCCAGGGACGGAGATAGTGGGGGAGCCAGGGGGTGTTTGGCCCCCTCCAACACGCCCAATCGCTTTGATATTTACCTTATAAAATTTAAAAATATGACGCAACTATAGGCAAATGACCCCCCTAACCTTTAGTTAAATTACTTTGTTAGCTTGAGAAAAAAATTTCGACCCCCCTATTCATAATTCCTGGCTCCGTCACTGCGTTGGCCCCTTTGACCACAAATAATTTGACCAGAGTGATTTAAGTCAAACAAGGTCTCTCTAGTCCCACGACACCCTTACGCCACTAACCACTTATAAATAAGTTCTGATTTTATAGAAATATAAAGGAATTTTGTTTAATTTTTTCATTAAATCATATTAATTAACAGATAACTTAATGCAGACGATATCAATTTTATTACTTAATATTTTTAGTCATCTTTCTCTATTATGTCACAAACAAACAGTTTTTATATGACTTAATTAATTCAGTTTTTTTTCATATTAAGTCAATTAAGTCAAAATCAAACACCCCCTAAGTAGTTTAAGACTAAAGAGAGTGATGGTGACCAGGTCATCGTCCATATTAACGCCATCTTATTTTTTTCTTGACTTTCACTTTTTTTCACTCTCTCTCACCTTTCATCTATTTTGGTCGCCCTGCAACTTTTATTGAAATATTAACTTTATAAAATGAGGAAAGTTATTTTACATATCAAACTTATCTTACATACCAAGAGACGCATCCTATAATCAATTTAAAATGAAATTCGTTGAGATTAAAAACATTTTAATATTTCACATATTTTTTATAATTTAAATATCTCTTAAACCGTTAACCGTTAAGCAAAACTAACTACACCATCGCAAGTCAAGACGAGCATTCAATTATCTTTTTATAAACTGGCACTTTGATATACTTAAAAAAAAAAAAAAAAACTTTTTTTTCACGTGTTTTTTTTCCTTCCATTATTTAAATTTGCATGAAATATCACATGTGATATTAGTGTTAAATCACATATGATATGTAACATCATATGTAATATTAGTGTTAAATCATATATAATATATAATATCACATGTGATATTAGTGTTAAATCACATATGATTTTATCATGCAAATTTCAGTAACGAAAAAAAAAACGTGGAAAACACGAACAAATTAATTTTGTCAAAAGTATATCGAAGTACCTATCTATAAAAAGGTAATTAAATGCTTGTCGTAACGCTATATTTTTTTTTCACTTAACGATTAATGTATTGAAAGATATTAATATTTGAAAAAAAAAGATGAAAGTGTGTTTTTTAAATTGTTGGGATTAATCTTGTAGAAACTAGAAGGGGGTTGAATAGTTTTACTGTTATTAATCACGTTTTTATAAAATTGACTTTACAAATTGTGTTTGATAAAATGATTCGATTCGAAACTTACGTGAAATCAACACAACAATATATAAGCAATGATAAGTAAACAAGTAAAGATAAAGAAATGAATGATCAAACCGGCACACGAAGATTTATAGTGGTTCGGCCACGAAGCTCACTCCTTCGTCCCTTCACAAACACTATATCAGCACGCTCCCATATGGCGGAACAAAGCTTACACCAAGTTTAACGACACTAAGCGGGATGTCGAGTCCTAATCTTAGCTAGAACCAATCTACCAAAGCCCACGTGGCTTCACACCTCGTATGGCACGATACAACACAATACACAATTTAAGACTTGCACTCAAGTCATATTACATACACGACACAATGAATGAAAGTAATGATAGATCCGCAATAATAAGATGAGATGAGCAAAACTCTTCTTCAACACATCGTTTCTTGATTACAACGAATGTTCTACTCTTGCACTTAGAGGAATGATGAGTGTGATCACTTATAAACAACTAGAACTTGATAATGTGAGCAAAGGTATATTTTAGAAAGGATTTCGGAATACAGAAAATTTTAGTGCATAAGAGGTGAAGATTTTTGAAGGAAAACAGTTCTGTATTTAGGCGTCAGGAGAGAGGCGACGGTCCCTTAAATGTTGGACGGTCCCTTATCGACAAGGGATTGTCGCCCTATTTAAGGGACCGTCCAAACAAAAGCTCCTCGTTTTGTCCTAACGTGGTGAAAAACTATCTGGTGAAGTTTTGTTGTCGGTTTTGAGCGGAAAATATGGCTGTTATGGTTTTGAATGTTGAAAACACTTTCTTAATAAAACATTTCTTTAAATTATACAAAAATACTTTTGTAAAAATGTTTTGTGACATGAAAATGTAAAGTTTTTAAATCCTTTGATCACATACACAAGTTGGTAGAAGTTTAACCGCTTAGGATACCATAATCCTAAGTGCATAGTGCCTTTAATGTATCGGAAGATATGTTTAACCGCTTCTAAGTGAGAATATTTGGGATCTTCTTGAAAGCGAGCACAAAGGCAGACACTAAACGTGATATCGGGTCTACTTGCCATTAGGTACAATAAACTTCCTATCATACCTCTATACTTAGTACTATCTACAGATTCACCCTCTTCATCCTTGGTGAGCTTTGTGTCCGTAGCCATTGGGGTTTTCATAGGTTTAGTATCTTCTAGTACAAATTTCTTAAGCATTTCCTTAATATATTTGGATTGATTAAAGAATATTCCATCATCTAATTGTTTTATTTGTAGTCCAAGGAAGAAGTTAAGCTCGCCCATCATACTCATTTCAAACTCGTCATGCATGATTCTTGAGAATTCATCACACATGTCTTGACAAGTTGAACCAAATATAATGTCATCAACATATATTTCGACGATTATGATGTTTGAATCTTTCTTCTTAGTGAAAAGAGTGTTATCTACCATTCCCATTGAGTATTCATGCTTAAGAAGAAAAGCTTTCAACCTATCATACCAAGCCTTAGGGGCTTGATTTAAACCATTTAAAGCTTTCTTTAGTTTATAAACATGCTCGGGGTACTCGAAGTCAATGAATCCTGGAGGTTGTGCTACATATACCTCCTCATTGATGAGACCGTTTAGGAATGCACTTTTCACATCCATTTGGAACAAATTAAAATCTAATGCACATGCATATGCGAGTAACATCCTAATGGACTCAAGTCTAGCTACGGGTGCATAGGTTTCGTCATAATCAATTCCCTCTTGTTGATTATAGCCTTGTGCGACTAACCTAGCTTTGTTCCTAGACACAATACCATTTTCATCTAGTTTGTTTCTAAATACCCACTTAGTCCCTATTATTGTGATATTCTTAGGTCTTGGTACTAACGTCCAAACATCATTAGACTTAAATTGGTTTAATTCTTCTTGCATTGCAATGATCCAACTTTCATCTTTCAATGCTTCATTGACATTTTTAGGTTCAATGATTGACACAAAACAAAAGAAGTTGCTATTGTTTTGAACTTGTGAAAAGTGCATTCCTAAACAGTCTCATCAATGATTTCTTGAGATATGTCTAGGTTTTTCATGTCGCGTTGATCATTCCTTGTTTAAAGAATCACTCAACGCGACATGTCTAGTTTGGACGTTTAAAGAATCTAAAGCCACCATCGAAGGAGTGAGCTTCGTGGCCGAACCACTATAAATCTTCGTGTGCCGGTTTGATCATTCCTTTCTTTATCTTTACTTGTTTACTTATCATTGCTTATATATTGTTGTGTTGATTTCACGTAAGTTTCGAATCGAATCATTTTATCAAACACAATTTGTAAAGTCAATTTTATAAAAACGTGATTAATAACAGTAAAACTATTCAACCCCCTTCTAGTTTCTACAAGATTAATCCCAACAATTTAAAAAACACACTTTCATCTTTTTTTTTCAAATATTAATATCTTTCAATACATTAATCGTTAAGTGAAAAAAAAATATAGCGTTACGACAAGCATTTAATTACCTTTTTATAGATAGGTACTTCGATATACTTTTGACAAAATTAATTTGTTCGTGTTTTCCACGTTTTTTTTTTCGTTACTGAAATTTGCATGATAAAATCATATGTGATTTAACACTAATATCACATGTGATATTTCATGCAAATTTAAATAATGGAAGGAAAAAAAACACGTGAAAAAAAAGTTTTTTTTTTTTTTTTTTTTTTTTTTTTTTTTTTTTTTTTTTTTAAGTATATCAAAGTGCCAGTTTATAAAAAGATAATTGAATGCTCGTCTTGACTTGCGATGGTGTAGTTAGTTTTGCTTAACGATTAACGGTTTAAGAGATATTTAAATTATAAAAAATATGTGAAATATTAAAATGTTTTTAATCTCAACGAATTTCATTTTAAATTGATTATAGGATGCGTCTCTTGGTATGTAAGATAAGTTTGATATGTAAAATAACTTTCCTCATTTTATAAAGTTAATATTTCAATAAAAGTTGCAGGGCGACCAAAATAGATGAAAGGTGAGAGAGAGTGAAAAAAAGTGAAAGTCAAGAAAAAAATAAGATGGCGTTAATATGGACGATGACCTGGTCACCATCACTCTCTTTAGTCTTAAACTACTTAGGGGGTGTTTGATTTCGACTTAATTGACTTAATATGAAAAAAACTGAATTAATTAAGTCATATAAAAACTGTTTGTTTGTGACATAATAGAGAAAGATGACTAAAAATATTAAGTAATAAAATTGATATTGTCTGCATTAAGTTATCTGTTAATTAATATGATTTAATGAAAAAATTAAACAAAATTCCTTTATATTTCTATAAAATCAGAACTTATTTATAAGTGGTTAGTGGTGTAATCAACTGGCTTGTGGTCTAGTGGTTGTAGCTTAAGCAATTAAGCGAGTCACGGGTGAGAGTAGTACCGGGTGGGTGACCTACCGGGAAGTCCTCATTTGTTGACCGCAAGCTTTGTTGATACGCTTTCAAAGTCCTTCAATGAAGGTTTCAACCCATCAGGGTTCGAATCTGGAGAAGGCAGGGTTTACTTCAATTTAAGTGTCGTGTTTTCGGGCGGTTTAAGTTGAAGGTTTCCCCCATCGGATTTCGAATTGGACATGGATTTCTCTGAAAAGAAAGTAACCGTTCAAAAAAAAAGTGGTTAGTGGCGTAAGGGTGTCGTGACCTTGTTTGACTTAAATCACTCTGGTCAAATTATTTGTGGTCAAAGGGGCCAACGAATGCGACAACTACAACTCTACAACTATGGCCATGTGTTTATTACACGTTTATTTGACGCAATTTGCATATGTTTATATTATTTTATAAAGAGTAATCGTACTTTACACCAATAACAATAGATATAGTATTAATTAAATAAATGATCACATAACAATGAGTTAAGGGGTAATAAGGTATTAGAGAAGGGGTGCGTTCATTTTTGACTTGCGTCATTCTTATATGTCAAAAAAAACATGGCATGTCATTTGCATGTCACCACACCACAATTATCTTGAGCCGTTTTGAATGTGAGTATACTCACATTGCGCCAATTACTTTTTTTTTTTTTTTTTTTTTTTGGGTGTGTGTTTTAATTGGGCATGGTGAAACTCAAAAAGTGTGAAACGGTACGCAAACGCCGCTATAAGACCAATTTCACCTATACCACGGTGCTTATAACTTGTGCGTCGTGTACTCTAAAGTATTGGCTAAAAATGTCTAAGACGATCAATCGGTCAAAGACCGATGATGTGGGAAGGAGTAAAAGTTAACTCGGTTAAAAATAGATTTTTCGTATTGAAGTTTATAGGTTGAAAATATGTTAGAAAAATGGTAAACCTGTTTAATACATTAAGGATAAATTTATTTTACCTGTTTCTACGAGTCGATGCATATATCACCCATAAAATATCAGTCACGAAGTTAAACGATTTAGGTCATGTATATACCAGTCTCAGTTATAAGCAATAGCTAACAAGTGTTAAGGCTACCCACAGTAAGGGTTGCCAATCCCCCCTAATTTTTTCTGCCACGTCAACATTCTGTCTTTACCGACCTGCAGGCGATTGGGTATCCCAGTAACAGCGACCTACACTACAAAAAACATACCCCACAAAAATAAAATACTACACACAAAAGCACTCACATGAAAATAATAATAATAAAATAAAAAAGCCCAACTCGATCATGTAGGTTACCAAGTTGAGTTTTTTGCGTGTGGCGACCAAGTAGCCTCAGTAACATGACCGAATGCGATTCGACCGAATTTATCGATCGTGGGTACCTTTTGTGAGTAGCCTAAGAATCTAAAAATAGCTTGAAATTATCGTTAGAATACAAGCCATTTTATATAAAGTTTACTTTTGTTACAGTTGTTAAGGTTAAGAGCCCAAGAAAAATGTAAGACCAACAAAGTATGTTGTAAACTTGTCGTCACATTTTAGCCTTCAAGAGGAAATAAAAATGAAAAGAAAACTATATACAGTACTTGAAAATAAAGAGAAGGACAAGAATGTAATTTAAAAAAGAGTAATCACTGTGATAGTAAAAAAGGAAAAGGTAAAAAATAGGAGGGTGGTATTGGTAAAAGTGAAAATAATGGGGTGGGTGTGGGGACCACGTGGACATAAAGATATCAAACGGCGACGAGTGACTACAGCTTTCCACCTTCACACCCGTCCGTACACTTTTCTTCCAGCTGTATTCCTCTCTGTTTCCAGCTAAGCTTATCAACCAAAACACAATGAAACAACTACCCCTTTCTACTAGTAACTATATTTACTTTTTTTTTTTTTTTTAAATTTATTTATTTAATTCATTGGTAATTGTTACTCATATTTTATTCTGCATTGTTAAAAACAAACTTCTTTTTGTAATAAAATAACTTTTTTGACATAAGCTATAACTTAATCAAAC